>WHPX01001190.1:0-292547 GCA_011057435.1 Actinia equina
GATTTACTTGTTGAGTATATCTTTTTTTTTTTTAGTTATATTTTTTTTTTTTTATATTTTTATTATTTATTTTTTATTTTTTTATTTTTTTTTTATTTTGATTTATACTTTGAAGCGGGAGTGAACTAGTGCTAACCGAAAACGTCCTTTTTGAAGCACGTTCAGTGAACTACTGCTAACCCACCGGCCTTTGAAGCGTCTTCATCTCGTGTTTTGCCCGATGTGAAAATATTGCTATCCCACCCGTCCTTTGAGTGCGTAAGTGAACTACTGCTAACCCACCGTTACTTTTTTAAATTTGCGTTTGGAACTATGGCTAAACCACCGTCCTTTTGAAGCGTTGTGAACTATTGCTATCCCACCGTCCTTTGAAGCTGTCCTTTTTGTGAACTAGTGCTAACACACCGTCCTTTTGAAGCGTTTCCCTGTGGAACTACTGCTAACCCACCGTACTTTTGAAGCAGTGTGAACTACTGCCTAACCGATACGTCCTTTTGAAGCTAGGCTACTCGTGAACTACTGACTAACCAACGTCCATTTTGACAGCTGTTGCCGGTGAACCGAGTGCCCCCTATCCCACCGCCCTTTTGAAGCGTAGCCTCTAGTGAACATTGCTATCCCACCGTGCCTTTTGAAGCGTTCAGTGAAAACTAGTGTAACCCACGTCTTTTGAAGCCCCCCGTGGCCACTAAGTGAACTACATCTAACCCACCGTACTTTTGAAGCGTCGCTGTGGTGAACTACTGCTAACCCCACGAACGTCATTTTGAAGCGTGTGAACTACTGACTAACCAACCGTTCCGTTTTGAAGCGTGTGATAACTAGTGCTATCCCACCGCCCTTTTTGACAGGCGTACGTGAATACTGCCTAACCAACCGTACTTTTGAAGCCGTCGGTGAACTACTGGCTAACCCCCCCGTACCGTTTTGAAGCCGTATCGGTTGTGAACTAGGCTAACCGACGTTCTGTGAAGCGTGTTTAAAACTAGGCTAACCCACTCCTTTTTAAAGCGTAAAGAATAATATAATTAAACTATGTTAAACCGACGGCTTTGGAAGCGTGCTGAACTATTGCTAACGACCGTCCTCTTTTGAAGCGTTATTAACTATGCTAACCCACCGTCCTTTGAAGCGTTTTGTCTGTGAAATATGCTAACCGACCGTCCTTTGAAGCGCTGTTAAACTAGTGCGAAACCACCGCCCTTTAGAAGCCTCTGTGAAAACTAGTGCTAACCCACCGCCTTTAGAATCGTATCGGTGAACTAGTGCTAACCGATCGTCCTTTTAAGCGTGCCCATGATTTTTCTTTTGGGTGCTGAATAGTGCTATGCTCTAATCGACCCGTTCTTTGATTGTTTTTGAGCGTTGTGAACAGTTGCAACGCGACACCGTACTTTTCGGAAGCGTCCCTTGGGTGGTGAAACTAAGTGTCTAAACACAGACCGTCCTTTTGAAAGGGTGTTGAAACTAGTGCTATCCCACGCGCCCTTTTGAAGAGTGGTACTACTGATATCAGCACCGTCCTTTGGAAGCGTTGTGAATAGTGCTTAGGCGAATACCCACCGAAACGTTTGAGCCGTGTGAACTAGTGGCGAACGCGTTGTTTGAAGCGTATATGAACTAGTGTCTAACCGACCTTACTTTTGAAGCGTATGAACTATGCTAACGAACGCCTTTTCCCCTAGCGTGTGAACTAGTGCTAACCCTACAGCCTTTTGGCCAACGCGTGTGGACCTTTGTGAACGAGCCGTCCGCGTGTGAAAGGTATGGAACCTAGGGCTAACCGGACCGTCCTTTGGCAGCGTATGACTAGTGCCTAACCCACCGTCCTTTTGATTGTGTGAACTATTGCTAACCACCGTCCTTTTGAAGCGTGGGAACTATTGCTAACCCACCGAAGCGTGTGAAATTATGCCTAACAAACCGTCCGTTTTGACTAACTTACTGGAACCCACCGTCAGTGCCTTGAAGCTGGGAACTACTGCTAATTGAAGAACGTCCTTTGAGCGTGTGAACTACTGCTAACCACGTCCTTTGAAGCGACGTGAACTAACCAAACCCCACCGTCCTTTTGACGTTGTGAACGTACGCCTAACCACGTACTTTGAAGCGGTGAAGACTGCTAGCTACAACGAACGTCCTGGGAAGCGTGTGAAACTTGAACAAACGCGTGTTGGTGAACTACTCGTAACCCACCGTCCTTTGAAGCGTGTGAACTCCCTGACCACCTTTTTTGAACCCCACCGTCTTTGAGAAGCGTGGGCATATGCTAGTGCTAAACCCACAGTCCTTTGAATGCGTGTGAACTAGGCTAACCCACCGTCCGTAAAGCGTTTGTAAACACTGCTAACCAAGGTCCTTTGAACGTGTGAACTACTCGTCCTTTTGACGGTTGTGAACTACAACCAACGTCCTTTTGAAAGCTGGAAATACTAATCCAACGTACTTTTGAAGCGTGAAACTACTGCTAACCCCACGTGCCTTTTGAAGCGTTGGGACGTGCAACTAGAAGCCGTGCCCATCTTTTGAAGAAAATGCGTCTGTAACCCACCGTCCTGAAGCGTGTGAACTAGTAACCCACCGTCTTGAAGCGTGTGAATACGGCTAACACCGTCCTTTTGATAAAAGTGCTATCCATTTGAAGCGCTGTGTCGTGACGTCCTTTTGAAGCTTACTGTTTAACCCACCGTATCCTTTTGAATAGTTCATTTGTCTTTGTGAAATATTGCCCTATCCCCACCGTCCTTTTGAAAGCGTGTGAAATACTGCCTAACCCACCGATACTTTTAGCTTTTAAGCGTTGGAACTACTGCTAACGACAACCGTCTTTGAGTGTGTGAACTACTGCACCGTCCTTGTGAACCACAGGGTTTGTGAACCGTAACTCCTTTGAAGCGGGTCAAACTAGTGCTAACCCACCGCTCTTTTGAAAGCGTGGTTTTGTAAACTAGAACCCACTACTGTGAAACTAACCACCGTACTTTTTGAAGCGTGCCGTGAACCGTACTTTTGAAGCGTGGAAACTACTGATAACCTAACGTCCTTTTGAAGCAGTGTGAACTACTGCCCTAACCCACCGTCCTTTTGAAGGGAAGGTGAACTACTGCTAACCCACGTCCTTTTAAAGCGTGTGGAACTACTGCTAACCCAACGTCTTTTGGAAGCGTGTGAAACTAACTGCTAACCCCACCGCCTTTTAAAGGTGTGAACTACGCTAACCCACCGTCCTTTGAAGCGTTGTGAACTACTGCTTAACCCACCGTACTTTTTAAAGCGTTGAATACGGCTAAGCACCGTCTCTTTGAACGTGTGAACTACTGCTAACCCCCTACTTTTGAAGCGTTGTAAACTAGTGCTAACCCACCGTCTTTTGAAGCGTGGAACTACTGCTAACCCACCTTACTTTGAAGCGTGTGAACTACTGCTAACCTAACGTCCTTTTGAAGCGTGTGAACTATTCTGCTAAACCCACCGTCCTTTTGAAGCGTGTGAACTATGCTATCCACCGTCCTTTTGAGGCGTGTGAACTACTGCTAACCCACCGTACTTTTTAAGCGTTTGAACTACTGCTAACGCACCGTCTCTTTGAAGCGTGTGAACTACTGCTAACCCACCGTACTTTTGAAGCGTGTAAACTAGTGCTAACCCACCGTCCTTTTGAAGCGTGTGACTAGTGCTAACCCACCGTATGTTTGAAGCGTGTGAACTACTGCTAACCTAACGTCCTTTTGAAGCGTGTGAACTACTGCTAACCCACCGTACGTTTGAAGCGTGTGAACTAGTGCTAACCGACCGTTCTTTTGAAGCGTGTGAACTAG
The DNA here is from genome assembly GCA_011057435.1 of Actinia equina. Classification (NCBI taxonomy): domain Eukaryota; kingdom Metazoa; phylum Cnidaria; class Anthozoa; order Actiniaria; family Actiniidae; genus Actinia; species Actinia equina. The sequence goes on from WHPX01001190.1 coordinate 3,819, forward strand.
TGCTAACCCACCTTCCTTTTAAAGCGTATAAACTAGTGTTAACCGACCGTCCTTTGGAAGCGTGTGAACTATTGCTAACCGACCGTCCTTTTGAAGCGTATTAACTACTGCTAACCCACCGTCCTTTTGAAGCGTGTGAACTACTGCTAACCGACCGTCCTTTTGAAGCGTGTGAACTAGTGCGAACCCACCGCCCTTTAGAAGCCTGTGAACTACTGTTAACCCACCATCCCTTTAAAAGCGTGTGAATTACTGCTAACCCACCGTACTTTTGAAGCGTGTGAACTACTGTTAACCCACCACCCTTTAGAAGCGTGTGAATTACTGCTAACCCACCGTACTTTTGAAGCGTGTGAACTAGTGCTAACCGACCGTTCTTTTGAAGCGTGTGAACTAGTGCTAACCGATCGTCCTTTTGAAGCGTGTGACCTAGTGCTAACCCACCGTCCTTCTGAAGCGTGTGAACTACTGCTAACCAATCGTCCTTTTGAAGCGTGTGAACTACTGTTAACCCACCACCCTTTAAAAGCGTGTGAATTACTGCTAACCCACCGTACTTTTGAAGCGTGTGAACTACTGCTAACTCACCGTCCTTTTGAAGCGTTTGAACTACTGCTAACCCACCGTACTTTTGAAGCGTGTGAACTACTGCTAACCCACCGTACTTTTGAAGCGTGTGAACTAGTGCTAACCCACCGTCCTTTTGAAGCGTGTGAACTAGTGCTAACCGACCGTACTTTTGAAGCGTGTGAACTACTGCTAACTGAACGTCCTTTTGAAGCGTGTGAACTACTGCTAGCCAACCGTCCTTTTGAAGGGTGTGAACTAGTGCTATCCCACCGCCCTTTTGAAGCGTGTGAACTACTGCTAACCCACCGTACTTTTGAAGCGTGTGAACTATTGCTAACCCACCGTACTTTTGAAGCGTGTGAACTAGTGCTAACCGACCGTTCTTTTGAAGCGTGTGAACTAGTGCTAACCGATCGACCTTTTGAAGCGTGTGACCTTGTGCTAACCCACCGTCCTTTTGAAGCGTGTGAACTACTGCTAACCAATCGTCCTTTTGAAGCGTGTGAACTACTGTTAACCCACCACCCTTTAGAAGCGTGTGAATTACTGCTAACCCACCGTACTTTTGAAGCGTGTGAACTACTGCTAACACACCGTCCTTTTGAAGCGTGTGAACTACTGCTAACCCACCGTACTTTTGAAGCGTGTGAACTAGTGCTAACCCAACGTCCTTTTGAAGCGTGTGAACTAGTGCTAACCCACCACCCTTTAGAAGCGTGTGAACTAGTGCTAACCGACCGTCCTTTTGAAGCGTGTGAACTAGTGTCAACCGACAGTACAGTTACCAAAGATATAACTAATACCGCAATGTAAATTCCACACAGTATCGCCGCATCAATCCTATTTATGTGAAAAGAGAAAAGTAGTTGTTTTTATTTGTAGATGATGGCTAGTGAACACTAGCGTGGACTGCATTGGTGTTTCTAATGAAACAAGTTATCGTAGAATTGTTGAACACCGTAGTGAAAATCAATCATTGACTCCGACGAAGGACTAACGTCCGAAACGTCAGTTTCCATTTTCACTACGGTGTTCAAATTATAATTCTACGATATGTGGTTTTTATTTATGTTCACCAAAACATGTGTATTTATGTGTTCATTCTTGACTATTTAAAACTTATGGAATGTATGTGGTGCGACTAAGGTCAAGATACCACAGTGAGCACAACCCATTTATTACATCAAGCCTTTTCATAGTTTAAGAATCGATTCCACTGCGTATGCGATTTTATCCTCAATTTCTCACCTTCTTTTGTTTAATTAGGAGACCGTGAGGGAACTACATTTTCCCATCCAAATTTTCTAATTAAGACATTAGATCTCATTTGGTAAGCTCAAAACAAAACAAATAAATAATGAAAATATAAATAAAACCGATCAATAGAAAATTAATGGACGAATTTGGTTCAAGAGTTGATTAGGAGCGTCAAAAGGTCCTTTCACTGGATGTGAACTAAGAGTGGAACAGTAAGGGACGGTGACTTTTTCACATCCATTTAAGGGAGATGGATTTTTTTATAATCTAAAAGTTCTATATATTTTTGGTCAACTGAAAATAATAAAAAAAATAATAAAGAGGCTTTATCCTCTTTGGTTTCTCTGGTTATGGTCAATCTAGCTATCTGAATAAGAAGGTAGATAATGAAAGTTGAATAAACTTTTTAATTTATGCCTCTAGTGGATCTACAGGCAGAGAAATTCAAGATTTTGTAGTACAAGTCCTTCCCTGTTCTACAAACAGCGTTTATAAGGGAATATATGGGCAGAGTACTAGATTTTTGACATCTTTTCCGCTTTACGTTATTCACTTAAAAACACGATTTTATTTACCGTATTCGATAGTGGATCGATTTTGGACAAGTGAATTGGAGGTGCGAATATCACAAGTTCATTTTTCAATAACCCCCTAGCTAGGCCCTCTGTACTCTATCGAACAAGAAACATGACAGACAAAAGGCTAGCAAGGGCCCCAGACAAAGGCTTTATCCTCTTTGGTTTCTCTGGTTATGGACAATCTAGCTATCTGAATAAGATGGTAGATAATGAAAGTCGAATAAACTTTTTAATTTATGTCTCTAGTGGATCTACAGGCAGAGAAATTCAAGATTTTGTAGTACAAGTCCTTCCCTGTTCTACAAACAGCGTTTATGAGGGAATGTATGGGCAGAGTACTAGATTTTTGACCTTTTTTCCGCTTTACGTTATTCACTTAAAAACACGATTTTATTTACCGTATTTGATAGTGGATCGATTTTGGACAAGTGAATTGGAGGTGCGAATATCAGAAGTTCATTTTTCGATGACCCCCTTGCTAGGCCCTCTGTACTCTATCGAACAAGAAACATGGCAGACAAGAGGCTAGCAAGGGCCCCAGACAACGGCTTTATCCTCTTTGGTTTCTCTGGTTATGGTCAATCTAGCTATCTGAATAAGATGGTAGATAATGAAAGTTGAATAAACTTTTTAATTTATGCCTCTAGTGGATCTACAGGCAGAGAAATTCAAGATTTTGTAGTACAAGTCCTTCCCTGTTCTACAAACAGCGTTTATGAGGGAATGTATGGGCAGAGTACTAGATTTTTGACCTTTTTTCCGCTTTACGTTATTCACTTAAAAACACGATTTTATTTACCGTATTCGATAGTGGATCGATTTTGGACAAGTGAATTGGAGGTGCGAACTATCAGAAGTTCATTTTTCAATGACCCCCTAGCTAGGCCCTCTGTACTCTATCGAACAAGAAACATGGCAGACAAAAGGCTAGCAAGGGCCCCAGACAAAGGCTTTATCCTCTTTGGTTTCTCTGGTTATGGTCAATCTAGCTATCTGAATAAGATGGTAGATAATGAAAGTTGAATAAACTTTTTAATTTATGTCTCTAGTGGATCTACAGGCAGAGAAATTCAAGATTTTGTAGTACAAGTCCTTCCCTGTTCTACAAACAGCGTTTATAAGGCAATGTATGGGCAGAGTACTGGATTTTTGACCTTTTTCCCGCTTTACGTTATTCACTTAAAAACACGATTTTATTTACCGTATTCGATAGTGGATCGATTTTGGACAAGTGAATTGGAGGTGCGAATATGAGAAGTTCATTTTTCAATGACCCCCTATAGCTAGTCCCTCTGTACTCTATCGAACAAGAAACATGGTAGACAAGAGAATAGCAAGGGCCCCAGACAAAGGCTTTATTCTCTTTCGTTTCTCTGGTTATGGTCAATCTAGCTATCTGAATAAGATGGTAGATAATGAAAGTTGAATAAACTTTTTAATTTATGCCTCTATTGGATCTACAGGCAGAGAAATTCAAGATTTTGTAGTACAAGTCCTTCCCTGTTCTACAAACAGCGTTTAAAAGGGAATGTATGGGCAGAGTACTGGATTTTTGACCTTTTTCCCGCTTTACGTTATTCACTTAAAAACACGATTTTATTTACCGTATTCGATAGTGGATCGATTTTGCACAAGTGAATTTGAGGTGCGATTATCAGAAGCTCATTTTTCAATGACCCCCTAGCTAGGCCCTCTGTACTCTATCGAACAAGAAACATGGTAGACAAGAGAATAGCAAGGGCCCCAGACAACGGCTTTATCCTCTTTCGTTTCTCTGGTTATGGTCAATCTAGCTATCTGAATAAGATGGTAGATAATGAAAGTTGAATAAACTTTTTAATTTATGTCTCTAGTGGATCTACAGGCAGAGAATTCAAGATTTTGTAGAACAAGTCCTTCCCTGTTCTACAAACAGCGTTTATAAGGCAATGTATGGGCAGACTACTAGATTTTTGACCTTTTTTTCGCTTTACGTTATTCACTTAAAAACACGATTTTATTTACCGTATTCGATAGTGGATCGATTTTGGACAAGTGAATTGGAGGTGCGAATATGAGAAGTTCATTTTTCAATGACCCCCTAGCTAGGCCCTCTGTACTCTATCGAACAAGAAACATGGCAGACAAAAGGCTAGCAAGGGCCTCAGACAACGGCTTCTTTGTAGAAAAGACCTGACGGCGATTAAATCCTTCTGGCCTTTGGTGTACGAGTTACGCAAGAAATTATTCTAGCCGAAGCATCAGGTAGGAGACCAGCCGTCCCACAGACCAAATCGGCCAAATCGGTTTTGCATCTATGCCACGCACAGAATCGGTTGAAATCATAATGTTAAAAAGTCTAGTCTATCTGGTGCATTGTTTTCACGTTTGTTGGTATGCTGATTATGACCTGGAACCGTGGTCCAGTGGTAGAAACCTGGGCTTAATTCAATCACCTGCGTCATGTCCGGTTAATGGAAGTTAGTATCTAGCTTTTTTTTTGCTACTAAAATTCTTTTTTGCGGGTTTTTTGGTTGTTTTAACTTTAATAAAATGCAATCCGATTTATTATAACTTAGGAATCGTCGACAATTAAGAAATACCAGGAATTTAATCCGTAAGTTAAAAGTCGATTCCCTATACTAATTTAAAAGTATGGAGATAAAATGTCTTTAAACGTCTTTACAAACTTGTTGTTAGTTTGTCTGTAAAGGTTAAAAGTTCATCCTCAATACCTAGGCTTCGTGTAATAAAGAATAACAGGCTTGGCTTGTGTTTGATTGCGGATGTCTTTTGAAGAAAAGGCTACATCTCGGACGTAGAGTGTATTTCCCAGCCCCTTCACAGACCAAATTACATACATTTACTGTATTTTATTGCGGTCCCTCTCCGCCCGTGATGTAGTCAATATATGTATCTTGAATGCTTTACGTTTAAAATTCATTGGGAAGCCATTTTTTCGATTCCTACTACTTTTAGTTTAAAACATCATATACCGTAGAGTCTGTATCATAGCCCAATGAAGTTCTGAACTGCATTTCAGTCCAATACAACTGCAAGACGCTCTCAGAGCGTGCACCTGGGTTGCCAAATGTGCGGGTATGCTGGGGCCTATTTTTCAAAAAGACATGAAAATAAACTTATTTTGGCGTCCCTCTAAAGCGTGTTAAGGAGTGCAGAGTAGCTGGAGCTTTAAAAATATCACAACACTCAAAAGGACACCAAAGTAAACTTATTTTCTCCTAGATATTACACCGACAGAAGGCGTCCCTCTGAAGCGTGTGAAGAAGTGCGGAGTAGCTGGAGCTTTAAAAAGATCACAACACTCAAAAAGACACCAAAGTAAAATAATCGGGGCTCTTTTGGGAGACGCTTTATCGAATGAATTGATGAGGAGCGAAATCAAGAAAGGAACGAAATCAAGAAAAGAAAGAAAATTTTAAAATGACGCATGAATTAAGGTTTTCTATCATCTTTTACTATCAGCGAGCTAAAATGATGCTATAAAAGTATTAAAGCGTCCCCTAAAACAGCCCATAATGCAACACATTCTCAATGAACTTTCGAAAGGCTATTTCGGGATCATATTTGTGTAGTACGTTAGGTACGTTAGGCAAACCATACGTATACGCAACCCTGATTCCCATTAATCTTCCATAGTTAACCACTGTCATCAACAGTGAAAGAAACCATATTTACCCTATTTATTTTACATTTCTTAGAATATACAGCGTTAAAAAATCATTTCTCTTACCCGACTCCCCTCAGCTGGGAATCACACCCAGTCCTCAAAACTACATCCATGCACCAAGTACTGGGATACCTGCGCTTTGGAGTAGTTATGCGTGCATTCTTACACCACTGAATTGGGTGGGTGGGCCGGGTAAATTGTAAGCGCGCTATATGTATATCTAAGGTGAACGGTTATTCGTAATAACTACCATGTTGCTATATCTACCAGTATGACTTTACATTACTTCAAATTAATGCTTTGCCTCAATTTCTTTAGTTTAAACTGATTGTAGAAAAGCAAAAGAATAACTTAATTTTCCAAGTCAAATGTCCTAAAGTATTACTGTTCAACTTGTTTATGCCGTTACCGAAAATGGAGATCAATCGATTTCAAGCATACTGGTTGCCATGGCAATTACTTCCCCGCTACGCCACGTGGAGGCTACCGTTCTTCGTAGCGGATTTTCCCACTCTGTATAAACCAACAGAGGGGTGTCCAATTGGGGTGTTGTGAAGCCGACAAATCACAAGCCTTACAAGAATTCAGACAAAGTCGTAGACTGCCTTTAAAAAAACCGAACACTAAGTTTTTAGGGGATCATCACCATTAGCTGAATACATGCGGTACCAACTAACAGCGGCAAGGTGGGGGTTACTCCACAACTGACCGACACACACACTCGAAGGCGGGCGCGCAAACGCTGTCTTTATTTCATTTTTATTCATTAAAATTCTGTCTAAACCCTTAACCCACATTAAACCCAGAGCGAACAAAGGGCAAGAGCCACCAAGCCAAAGGGAACTGACAACTGCCTGATTACAACCATTCTAAACTATCTATACAGTCTAAATACAATACACATGCTACCGAAAATCAGCCGAAAAACGTCCTAAAGTACCGGAAATCGGAAATCGGAAAATGTCAGAAAGATGTCCAAATACTAAAAACAGCGCAACCTAAAACCGAATCATAAAATCTCCTATCGACTCACAGACAATGGAGATAACCGAAAAAATATCACGCAAAAAAACTACGCCTCAAGAGATTCGAAAAATGTCAAGTCTCAATAGTACATTCGTATATTGAATCGTACAAGAGAAAAATCGCAACCAAAAGAAAGCCAAATTCGTGACCGAAAAAAAGACCGGAGAAATGGAAGCCAATTGAAGTGAAGGCTGAAACAGCAACAATAACAATATATTGGAACAGACTTACAGTTTTCTATGAACTCCTTGCAGACTCGATGACCAGACAGGAACCATAAAGGTGAATATACAACTTCTCAGAGGAATGTTATTTCATATCCAAGCATGTAATTTACAGTTCATTGTCTTTTTCTACAGGAACCATTAAGGTGAATATCAATTCTTAGAAAATTGTGGTACAAAAGTACAGTTCATTGTTTATGGTACTGGAACCGTATAAGGTGAGTAAATCAATAAACTGGTCAGAAGTACCGACTCGATACACCATGTCCAGGTGAGTAGCCCTGAAATACCAACATTTGTAGGATTAGTAATGGTGCAATATGGTACTGTTTTGGGGGAAAGAGGCCATTTTGGGAATTAATGTCTCCTATGAATAGACCCTTTAATTAGGTAATATCCCTACCGAAATATTTGGTTGCACTAGAAAATAACACCAATATGTAACTATAATAGCATCAAAAACAACCATTAAAACACTTACAAGCATAACAGTCATGATTTACCTCTTCAGAGATAGTAGGCAGTATAAACATCATTTCAGCTCCAGACTCCATCACTCAACCATTTTTATTATCTGAAAAACAAATTAAAGCTAATTAGTCCTTTCTCTAGATTTTCTTCGCTTTTCCATCTGCAACAATATGGTAAGTACAAAAAATATATACATGATATTGGACATTAGTATATATAAAAGTAATTACCTCAATACACTTTATAGTTACTTTTTTCATCTTGGTCAAATAAGTCCTTATTCTAAAAACAATAATTGGCAAAATAATAGGAGTATCTTATAAATAGGGGTTTGAATCCCCATTGCTTTGATAACTGATGGTCACTGTCAAACACACCTGAAAGTCTGATAAACAAGGGTTTGAATCCCCATTGCTTTGATAACTGATGCTCACTGTCAAACACACCTGAAAGTCTGATAAACAAGGGTTTGAATCCCCATTGCTTTGATAACTGATGCTCACTGTCAAACACACCTGAACGTCTGATAAATAGGGGTTTGAATCCCCATTGCTTTGATAACTGATGCTCACTGTCAAACACACCTGAAAGTCTGATAAACAAGGGTTTGAATCCCCATTGCTTTGATAACTGATGCTCACTGTCAAACACACCTGAAAGTCTGATAAACAAGGGTTTGAATCCCCATTGCTTTGATAACTGATGCTCACTGTCAAACACACCTGGGACTCTGATAAATAGGGGTAGGAATCCCCATTGCTTTGATAACTGATGCTCACTGTCAAACACACCTGAAAGTCTGATACATAGGGGTTTGAATCCCCATTGCTTTCATAACTGATGCTCACTGTCAAACACACCTGAAAGTTTGATAGCTAGGGATTGGAATACCCATTGCTTTGATAACTGATACTCATTGTCAAACACACCTGAAAGTCTGATAAACAAGGGTTTGAATCCCCATTGCTTTGATAACTGATGCTCACTGTCAAACACACCTGAAAGTCTGATAAACAAGGGTTTGAATCCCCATTGCTTTGATAACTGATGCTCACTGTCAAACACACCTGAACGTCTGATAAATAGGGGTTTGAATCCCCATTGCTTTGATAACTGATGGTCACTGTCAAACACACCTGAAAGTCTGATAAACAAGGGTTTGAATCCCCATTGCTTTGATAACTGATGCTCACTGTCAAACACACCTGAAAGTCTGATAAACAAGGGCTTGAATCCCCATTGCTTTGATAACTGATGCTCACTGTCAAACACACCTGGGACTCTGATAAATAGGGGTAGGAATCCCCATTGCTTTGATAACTGATGCTCACTGTCAAACACACCTGAAAGTCTGATAAACAAGGGTTTGAATCCCCATTGCTTTGATAACTGATGCTCACTGTCAAACACACCTGGGACTCTGATAAATATGGGTAGGAATCCCCATTGCTTTGATAACTGATGCTCACTGTCACACACACCTGAAAGTCTGATACATAGGGGGTTGAATCCCCTTGCTTTCATAACGGATGCGCACTGGCAAAACACACCTGAAAGTTTGATAGCTAGGGATTGGAATACCCATTGCTTGATAACTGATACTCATTGTCAACCACCCTGAAAGTCTGATAAACAAGGGTTTGAATCCCCATTGCTTTGATAACTGATGCTCACTGTCCAAACACACCTGAAATTCTGATAAACAAGGGTTTGAATCCCCATTGCTTTGATACCTGATGCTCACTGTCAAACACACCTGAACGTCTGATAAATAGGGGTTGAATCCCCATTGCTTTGATAACTGATGCTCACTGTCAAACCACCTGAAAGTCTGATAAACAAGGGGGTTTTGAATCCCCATTGCTTTGATAACTGTGCTCACTGTCAAACACCACCTGAACGTCTTATAAACAAGGGGTTTGAACCCCATTGCTTTGATAACTGATGCCACTGTCAAACACACCTGCAAGTCTGATACACTAGGGGTTGGAATCCCCATTGCTTTGATAACTGATGCTCACTGTCAAACACACCTGAAAGTCCTGATAAACAAGGGTTTGAATCCCCCATTGCTTTGATAACTGATTCTCACTGTCAAACACACCTGGAACGTCTGATCTAACAAGGGTTTGAATCCCCATTTGACTTTGATAACTGAGCTCATCTGTCAAACACACCTAAGTGATCTCCTCTACTCGGGCCGTTTGAATCCCATGCTTTGATAACCTGATGCTTCCATGTCCCAAGACACCACCTGTAAGTTCTGATAATACCAGGGTTTGGAATCCCCATTGCTTTGATAACTTGATTCTTCACTGTCAACATCACCTGAAAGTCTTATTAAATAGGATATGAATCCCCATTTGCTTTGATAACTGATTCATCACTGTCAAACACCACTGAACAGTCTTATAACATAGGGTTTTGAATCCCCACTTTGCTTTGATAACTGCACTCCGCCATCACACTGTCAACACACCCTGAAAGTCTGATACACATAGGCGGTTTTGAATCCCCATTGCTTTCATAACTGCTGCTCACTGTCAAACACACCTTGAAAGTTTGCATTAAGCAAGGGATTTGACTCACCCATTGCTTTGATAACTGATGCTCACTGTCAAAACACACCTGAACGTCTGATAACATAGGGGTTTGAATCCCCATTGCTTTGATAACTGATGCTCACTGTCAAACACACCTGAAAGTCTGATAAACAAGGGTTTGAATCCCCATTGCTTTGATAACTGATGCTCACTGTCAAACACACCTGAAAGTCTGATAACAAGGGTTTGAATCCCCATTGCTTTGATAACTGATGGTCACTGTCAAACACACCTGAAAGTCTGATAAACAAGGGTTGGAATCCCCATTGCTTTGATAACTGATGCTCACTGTCAAACACACCTGAAAGTCTGATAAACAAGGGTTTTGAATCCCCATTGCTTTGATAACTGATGCTTACTGTCAAACACACCTGAAAGTCTGATAAAAGGGGTTTGAATCCCCATTGCTTTGATAACTGATGCTCACTGTCAAACACACCTAAAGTCTGATAAATAGGGGTTTGAATCCCATTGCTTTGATAACTGATGCTCACTGTCAAACACACCTGAAATTCTGATAAACAAGGGTTTGAATCCCCATTGCTTTGATAACTGATGCTTACTGTCAAACACACCTGAAAGTCTGATAAACAAGGGTTGAATCCCCATTGCTTTGATAACTGATGCTACACTGTCAAACACACCTGAAGTCTGATAAACAGGGTTTGAATCCCCATTGCTTGATAACTGATGCTCACTGTCAAACACACCTGAAAGTTGATAAACAAGGGTTTGAATCCCCATTGCTTTGATAACTGATGCTCACTGTCAAACACACCTGAAAGTCTGATAAACACGGGTTTGAATCCCCATTGCTTTGATAACTGATGCTCCACTGTCAAACACACCTGAAAGTCTAGCATAAACAGGGGTTTGAATCCCCATTGCTTTGATAACTGATGCCCACTGTCAATACACACCGTGAACGTCTGATAACATAGGAGTTTGCATCCCCATTGCTTTGATAACTGATGCTCACTGTCAAACACACCTAAAGTCTTGCTTTGATAACTGATAGGGGTTTGAAATCCCCATTGCTTTGATAACTGATGCTCACTGTCAAACACACCTGAAAGTCTGATAAACAAAAGGGTTTGGAATCCCCATTGCTTTGATAACTGATGCTCACTGTCAAACACACCTGAATCTGAAACACACCATTTGAATCCCCATTGCTTTGATAACTGATGCTCACTGTCAAACACACCTGAAAGTCTGATAAATAGGGTTTGAATCCCCATTGCTTTGATAACTGATGCTCACTGTCAAACAACACCTGAAAGTCTGATAAACAAGGGTTTGAATCCCCATTGCTTGATAACTGATGCTCACACACCTGATACTACTTATTTGAATCCCCATTGCTTTGATAACTGATGCTTCACTGTCAAACCCCACCTGAACCTGTCTGATAAACAGGGGTTTGGGAATCCCCATTGCTTGATAACTTTCACTGATGCTGACAAGTCCATTGCTTTGATATAACCGATGCTCACTGTCAAACACACCGGAACGTCTGATAAATAGGGGTTGGAATCCCCATTGCTTTGATAATTGATATATTTCAATTTACATGATAAATAATTGAAGTAAAATATAACGGTTGTGCATATTTGCAATGCGCAAATTATTACCGCTCATCGGACAACTATATATGCATCAAAATTACATAATAAATTAATTAAAGTAAAATATTTATATAATTGCAGTGCGGAAATTATTATCGGTCATCGGACAACTATATATGCATCGGAATTACATGATAAATTAAAGTTACATAATACGGATGTGCATAATTGCAGTGCGGAAATTATTATCTGTCATCGGACAACTATATGTGCATCGGAAATACATAATAAATTAATTAAAGTAAAATATTTATATAATTGAAGTGCGGAAATTATTATCTGTCATCGGACAACTATATATGCATCGGAATTACATAATAAATTAATTAAAGTAAAATATTTATATAATCGAAGTGCGGAAATTATTATCTGTCATCGGACAACTTTATGTGCATCGGAATTACATAACAAATTAATTAAAGTAAAATATTTATATAATTGAAGTGCGGAAATTATTATCGGTCATCGGAAAACTATATATGCATCGCAATTATATGATAAATTAATTGAAGTAAAATATTTATATAATTGAAGTGCGGAAATTATTATCGGTCATCGGACAACTATATATGCATCGGAATTACATGATTAATTAAAGTTACATAATACGGATGTGCATAATTGCAGTGCGGAAATTATTATCGGTCATCGGACAACTATATGTGCATCGGAAATACATAATAAATTAATTAAAGTAAAATATTTATATAATTGAAGTGCGCAAATTATTATCGGTGATCGGACAACTATATATGCATCGGAATTACATGATAAATTAAAGTTACATATACGGATGTGCATTATTGAAGTGCGGAAATTATTATCGGTCATCGGACAACTATATATGCATCGAAATTACATGATAAATTAAAGTTACATAATACGGATGTGCATAATTGCAGTGCGGAAATTATTATCTGTCATCGGACAACTATATGTGCATCGGAAATACATAATAAATTAATTAAAGTAAAATATTTATATAATTGAAGTGCGCAAATTATTTTCGGTCATCGGACAACTATATATGCATCGGAATTACATGATAAATTAAAGTTACATAATACGGATGTGCATAATTGCAGTGCGGAAATTATTATCTGTCATCGGACAACTTTATGTGCATCGGAATTACATAATAAATTAATTAAAGTAAAATATTTATATAATCGAAGTGCGGAAATTATTATCTGTCATCGGACAACTTTATGTGCATCGGAATTACATAACAAATTAATTAAAGTAAAATATTTATATAATTGCAGTGCGGAAATTATTATCGGTCATCGGACAACTATATATGCATCGGCATTACATGATAAATTAAAGTTACATAATACGGATGTGCATAATTGCAGTGCGGAAATTATTATCTGTCATCGGACAACTATATGTGCATCGGAGATACATAATAAATTAATTAAAGTAAAATATTTATATAATCGAAGTGCGGAAATTATTATCGGTCATCGGACAACTATATGTGCATCGGAATTACATGATAAATTAATTAAAGTAAAATATTTATATAATCGAAGTGTGGAAATTATTATCGGTCATCGGACAACTATATGTGCATCGGAAATACATAATAAATTAATTAAAGTAAAATATTTATATAATTGAAGTGCGGAAATTATTATCGGTCATCGGACAACTATATATGCATCGGAATTACATGATAAATTAAAGTTACATAATACGGATGTGCATTATTGAAGTGCGGAAATTATTATCGGTCATCGGACAACTATATATGCATCGGCATTACATGATAAATTAAAGTTACATAATACGGATGTGCATAATTACAGTGCGGAAATTATTATCTGTCATCGGACAACTATATGTGCATCGGAATTACATAATAAATTAATTAAAGTAAAATTTTTATATAATTGAAGTGCGCAAATTATTATCGGTCATCGGACAACTATATATGCATCGGAATTACATGATAAATTAAAGTTACATAATACGGATGTGCATTATTGAAGTGCGGAAATTATTATCGGTCATCGGACAACTATATATGCATCGAAATTACATGATAAATTAAAGTTACATAATACGGATGTGCATAATTGCAGTGCGGAAATTATTATCGGTCATCGAACAACTATATATGCATCGAAATTACATGATAAATTAAAGTTAATTAATACGGATGTGAATAATTGCAGTGCGGAAATTATTATCGGTCATCGGACAACTATATGCATCGGAATTACATAATAGATTAATTAAAGTAAAATATTTATATAATTGAAGTGCGGAAATTATTATCGGTCATCGGACAACTATATGTGCATCGGAATTACATGATAAATTAAAGTTACATAATACGGATGTGCATAATTGCAGTGCGGAAATTATTATCGGTCATCGAACAACTATATATGCATCGAAATTACATGATAAATTAAAGTTAATTAATACGGATGTGAATAATTGCAGTGCGGAAATTATTATCGGTCATCGGACAACTATATATGCATCGGAATTACATAATAGATTAATTAAAGTAAAATATTTATATAATTGAAGTGCGGAAATTATTATCGGTCATCGGACAACTATATGTGCATCGGAATTACATGATAAATTAAAGTTACATAATACGGATGTGCATAATTGCAGTGCGGAAATTATTATCGGTCATCGAACAACTATATATGCATCGAAATTACATGATAAATTAAAGTTAATTAATACGGATGTGAATAATTGCAGTGCGGAAATTATTATCGGTCATCGGACAACTATATATGCATCGGAATTACATAATAGATTAATTAAAGTAAAATATTTATATAATTGAAGTGCGGAAATTATTATCGGTCATCGGACAACTATATATGCATCGGAATTACATAATAAATTAATTAAAGTAAAATATTTATATAATCGAAGTGCGGAAATTATTATCTGTCATCGGACAACTTTATGTGCATCGGAATTACATAACAAATTAATTAAAGTAAAATATTTATATAATTGAAGTGCGGAAATTATTATCGGTCATCGGAAAACTATATATGCATCGCAATTATATGATAAATTAATTGAAGTAAAATATTTATATAATTGAAGTGCGGAAATTATTATCGGTCATCGGACAACTATATATGCATCGGAATTACATGATTAATTAAAGTTACATAATACGGATGTGCATAATTGCAGTGCGGAAATTATTATCGGTCATCGGACAACTATATGTGCATCGGAAATACATAATAAATTAATTAAAGTAAAATATTTATATAATTGAAGTGCGCAAATTATTATCGGTGATCGGACAACTATATATGCATCGGAATTACATGATAAATTAAAGTTACATAATACGGATGTGCATTATTGAAGTGCGGAAATTATTATCGGTCATCGGACAACTATATATGCATCGAAATTACATGATAAATTAAAGTTACATAATACGGATGTGCATAATTGCAGTGCGGAAATTATTATCTGTCATCGGACAACTATATGTGCATCGAAAATACATAATAAATTAATTAAAGTAAAATATTTATATAATTGAAGTGCGCAAATTATTTTCGGTCATCGGACAACTATATATGCATCGGAATTACATGATAAATTAAAGTTACATAATACGGATGTGCATAATTGCAGTGCGGAAATTATTATCTGTCATCGGACAACTTTATGTGCATCGGAATTACATAATAAATTAATTAAAGTAAAATATTTATATAATCGAAGTGCGGAAATTATTATCTGTCATCGGACAACTATATGTGCATCGGAATTACATAACAAATTAATTAAAGTAAAATATTTATATAATTGCAGTGCGGAAATTATTATCGGTCATCGGACAACTATATATGCATCGGCATTACATGATAAATTAAAGTTACATAATACGGATGTGCATAATTGCAGTGCGGAAATTATTATCGGTCATCGGACAACTATATGTGCATCGGAGATACATAATAAATTAATTAAAGTAAAATATTTATATAATTGAAGTGCGGAAATTATTATCGGTCATCGGACAACTATATATGCATCGGCATTACATAATAAATTAAAGTTACATAATACGGATGTGCATAATTGCAGTTCGGAAATTATTATCGGTCATCGGACAACTATATATGCATCGGAATTACATGATAAATTAATTAAAGTAAAATATTTATATAATCGAAGTGCGGAAATTATTATCGGTCATCGGACAACTATATGTGCATCGGAAATACATAATAAATTAATTAAAGTAAAATATTTATATAATCGAAGTGCGCAAATTATTATCGGTCATCGGACAACTATATATGCATCGGAATTACATAACAAATTAATTAAAGTAAAATATTTATATAATTGAAGTGCGGAAATTATTATCGGTCATCGGACAACTATATATGCATCTGCATTACATGATAAATTAAAGTTACATAATACGGATGTGCATAATTGCAGTGCGGAAATTATTATCTGTCATCGGACAACTATATGTGCATTGGAAATACATAATAAATAAATTAAAGTAAAATATTTATATAATTGAAGTGCGCAAATTATTTTCGGTCATCGGACAACTATATATGCATCGGAATTACATGATAAATTAAAGTTACATAATACGGATGTGCATAATTGCAGTGCGGAAATTATTATCTGTCATCGGACAACTTTATGTGCATCGGAATTACATAATAAATTAATTAAAGTAAAATATTTATATAATCGAAGTGCGGAAATTATTATCTGTCATCGGACAACTTTATGTGCATCGGAATTACATAACAAATTAATTAAAGTAAAATATTTATATAATTGCAGTGCGGAAATTATTATCGGTCATCGGACAACTATATATGCATCGGCATTACATGATAAATTAAAGTTACATAATACGGATGTGCATAATTGCAGTGCGGAAATTATTATCTGTCATCGGACAACTTTATGTGCATCGGAATTACATAATAAATTAATTAAAGTAAAATATTTATATAATCGAAGTGCGGAAATTATTATCTGTCATCGGACAACTTTATGTGCATCGGAATTACATAACAAATTAATTAAAGTAAAATATTTATATAATTGCAGTGCGGAAATTATTATCGGTCATCGGACAACTATATATGCATCGGCATTACATGATAAATTAAAGTTACATAATACGGATGTGCATAATTGCAGTGCGGATATTATTATCGGTCATCGGACAACTATATGTGCATCGGAGATACATAATAAATTAATTAAAGTAAAATATTTATATAATCGAAGTGCGGAAATTATTATCGGTCATCGGACAACTATATGTGCATCGGAATTACATGATAAATTAATTAAAGTAAAATATTTATATAATCGAAGTGTGGAAATTATTATCGGTCATCGGACAACTATATGTGCATCGGAAATACATAATAAATTAATTAAAGTAAAATATTTATATAATTGAAGTGCGGAAATTATTATCGGTCATCGGACAACTATATATGCATCGGAATTACATGATAAATTAAAGTTACATAATACGGATGTGCATTATTGAAGTGCGGAAATTATTATCGGTCATCGGACAACTATATGCATCGGCATTACATGATAAATTAAAGTTACATAATACGGATGTGCATAATTACAGTGCGGAAATTATTATCTGTCATCGGACAACTATATGTGCATCGGAAATACATAATAAATTAATTAAAGTAAAATTTTTATATAATTGAAGTGCGCAAATTATTATCGGTCATCGGACAACTATATATGCATCGGAATTACATGATAAATTAAAGTTACATAATACGGATGTGCATTATTGAAGTGCGGAAATTATTATCGGTCATCGGACAACTATATATGCATCGGAATTACATGATAAATTAAAGTTACATAATACGGATGTGCATAATTGCAGTGCGGAAATTATTATCGGTCATCGAACAACTATATATGCATCGAAATTACATGATAAATTAAAGTTAATTAATACGGATGTGAATAATTGCAGTGCGGAAATTATTATCGGTCATCGGACAACTATATATGCATCGGAATTACATAATAGATTAATTAAAGTAAAATATTTATATAATTGAAGTGCGGAAATTATTATCGGTCATCGGACAACTATATGTGCATCGGAATTACATGATAAATTAAAGTTACATAATACGGATGTGCATAATTGCAGTGCGGAAATTATTATCGGTCATCGAACAACTATATATGCATCGAAATTACATGATAAATTAAAGTTAATTAATACGGATGTGAATAATTGCAGTGCGGAAATTATTATCGGTCATCGGACAACTATATATGCATCGGAATTACATAATAGATTAATTAAAGTAAAATATTTATATAATTGAAGTGCGGAAATTATTATCGGTCATCGGACAACTATATGTGCATCGGAATTACATGATAAATTAAAGTTACATAATACGGATGTGCATAATTGCAGTGCGGAAATTATTATCGGTCATCGGACAACTATATGTGCATCGGAATTACATGATAAATTAAATTTACATAATACGGATGTGCATAATTGCAGTGCGGAAATTATTATCGGTCATCGGACAACTATATTTGCATCGGCATTACATGATGAATTAAAGTTACATAATACGGATGTGCATAATTGCAGTGCGGAAATTATTATCTGTCATCGGACAACTATATGTGCATCGGAATTACATAATAAATTAATTGAAGTAAAATATTTATATAATTGAAGTGCGGAAATTATTATCGGTCATCGGAAAACTATATATGCATCGGAATTACATGATAAATTAATTAAAGTAAAATATTTATATAATTGAAGTGCGTAAATTATTATCGGTCTTCGGACAACTATATATGCATCGGAATTTCATGATAAATTAAAGTTACATAATACGGATGTGCATAATTGCAGTGCGGAAATTATTATCGGTCATCGGACAACTATATGTGCATCGGAATTACATAATAAATTAATTAAAGTAAAATATTTATATAATTGAAGTGCGCAAATTATTATCGGTCATCGGAAAACTATATATGCATCGGAATTACATGATAAATTAATTAAAGTAAAATATTTATATAATTGAAGTGCGCAAATTATTATCGGTCTTCGGACAACTATATGTGCATCGGAATTACATAATAAATTAATTAAAGTAAAATATTTATGTAACTGCAGTGCGTAAATTATATCAATTGTTGTTTCTCACTAGAAAATATAGGTTAAAAATGTCGTGTTAAAAAAAAGGTAAAAATTGCTTTTTTGCCAGAAAATATTTTTGCTGGAATATTAAGAAAGTCAAAGAAAAACTTTAACGAAGTTTCTCGAAAAATAGGGGAAAAAATTAAAAAGAGAAAAAGATATATATTTTCCCGCCAAAAATAAAAGTGTCACCTGGTTTTACTGCAAACTTTTTACACCGAATGCGGAACCTGCAAAAAAAAAGAAAGAAAAAACTTTCATGGTTTGTTACAATATGAATGCATTTTATAAAATAAGGTTAGAGAGGTTTTTATGTGTAAATATTAGAATATTATCCTTTCTTTTGGTTGTTTTTCAAAATTCAATGTTTCTACAGTGAAGTTTAAAAAGAGCGGGAAATTTTTCTTTTAGTAAAAACGAATTAAACTTCAAAAAAATCGTCACGAATTTATATTTTCTTTAAAGATCTTATAATATTTATTAAGCTTATTATCTTTTCCTTGTTCCCAACGTCAATGTTCAACTGCTCTGAATGGGCTAAAAAAAGTTCGGAAAACGTTGGAAAAAATTTCAATAAAAAGAACACTTTTGTGTATAGAATTCGAACTTAAGCATATAGATAGATAAATAGCATTTGTTTTGAAAAGGTTTTTAAACGAAAAGAGTAAAAGTGTTTCAATTTTCTTCAGTTCCCTGCTCACTAGTGGCCGTCGAAGCGACCAACTTTCGTCTTCGTTTTGTCCACTCTTTTCGAAAACGTTATTCATACTGAACCTAAAAAAAGAACTTTGGACTTTCTTTGACAACATTTCTAAGCATTTTGTTCGCTTGTTGTTGTTGTTGTTGTTTTTTTTTCAGGTAGAAACAGCTGTTTTGTAGAAGTATAAATTTTTGTGACTTACCTATTCTACGGTCGTGCAGCAAGTGAGGGAAAAGATTTGAAACACTGAATACCTGTTTCATGCCAGCGCGATCAATCAACCAATAGGAACGCAGGTCAAAGACGATTATGTCAAATCTAACCAATAAGAAAAGATTTCAAAATCAATGATTTCATCATTAACCAATGGAAACAATAGTCTTCTGTCAATCAATCTTTGCACCTTTGTTCTTTGATTTTTCACGATTTCTTGACAATCACTGTGAAGGTGTGCATGAGGAATATGAATGAAATGTTCTTGCAGAGCTTATTTTTGAGTAAAAACTGAAAGACAGGGTTGTCATTAGAATTATCTTATCATGATCATGATTAAACAATGTAATAAAACCTGCTGTGAAGGTATTTTTCCATTCATAGAAGAGTTGCAAACACGGCAACAGCTTCACGTGATCAGCTCGTGGTGTGTTTGGTGCATCACTTGCTGGACTAAGAGAGTAGGGGAGGGGATGGAAAGGGAACTTTGCAGTGTTAGTCAAAAGATAATGGAATGTTTCCAAAAAACAATAGGTTCGTTTTACTCGTCTTAGACGATCTTCTCACTTAAGGTGTTATCTACATAATATTAAAATAATTTTCAGGTTCTGTAACAATTTTGCGTTATGCATGTCACACTTACACACTACTATGCGGTCCCTGATGGTACCCAGAAGTAAATGTAAAATAATCATGGTCTAATGAATTTCACATCTCGTAAAAGAACCTTTTTGATTATTAACAAGGTTAGGGTCCTTTCAGTGGATGTAAAATAGTCATGATCTAATGAAGTTCACATTCAGTGAAGGGACCTTCTTGATTATGAACAAGGTCATTACAGTGGGTGTTAAATAATAATGGTCTAATGGTCTAATGGCCTAATATTTGGGAGTATTATATTATCGAGATAAATTTTTCTATCTATAGAAAAACATTCTATCCTCGGCTTCGTGTAATAATGAATAACGGGCTTGGTTTGGTGATTGAATGTTGTGTTTTGAAGAAAAAATACATCCCGGGCGTAGAGTGTATTCCCCAGCCCCCTCACAGACCAAATTACATACATTTACTGTATTTTATAGGGATCCCTCTTCGCGGGATATAGTCAATATATGTATCTTATATGCTTTACGTTTAAAACTCATCTTGAAGCCATTTTTCGATTCCTACTACTTTTACTTTGAAAAAATCATGAAAAGCAGAGTCTGTTTGAACGTGAAAGACTCAAGGTAATGACTAATCCAGTCCTGGACTAAAGTTTAGTCCTATGTAGCAATAAGCCAAAAACATTTTTTTCACGCGCGCGACTTTGGAGTAGTCTTATGTTGGAGTAGTCTTATGTTGGAGTATCGCGCTTTTAAAAATTTTAAAAATTCTGATTTAGGGTTATGTATCCCTTAACGTGAGGTTGTAGTATCGCTTAATTTAATTTTGGAGTATACCGTACCAGATTTTGAGCCATCGCTTAACTTGATTTTGGAGTATCTCCAACCTGATTTGAAAAATCCCTTGAACAGATTTAAGAGCTTTTAAGATTTTAGAAGAATTTATAGTATTTCCTATCCTGATTTTAAAGTATCCCTTAATCAAGCTTCACTTTCGTAATAATAATTTTAGTTACATAGCGATCGAAGTAGCACAAACTTGCGCCTTCCGTAGCAATTTCAGTTGCGTCACTGTTGTGAAAGACAGACTTTTTGCGTTCCATTACAGGAGTGGATGAGGAGGAGAAGGGATGGGCGTAGCGATGATATTTTTTACAGAATTATGCTCCATATCTTAGTCTCTTCCTTAACGTCGATAAAATCACCAACGAAAATGATAATTAAATGTACAAATGCTTTGCTTTAGAAGTAAGATTACTATCGGTATCTTCCACTGTATTCATGGCCATGTCAGAGTATCACATTCCACTCTCAACTTATGTTCAACCGTTATTGGCATCATTTCAATCAAAATATAAGCACCACACAAACTAGAAAGTTTTATAAGGTTACACAGCTATTTTACAAAGTGCCAATATTTTTTTAAGCTTTAAGCATCGATTAAACTTCGGAGATAAATGTCTATCATCGAGATAAAATGTCTCTAAACGTCTTCTGAAACTTGTTGTTCGTCTCTTCGCCCATGATGACTGTAACGGTTAGGAATCCATCCTCATTAGCCTCTGCTTCTTGTAGAATTGCTTGATGATACAAGCAACTGGAAAGATAAAGAGTGACAGACTTGGTTTGTGATTGAATGGCGGGTTTTGAAGAAAAGACTACACCCCGGGCGTAGAGTGCATTTCCCAGCTCCCCCATAGACCAAATTACATACATTTACTGTATTTTATTGGGTTCCCTCTCCGCCCGGGATATAGTCATCATCTTTATCTTGAATGTTTTACATTTAAAACCATTCGAAAGCCATTTTTTAATTGCTAAGTTTTCTAGTGTAAAAAAAATAATAATGGGCAAATTCTGTATTGCTGTAAAAAAAGCTCAAAATACTGACGAATCTAGTCCCGGGCTTACTTTTTTAGGGCAAATTTTGTTAAGCGGTAAGAAACGCACGTTACGGTCGACGTGCCGGGACTGTCTAGGGGCCTTGTTCAAGTATTCATCCTTGTATGATGAATAATCTAGCGCGCTGTGGATGGTTTGCATATTGTCGTTAATTCAGTACCGTGACAGGCTCATTATCACCACACCACCTGAATACCATACCTGAACTGTTTTTCATCAGGTTGTATGAAAACGTCCAGTGGTTTTCCTTCTTCATAATTTTTTTGCGTAGTTAATCCAAACCAGTATCATTAACTGGAGATATGAAACAGTAATGATGAAAAGGTAAATTATACACCGTGAAAAGATGAAAAAACTTACTGACGTTTCGGACGCTAGTCCTTCGTCGGAGTAAAAGAGAAAGAAGTGGTAGAAAGGAGTGTATATATGATAGAATAAGACAAAAGAAACCAATGAGAGCAAGGTAGGCAAGGAAACAAAAGCAAACAATCAAAAGACAAAAGGAAAGGTTAGTTGAAAATAAAGCGTTCATTAATCCCGTTGGGACTAAGAGTGCCCAATAGGTGAATAAGCCGCATTTCTTTGGTCTTGCGACAATCATTGTTGCCGTTAAGCAAAGAAAGACCGAAAACAATGAAGTCAGAAAGAGAATGATTAGCTAGATTAAAATGGCGAGAAACTGGTTTGGTGGGATATATTTATTTGCGCTCCGATATTGGAGCTCACTTTGTGTAGAGGTGCTGTAGTATATTACAATGTGTTGGAATACCATTTGATCAACGTAAAACAAAATTACAAATTGTAAAGAATAACGTAAGTGGCAATTCATTTTATTCTCCACTTCCACTTTTTTATAAATTGGGCTTCCTGTGCTTAGAAACCGTTTTTTTTCCTAGTTGGGTTTCCTGTGTGCAACGTGCGCTTCTTTTTAGAAATCCAAGATGGCGGATGACACAGAAATGGTGAGCGTTGCTCCTTCAAGTTTCGAAACAAGCCCTTCCTCTAAGATAGAAAAAGAACCAGAAGTCTCCACAAACATATTTGGTTTGGATTTTATCCCTTTGGGCGATGGAGAAAGTGCTGGAAACGGTGATAATCCGAGTGAAAGTCAAGTTAGAGGTTCAGAATTGCAAGAAAAGTTCATTGAAAGCAAAGCTAATGCATCAAATGTGAACGAACAAGGACTCAAAAAACAGCTCGTTACTATGGATACAATCGTAAAAGGAGCTGCTTCAGAGGAATTAGAAGGATTCAAGCAAGAACAAGGTGAAAAAGATGTACCAGAGGTTGACATGGAGCAAGCAGGACCTTCGGAAGAGCATGATGATGATGATGATAATGATGGTGATGATGACCATGATGGTGATGGTGATGGTGATGGTGATGATGACGAAGATGGCGATGATTATGATGAGGATGGTGAAGATGATGATGACGACGACGACGGTGAAGAATCCAAGCAAAAAGATGAGGAAATTGATCCCTATTCCTACACAAGAAGAGATAATGAGTTCACTTCTGAGATCTTCAAAATAGAAATTGGAAATCTTCCCAGAAAATATGGCTTCAAGGTAAGCTGTACCATATTTGTACCTACTGTACATTTTGTTAGCAAACAGGAATTTATTACCAGTCTTCCTTTGAAGTCAAACATGTTTAATGGAGGTGGAAGGGTATATTGAACCACAAAAATACAAACTGTTTTCAAATTTCTTTGCATATTCATTAGAACCGTTATTCAACAAATACCAGTATTTTGCTGTTTTCAAAGAACAAAGACTCATCTCAGATTGATGTTTAGCCTCATCTTTGAGTCCACTATCCACAAACACCATTTGTCCATGGGATTTCAAAACATTGTTAATGTTCGAGTTGCTCATTCTTTGCATTATAATTGACTTTTATAAATGGTTTGCTGTTAAATGATGCTTAGCCTGTGTAGATGAGTTTTTAATCATAAAGTATAGTGGTATTCACGGAATAAAAGAAAGGGGCTATAGTAAAGGGGGCGCTAAAATATACTGGTTGGTTGCTTTATAGAGTTACTGTAAAAATGGGGGTCAAGGGGGTGACTGTTACCTAGAAAGGTATCACATACATGTAGCATCCACTCCAAGGGGAGGTGGTCAACCAATTCACACTTCACTCCCCTGGATCAGCACTTGAATTAACCCTCTGTAGGACTTTGGCAACTAAATAGAGATGCACCATTTATAGAGGTTCTTCTGTCCTTTCCAAGTCAAATTGATTTTGGTCCCAAGATTAAAATGAGAATGAATTTTTTTTTTTACATTAATTTTCAGCAATTCAAGAAGTTGATAACATCAAGGTTGAGCATCAAGCCTGTCAAAATTAAAGCTATCCCAAGGGCAACCCATGCATTTGTGACTTTCAGGTAATTTAAATACAGTACCTCTGTATTTCATTTCTCTAACTCCCACTCCCCCTAATCGCACATTATTATTGTTAACATCTAAAAAGTTCTAGTGTTTTTTTAAATACATTTTGTTAAATATTTACATGAATACTGTTTAGAAATTTAATCAAATCATCCTTTTTTTCCCCCAGAAATGAAGCAGAAAGAATGGTTTGTAGCTATATTTTAATTTAGCAAGTTTTTTTGTTGTGCTTTCAAATTTGTCCTGTTTGATAGAGCCTCTCTGTCTTTGAATCTTACAGAAAGCACTGACATCTCTGCGTGGTACAAGATGGAAGGGTAAACGACTGGTTACCAAGGTAGCTAGTGTAATGTTTTTTTACTTCAACAAGGGACTAATATTTGAAATGTCAGTATAGCTGAAACTTTCTTATGCAGTGTATTGAAAAGTCCCCTTGTTATTCTTTAGTTATTCTATATTCCTAGGGCTATTACATAACAGTTCAGTATTATATTCCCTGGCTATCTTACTGTGTTACTGTACCAAAGCTCCAACCAGGATAACTCTTATTAATCAAAATATAAAATAAAAATATTACACAGGAGTTTTGTACTTAGATCATGTTAGATGTGAAAATTATAAAATGCAGTTACTCTTGGAAATTGGATTCTTTCTCGTGTAAAACAATTTTATTTTCCTTACCATTTTGTGATTTGCACAATGTCTGTTCTTGCAACTTGAACCATTAGGAAGGAACATATGCTTAAGCAGAATAATATGTCTGACAGATTGTAACTGTAGATCATACAATTTGATTTTTTAGTTGGCCAAAGCTTTACCCGACCCAGTTGCAGCTCAAAGGGCAGAAGGCATGGCCAGGAAGAGATTTATAGAAGGTATAAAATTTAATTTGTGATAGTCATAATAATTATGACTATCAATTATTGACAAACAAGCAAATTCATTAATTAAACTAAACTTAACTGTGCTTAATGTTTTGGTATTTTGTTCATCAATAGAGGCAGCACAGTCTAATGAAGATGCTAAGAGGACTAAAGTAGCTAAAACTGAGGAGGAAAAAAAATCTATAATGGAGAGGTATGCATGGAAATTTGCATATTTGCTATAATTAGGTTGGGTTGGTATGATAGAAGGTTGTTTACAGGGCTTAAAATATCAACCAATCAGTTGATTGCCAGTTTTGATGACCAGTCAAATTAGTCTTATCTCAGTCTTACCTCATTTCCTTCTCAACTTTACATGTTTTAAATGACCAGCAAGGCAAAAATTTGACTAGACAAGAGCCGGCCATTGTCTGATAAATGGCTGTTATTATAAGCTCAGCTAACAGTGTTAAAGTTACTAATGGCATCCCCATCATCAATGCTTCATACACCTACACAGCTCAAACTTGTTTACTTGATAGTTTACTTTTGGAAGAAGTTAATTAATTGTTAACATTGGTTTTGATACACAGACTTAATCAGTCAGTGACTCCATTATGGGACCAACCTTACCCAGTTCAGATACAAGTAAGTGCTGTATCATATCTCTTTCCTTCATTTGGTTTTGGTTTTCTTTATTTTCAATTGGTTTCCATCTTATTCCCTTCAGATAAAGGCTAAGAGCATGGTGGATATATTGAAGAAGCTGACAAAACAGTTAAAAAACGTCATGGAGTTCAAGGTACTGTAGCTATATGATTATGTATTAAATTTAGAATAGATTTTAACCATGCTATTACCGCCATTTGCATTGCTAAGCGGACACCCCAGTCAAAAATCATGACGTGCACTTTGCAATAGACTGGCGTCAATCAAGCATTTTGACCACATTTACACACGTTTTGGGTTGGCCCGGATAGGCGCCGTGAGTGAGGCTCATAATAATTATTGTAAACAATCAACAAGTTTTGGTGCCTTTTGACTCACACAGGCATGTAAATGGTGTCAACATGTTTGATTGATGGCAGTCTATAGCAATGTGCATGTCGCAATTTTAGTCTGGGGTGGCAATGAAGGCAATGAAGGCTAGTATGTATTTGCAGTGGAGCTAGAATTGGAAGTCAAGCATAAAATGAGCTTTCTGTTCTTTTTTTTTCTAGGGGTCTTGGGTTGAACAGGAAAGGTAAGTTGTGTTTTTGCTAAAGAAAAAACTTCTTGGTGAAGAATGCCAGCTCACAAGTATTGAATAGATCCACAATGAACTGCATCAAGGAGGCCCTGCTGTGGTCTGAGTCTGCCCCTTGATTTTAGCTCTTCCTAAATTTCATTTAGCCACATGTATTTGAGGTTGACAAGTATATTTTTCATTTAACTTTTAGCCAATCTAGAGGTGGACTATGCTGTGAGCTTCTTCCTTGCATTGAATCAGTGAGTAAAAAAAAATTTAGTAGAAAATATTTTAAATGAATGAGTGAGTTACTCTTGGCATGAACTCAAACCTCATCCCATCATCTATGCAGTAACATTGTTTTTGTGCCAATTTTCAGCCTGTAGTTGATGGTTACCGCAATAAATGTGAATTTACCATTGCCGAAGGTCCTGATGGAGGTATGTTGTATCTCCAGGATACTGGATGATGGATGCTACTACATGTACTGTATAGTATAGTATCCTATTGAACTCAAGGGAGGGAAGGAAGGGAAGTTTTGTCCCCAAGATATTGGATGATGGATGCAAATATAGTATCCTGGTGAACTCAAGGGGTGAGGGAGGGGATACTTTACTCTCTTATCAAACCCCAGGGGACATGGAAGGGGAGATTTGTCTCCAGGATATTGGATGTTGGGAGTGGGATTGTTTTAGGATTATATTTAATTCCAGGGGCTATGGAAGGGGTGTATTTGTAGGCTCATATTAAACTCCAGTGTTAGTTTTATCTTATCATTACCCATTAAGAATCATCAATGAAACCCTCTCTATATCAAGATGTATATCCAGCGTTAAATACGAACCATTATTTTTTTGTTTAGACAAAACAGTTGGTTTCAGAGTAGGATCATACAGAGGTAAGATATGAATAATACTGTACTAGCTGTTAATGAAGTTATATTTTGATATTTGAAGTTATATTTATGATTCACTGTGATGATCAACACATCTATCATTATTCCACCACAGTTCTGCCCATTCAATTTCCACTTATTATCTATGGGGGCTTGAAGAACCCAACAAAAATGACCGCTCGCCAACATGATTGGCTTCATAGCTCAGTTGGCAGAGCATCGCACCGGCATCGCGGAGGTCATGGGTTTGATTCCCGTTGAAGCTTGAAATCACTTTTTTAAGTCTTTCTTTACAGCGTTCGCTTAGATCGCTCATTCACTGTGATTATCAACACATCTATCACGAAGTTATATTTGTAACCAATTTATGCATCCAATATAACTATTTATGTGACATCACATACTAGATAATGAAACTTTATTCTATCATTGTTTCACAGATGGATATAGTGGAGTTGTTGAACCATCAGAGTGTATTCACATATCTGAAATAGCCAAGAAAGTTGCAGCAGTAAGTTTTGACCATTTATCAGCTTGCACTACACTAGGTTTGATGTATGTTCTTACTCTGGTTGTGATTTCTTTAGCTCTTTCAGGGTTACATCAGAAGATCTTCCCTAGCTGTTTATGATCTTTGCTTCCACACTGGGTATGTTGTTGTCTTAAGATAATTGGTTTCAGTTGCACTAATAGCATAGGCAGATCCATGCTTTTTCACATGAGAGGTGCACCATGTATGAAAAGGACAAACCAATGAGTCAAATGAATTTTTATGGAAAAATTGTCAACTTATCTAGGTGGGGTTGTGCATCCCCTGCAACCCTCCCCTAGATATGCCCCAGAGTAATGACTTGGTTCCAATCCAAGCTTTTACTGTCAACAGTTCAAAGTCGTATTTTCTTATGTAAGCACTTCATATCCAAGGCTAGTACCTTCATTAGGATATCAGCTATAGTTTTTCTGGGGAAGGGGGGCAGAGAGGAGGGGCTTCTAATATCTACTAAATTTTCAAGTTTTCCCCTCTCCAGTTTTAGTCTTATCCTATAATTTTCAATCTTAGCTCATATGCACTTAACACAAACCAAAAATTGACTAATTGACAAGGTGTCTAGTGAACAAATTTTTATACATTCATTAGTATACAGTACTTAATTATTTGCTATTCTAGTCACTGGCAGACTTTAACAGTCCGTTCAACCCAGTATGGCGAGTCCATGGTTGTCGTCCAGTTTAACCCACAGTCCATGACAAAGGTAAAGATGGAAGTGAATCAAGTTTATTTTAAATTGTTTACCTTTTTTTCATTTGAGGGAAAAGAGTCTGTTTCCTTTCTCTTTTAGTTCCACCAAATCCACCCTCCCCACCCTGAGACTTTATGAAAAATAAACTTACTTTTTAACAGCGTTGCCAATAAAAGTTTTGGTAGGCAGTTTTGATAATGAATAAGGTGGTAAAACGAAAATCACTGGAGCATGTAATTGAGGCATTCTTGTCTGACACCAGTCTCACTTTTCTCACAAAAATTCAAGATGGCAGACAACGAAGTACAGAAACAAAGATTGGGTCAAAATTTATTTTAACGAACTTTAATCAAAATTTAGAATTACATTGGAAAGTGGCTGAGTAGGCAGCCAAATTAGTAACAGTAGATAGCGGAATCCGCCGGTTGCCGGCTTCTATTGAAAACCTTTTTTTTAAACTTTTTTTGTCCAGGAAGCAGTGGATAAAGAAGTGAATGCCATTAAAGAGTTCTTTACCGAAGGAGAAGGCAAAGATTGCAGCCTGACATCTCTGTATGCTCAAGTCAATCACACGAGGTGTGTGTGCATGATAAGCATTCAGTCTACTTGACTGTAATCTTATCCCATTTCAGGCCATTTGTCATTACCTCCAACTCAATGTATTTTCTTGAATTTTAGAGGCAAACAAAAAATTACAGTAGAGGAATTGTGTGAAATTGTAAAGCAGTTGATTCATAGTTTTCTATAGTTTTAGATTTCATATAGTTTTCTATAGTTTTTCTAAAACACCAAAATTATTATAAGACTGACTATGGTATTCAATCTGTAGATTAATAAAAAAAAGCGTGGCAAATATTCTAATGGTGTAATTTTAAATTTTTTTTTTCAGAGCTGTTGGAGGAAATGCTGAAGCACCCCTTACTTTACTTTTTGGTCAACCGGTAAGAACTCTTTGTAGTAATGCAGGGGCGGATCGGGGGGTGGTGAAGTAGGTGACTAGTCAACCCCCTTTTGCTCACATTTCAGCATGGAAAGCATGGGTGAGCGCTTGCCTCTCACCAATGCGACCATGGTTCTAGTCCCGCTGACTTTGGTGTCGTATGTGAGTAGAATTGCTTGTTGCTTTCTTCCTTTGCTTAAAGGGTTTCTGGTTCTCCTGTTTTC
Source organism: Actinia equina (assembly GCA_011057435.1). Classification (NCBI taxonomy): domain Eukaryota; kingdom Metazoa; phylum Cnidaria; class Anthozoa; order Actiniaria; family Actiniidae; genus Actinia; species Actinia equina. The sequence continues at coordinate 34,284 of WHPX01001190.1, forward strand.
CTCCCTCCGCAAAAATCAACTCCTAACTTCCAATTGGAATTACAGTGGATGAAGAGCCACTCTGTGGAAATGCCACTGCCACTGCTAGTCCTATTTATTTGTTTTAATTATTTTTATTTTACATTTCTCAGTATCATAAGTCAGTCACCCCCCTTTTCCACAAATTCCTGGTAAAACCTTTGTAATAGTCACCTCCATTCTAAAATTCCTGGATGTCCACCCCTGAAATGGCTGTAAATTAGCCGAGAGAAGAGGAGAGTCATGTTAGTTTTGATGGCTCAGTAAAGAAAGATAGGCTGTGCAAAGATAAGCTCAGCTCAATTTTTCTTTTGTTTTGTACTTTTTCAGTGTATTTATGAAATGCTGTGTGATGTGAAATTCAGAATCTCTCCCAATGCATTCTTTCAAGGTGAGATACAGAAATTAAACTCAACTTAATTCAGGTATTAAAACTTGAAGAATGATGATGAAAGACATAATGGTATAGCCAAGGGGGACCAGAATGCACCTTTTTTGTTATATCCTCATTAATGATATTTTGGGTGGCTGGGGTGGGGTAAGATGAGGTTAATTTTTTCATGGCTCGTCCACTGCTTTCTCACCTCTGTTGACATAGTTCAATTCTCAGACCTGTCATCATATGTAAATAAGTTTTTTTTGTGAGTTTTGTCCTGTGCTCCAAGGTATTTATCAGGTTTCAGCAATTCATCCATAACCACAAAAATTCTGGTCTTTGGTCTATATCATGTATTTTTCCCTACGTGACACGATGAAGCACTTAATCTGACTTACCCTGTGTATCAGTAATTCATAGCTTTGATTACCTTTCTTTACAGTTAACACCAAGGCAGCTGAAATGATGTTCTATAAAATCAAAGAATGGATGGGTGACTGTGAGAACGCTACCTTATTAGGTAAGCCCTTTCTACAATGTTAATCAGAACGTTAAAAGACAAGGAAGAAACTGTGACATGTTGACATTACAGTGCATTGTGACAATATAAACACCATCTTGGAAACCGTATGCCAACTCAACCCAGTTTTTGTCTCAACCTCGCAAACGCTAATAAACTTATTTACAAACGAAAAGAAACGATGTTCTGGAACATCTTAAGAAAATCTAGTTGTTTCATTTATGTATGGCTAGATAGCATGGTCCTTTGTCACATCCCTGCCAATAGGTTAACGTTTAATGTTCTTTTATATTTATAGATGTCTGCTGTGGCACAGGGTCTATCGGTTTAAGTCTTGCAAAGGTGAGTTATGCAAAGAATGACAATCATCTGACAACCAACCCAGCAACCAACTAATTGAACCTCCTGGTCACTGGATAAATTACTAAATCATTGACTGACTGACTGAACGACCGGGGTCAATCGGTTTTAAGTCTCGCAATGTTGAGTTATTGAATGACTGACAATCAACCGACCAACAAATCCACCAACCGACCAACAAATCCACCAACCGACTGACTGAACGACCAAGTCACTGACATCGAACCAACTGACCAAATCATCCAATAAACGACCGCCCAAATGATAAACCTAACTAGACATTATGTACTTCTTCATAGAATGATCATAGATTATGTTTCTTTTAACAGCACGTGGCGAGGGTTATTGGTGTTGAAATCATCGCGAATGCTGTAGAAGACGCAAGACAGAACGCCGAGTTAAACGGTAAGTTTGGTGCTTTAAAACCACAGGTAGCTGTGAACCATTTGAAGCGTTGCTGCAATGACATGATGTTGTCAGCCAATGAAATACGATTCTTAATAGCACGTACGGCTGGCAAGAATAGACTTTCTCAATTTGGGCGTAATGTTTTACCATTTCAAACCAAGTGTCATTCCCTATAGTATCGTTTTTTTGTTTAACGGTTGCACATGAGAAGACGCATGAATATGGAAAGCGATTTATCAAACAATCTTATTGTCAAGGGCAAGACACGTGGTCAGAAATGGGAAAACGCCCAAGTTGAACAGGTCTTTTGAGTAGCCTTTATTCATAGTATTCATACAGGAAGGGCTGCTACGTACTTCACCATGTGTCTGAACCTTGATTTGATTTGCAATTAAATTTTTGTAGGAATCACAAACGCCAGGTTTGTTTGTGGAAAAGCAGAGGATGTGATCGTCGATCAAGTGTTCAGAAAACTGCCGCGAAAGCTTCCGGTTATCGGCATCGTAGACCCTCCTCGCGCGGGATTACGTACGTATCAGTAATAATACTAACACTAATAGTAAGGAAGCACCTAGATACCGCTTCCTCCCTTTATACTTACAACTACTCTGGGATAAACGTTACTTTTATCCCACCATACTACGCACTACTAAAGGTACCGACACACGGTTGCACGTTGCAACAAAATCACGAAGCATCGCTTATGTCAGTCTGCTATGCTAAGAAATTTGGACAGTAGTTGTGAATTTAGTGCAAGCTGATTGAAATTTTTAAATGTTGTGCGCAATGTTGCAGCCATGCTGACACCATGAAATTTGTTGTGCGATTCAACTTCAAATTTGTTGCATGCAATGTTGCGTTCAACAAATGTCAGGGTACACACACGCTGCAACAGTCCTGTCATGTGCAATGTTGCACCGTGTCTTAACGTATGCCTTTCGCGCTTCCCATATATATATATATATCACCCTCTCTCTTTCACCCTATCCCCTATTGACCTATCAATCCACCCTTCTACCCTCCTAACGTAATGATCTATTCGATTACCCACTTACTCCACCAATACCTTCAATGCCTCCGTACAGTCGTGATTTTCTTATCCTTGATCTCTGATGGTATTACAACCATTCCCCAGTGTATTGCTTCTGATTTGTCACCGGAAAATGACTGTGGATTATTACTACTAGATGTATGTAGAATCATTTATGAGTGCTACTGTTTAACCTGGTTTTTTTTCCGATGTCCATCAGATTCCACCGTAATTCAAGCCATAAGGAAATGCCAGAAGATGGATAAACTGATCTACGTCTCATGCAACCCAAATTCTGCCTTTTCAAACTTATTAGAGTAAGTTAGCTTACATGTGTAATGTGGGAATCCACAAGACATGACCAAATGTCAGCCTCCACAGTGAGAGTTAGTATGACATCCCATAATCCCAGCTGATAAAAGTTTTTGAATCTCATTATCTGCTTCACATGGTGGTCAAACACTGACCACCAAGTGCTGTCAACCAGAAAGAAGTCTATTGAAAATTTGCAATTTAGCTGATGAAAATTCTGCACGAGAAAGGAAATGATATCTAGTGAAACCCAGCAATAAGTTGTGCCCCATTAATACCATATGCGATGATTGAGGTATCCTATAATGCAATATGCGACTGTTCAAAGTGATATATCCCATAATGCAATATGCGATATCAATTAAGATATCCCATAATGCAATATAAGCGAGGCTGACGTAGTCTAATGCTAGTTCCCACAATCCAGTGTGAGTTTCCATCATCGAGTATGATGCAACGTAACACATCCCTGTCATCTATATTTCTTTCAGTCTGTGCCGTCCAACATCCAAGAGAATCCGTTCCTGGCCATTCCGTCTTGTAAAGGCTATCCCAGTGGATCTGTTCCCGCATACCAAACACTGTGAGCTGGTGATGTTCTTCCAGCGCGATTCGACGCCAGTAGATGCTGCCAAGTACTACAAATTCTTTTACTAAACAATGCACTGGGGGAAAATCTTACAGCCGTGCAAACATACAACCCCCTTGTTTCCCCCTGCTTTCAATTGGCTTCCGAATGCAAGGACTGCGATTGGCTGATGTGCATATTCGTGGTTTTTGATTGGCTAAGAGGGGAACCCATTTAAGATTCAGATTAGGTTACGCTTCTCACTCGTGTGTAACTACTTTAAATTCTGATCAAAATCTCGTAGATTGGTTAAAAAATATAGATACCAAAAAGCACAAACTCTTATTGTAAGCTATTCGTACGTAATGTTTCAATCTACGAAGATAAATTATCCACAATAATGTCAAAAAGACCCCAGTTTTTTCCAGGTACATGCTAACATAAACCAAAGGCGCTGTTAGAGGGTGGTTGTGTTGGCTGAATCTGGTCTAGAAACGGCGGTGGGAACGAGTTCTTCCCTTATTTCTCACTGAGCATGCTCGACGAAATGATTATTTTCGTCTAGCATGCGCAGTTAGATAAGGGCTCTCATGTTCAAGACTGACTTCTTCCATGTAGCAACGCCTCAAGGCAAACACATAACGATCGTGTTCGCCCTCTTTACTTTAAGGTGGGATAACCGTGGTGCTGAGAAAGAGTCTTGTTTTGTGTCTCCTGGGTACCCAAGAGCAGGCCCAAGGACTATGGTTATCCTACCTCGTTGTTAGGTAAAGAGAAACATGTAACGAGGACCTAATCTATAATCTTGAAGCACAACCAGTGCTAAGTTGACTCTCTTCCCTACCCCTATCCCCTTGGGAGGGAAGAGTTACCAAAGGCTGTACATAATGGTTAGTTAAACGCAGGCTTTAAACATTGTAATAAACTCTCATTGCGTAACATAAGTTTCAGATACTGTAACATCTGGATGTTCTTTTTACCTTCAATTTTTAAATGAAAATTAACAAAGACAGTTGTTTTGAGCCTGAATTATTTAATCCTCTTTTGTAGCTACTGTTTTCTGGGAAGGCTTATCTACTACGTCATCGTATATATAAGTAAGTAAGTAGACATTTTTCGGATAATACTCTTAGCCAATCAAATCGTTTTATGATCCTTCGTCTGGTTGTCGCCTTTTTATTGATCGAAATTACGTGCAAGCTACAGATAATACTCGGAGCCAATCAAATCGTTTTATGATCCTTCGTCTGGTTGTCGCCTTTTTATTGATCGAAATTACGTGCAAGCTACAGATAATACTCGGAGCCAATCAAATCGTTTTATGATCCTTCGTCTGGTTGTCAGCTTGTTATCAGTCGAAACGTTCGAGCTTCGTTTTTCGTCCTTCCATGTAACGAAGGTTCTCCTTGATGCTTTATTACAAAGTATTTTTAACGCAGAGCTGTTATCGTTAGGTCGTTGGAAATAACGATGGTGGCGTAGTTGTACCAGGGACGGAGCCAGAGGGAGGGGGGGGGTAAAAGGGGTGAGTACCTCCCCCTATTGATTAAATTGTTTAGTATTTCGTTACCAAACAGTCGCCCCTTTTTCTCGAGTTCCTGGTAAAACCCTTGTAATAGTAAACCCCTTTTAAACTAACTGGATCCGCCCCTGTGTAGTGCACTCGCTTCTCACTTCTGGGGTCTCGATTTATATTACTAGACTCGGGATCACGTGAATAGAGTTTGATGTTATCTACCTTGTTTCGAGAGTTTTTATCCGATTTTCCTCCCTCCTCAAAACCTAACATGCTAAATTTAAGCTCTTTCTGTTCAGAGTTCGATAACATTTGTTGCGCATAAGAAACCATGTCTTCCCGCCTATTGTTTAATCGCCCTTTCGGTCTGTTTATCGACATTCGGAAATTCTTAGCTCTGTACATAGAAATCAACACACCATGCGTTATTTCCTTCGGTCCACTTTTTCTTACTCGAAAATAGAAAAAACTCAAAATTACTCAAAACTGAAATCATAACCTTTCAAGATAAACTTAGTGCGAACAAAAAACTCAGTCAAATGACTAAAGTCTGAGTTCTTCAATTTTATTTCTATATTTGTAGCATGGCTGACAATTATTCATCTGATTTATCCACGCCTCTTACGAACCGTTTACATTTATAATGTTTCGCGGTTCATGTTGCTGGGTTACAAGATCACATTGTACTTTTCTTTATACTACAGGGAAGTTCGATGATATATTTTCATTTCTAGAGAAACTACCCACGTAAGGCGCTGTGTATTTGTTACCTATTGCAAGAAGCTGTCCCACCTGCACATTCCGTGTTGCAACGCCTCGCAAGAAAAAATATTTAGGGATTGCAAGATTTCCCTACGTTGGTACAGTTCGAATATTGATCACTATGGCAAGCGAAGATGATTTTGGTTATTTGCCATGTAACACCACGACCCGAACAATGGAGAAACTCGAGTATTTCCTGGTAACTCTAAGGTTTTCAGATACGGAAGACACTTCTTGATTTGACAAAGCTCTTTGTTTCCAAAAGAATTGCAGTTCTTAATACTCAAGCGAAGAAGCTCATGGCATTTCTGCGCAATTTCCAGCACACCAACCGCTGTGCAACGACGACAGTCCCCAAGACTCAAATCATTTATGTCTCTCAAAGATTCACCTATTGCGAATAAGCTGTCGTCGTTGACTTCTTCACAGAAGACGTGTAGGGATTTGAGGTTTTTACAGTTACGCGCAACATTTCCTACGCATGTACCTTTGATATACTTCGGGTGAAAACTGTACTCGCCAAACGAAAAGTCACGTAGTTGGGGGCAACGTTCAACCAGCTTTTCTATCCCAATATCAGTTATTTTTGTATCAAATATTTGAAGTTTACGAATGTTTGAGAACTTCAAGCCCTCGCCAAGATGGGTTTGGAAAAGCATATCAGTTACTGTGTAGAGTCTCTCAAGGCAAAGAAATTCAAGCTGCGCGCATTTTTCCAGTATTTCTTTCAAGCCATTGTCGGATATTTGTTGGCACTCGCGAAGTTTAAGCCCTCGAAGGGAAGGACAACCATTTGCCAGGGCCACCAGTGACACGTCAGTAATGAAGCAACACCAGATAAAGCTTAGACGCTCAAGTCCCGGGAATTTAAGTGCCATCCTAGTGACAAGTGTATCGTCAACTGTTGGTTCTTTGGCGCTATAAGGAACGACGTCATGAATTGAGAGCTGTGTGATTCTAGAACTATACTCGCAGACCGACGCTAGCATTCTATGGGTGTTGCCATGGCTGCCAAGCTTTGCATTTCTTATTCTCGGGCAACTGCGCACGATTTCTTCAAAGCCCTCGCTAGAAACCCTAGTGAGGAAGACGTCGATTTTTTCTAGTTTAGGGCAATTGTGCGCTATTTCCAGAATCCCATCGTCACTGACTTTTGAACAGGCTCTGACGCCAAACCTTCTCAGGTTAAAACAAGCGCGCGCTACTTGTTTAACTTCATAATCGGTGATCCAATCCGTGCTGTTCAAATCAAGACCCTGTAGCGTTCTACCGAAGTCGTTTATCCATCTTTTCAGTATCTCCTTATTAGCGTAACTTGAAAGGCAAAATTCCTCATTCATATTGATAGTTTTCCAAATACTAAAATCATAAAGTAGTTGGAACCACGTTTTTGACACTCGCCTTAGGTATAGTCGCTGTCTGATGCGAAGAAAAGAGAATATCTTGAGAATGAGAAAATCCGGTAGATCGTGTAGCGGGGTAACCATTCCTGGTTCTTCGTCACTGAAGATTTGAAGCACGCCTTTTTTACCTTCCAGGAAAGATTCTAACTGAGATATCATGACGTCATACTGTAATTACGCGAATTAGTTACGTCATAATGCGTTCATTAAAATGAGCTAGCTAGGAAATCAAATTTGGCTCGGTTACCAAGTTACTAGTCTTTTGGTTAACATGCAATCCCATAATCCTATGCATCACAAATAAGTTAACAGTTTTGCTTCTCACTTCTACAAGAGAATACATGATAAGAAGAATGGGATTGTGTTCGGAGCATGCGCATCCCTTGTATATTGAGGGCTCACTCAAAACTCCATTTCAAACATACAAACATTTGTTTATTTGATATTATGTTTCTAAGTATAATATTTACATAGAGACTAGATGTTACTTTTATACTAGTAAAATTACAATGCTTTTACAAGATGATAGCAGCTTTTAGATTCACTACACCATTACTGGTTCATGTTTTAGATTATTTTCTATATAGCAGTATGGTGATTTTGATGTTAGTTCGAGAATTTATGATAGTACGATTTTCACTTCAGTTTCAAGCAACTCTTCAAGAACTAGTGAGAACGCAAAGCTCGACGGTACATAACCGGTTGAATCTCAGGTTCCAACTTTTTCAGCATAATCTTCAGCTAGCATATATAGAATTCGACTATGCTATTAAACTTTCTATTTAGTACGCACGACAATGCATGTAGGAATCATATCGTTATCGCTCTCTTTACACAACGAAATGTAACTCCGAAATTAATGAAATCACTCTTAAAAAATCAGAATATACGATATCAGTATTTACAGACAGATGATATGCGTGGAAAACTTTCGTTGGACGAAGCTTTATGAGTGGTGAAAAAACGTGGTCGTAGTAGAGAAGCCATTTGAAAGTCGAGAGAATGTAAGCTCACTTCCAATAACTGTCTTTCCTTAGAGTAGTTTTCGTATGACCGTGAAAAGCTCGATCAAGGCGCGAACACGGTCGTGGCAAGAAGTACGCCAAACCAATCACACTGCTCTCCATCCAATCAAATACCTGGAACATGACATAGACGCGGCACGGACATGGTCACGCCAAGGTTACGGCACTGTCAGACCAATCACATTGCGAGAGAAAGAAATAAGCCAATTAAAATTTTAGATAGCATCGCACGGTCACGGCACGGTACGCTTATGGCACTAAGCTTTTCACAGTCATACGAAAACTGCTCTATTTTGTGCAAGCAACCACATAACTCGCAGCATCACGTGTCAGCTTCTACATATAAAACTCTCAAAAGGTTTTTCTGGTAGCTTAGATTACTTTTTACAGAAAAACTAATATAATCGTGTCTAAGGCAATCTATAATTATGTACAATGTGGGCCAGGTTAATAAAACTCCCACTATATTCAAAACTGGCCGATTAAAACCTTTCAATCTTTTTTTGTTCTACACTTCTATCACTCCTTTTTATGGTGACATTTTTCGGGGGGAAATATCACCCCTCAATTAACTGTACATGAGCGCCAATACTGACCTGAAGCAGAATTTGGCGGGAAAACGCGTGTGGTTTTTCTTAAAGCGAAGAAACGAGATAATAAGTTTAGAAAAAAATATCTCTAAATTTCCACTGAAAATGTTCTCTCATTATAGCTCTATTGTAGGTCTTCGGCGATAGACTGTTCTTCGTCTTCGTCGTCTTCTAGTTTGTCTTCACTTAACGACTTTTTCAGTCCGTCGTCTTCTCTACTGTTGTCTTTGTCCTTTTTTCCTTCAGCTTCTTCTTCCTCTCCCTTTTTTCTGTTCGTCTCCTTTTTCCACTTCATTCGACGGTTTTGAAACCATGTCTTCACTTGGGTCTCATTCAGGCCTAGAGTCTGTGCCAGCTTTGCTCGACTCGAGGTGTCCAGATACTTCTGTTCGGAAAACGTTTTCTCTAAAACTCTCAGTTGAAGGTCGGTGAAGACTGTTCTTGATTTGCGGCAACGTCGCCCACTTGGTGTGCGAATGGTTGGCTTTAACCTGAAGTAAACCGGCAGAGAGCTCAGTACTTCGGGACTTGGATCTGAAGAGCAACGAAAAATCAGTGTTATCACGAGATAATTGAAAACCAAAGAGATGATTGGAGATGAGACAAAAAAAGACACTTCCTGACATGAGTGACACATTAAATGAAAATTACAAACACTGGCAAAATTAAGTTCAAACTTGGAAAAAAAAAACTTTTTTTCTTTGAATAGGATTAGATTTGCAATGCTACACTACTCTCGTGCGTGTCTGTAACTAGTTCGTTGTGCATTGTTTCGGCTTTTGCTTTTGTTGCTTGTAAATCCCTGTGTCTGTTCTTGTCAACGTTCGTGTCAAAACTAATGGACCTATATGACTCAAAGACCACTGGAGATCTAAGACTATGCAAAATATTTTAATCCCCTATATATTTATGACTGGAGAAACGAATAAAAACGTCTTCTGTTCTTGTGTTAAAATTTGTAGCAAAACGTCATGATACAGTGTATCGAAGGACGAGATTTTTATCTAAGAATTTTTTTAAAACTTTTCAATGTTTGATGAGTATTTGATCTGAAGGAAGAACGGAAAACAAAATTGGCGTTTTTCTTTTGAAGAATGTCTACGATTCCTTGAGCGATTTTCAATTAAAAACACCGTCAATAGCATATCCGTGAATGGTGTTTTATGCGAAAAGCAATTGCTAAGTTTTTCATGACACTTTATTAACGATTTCACATATTGATGGGAGGTAATCAAGTGTACTTGAACACCAATTTCTATGTTTGGCCTAATGCGGTAATATCCGAAAGGACGGGAAATGCTTTACAGTTCAGTGGCTGTTTGAGCGAAGATTTCCTCTACTGAAATGGCTTTAGATTTCCGTAATTTTGGCTGTGTCCACAGTTCAGTGGCCAGTGTTGAATGTAAAAGCTCTTTGAAGTTCATCTGTAATGTCATTCTAAGTCAACAAACGCCATGTACCAGGTGCTAGGAATCCAACAAAACAACGCAAAATAGAGAACATCTTGATCATTTTACTTTCCTTTTAGCACGAAAAGCTCTACTTACAATTGGGTTATAACTTTGACAAGAAAACCAGGTTCGTTTGAAGTCGAGCTTCCAGAAACGAGCCATCTTCGCGCCACTTTCGAACCAGCTTCTTGATGGATCAAAAGTTTACAGAGCTTATTCTTAAAGAAACTCAAAGTGCGAGTGTTTGAAGTGTAAATTTCCATGCTTGTCTTTATAATGAACTAAAATTCTTCCTAATGGGTTTTTATTTGCTATATGCTGGTCATAGCTGCTGTCTTTCCGCTTAAAGAACCGCACGAATCCGCATAAACGTAATGGTCGTTGACTAAACTTTCATCCCTTCAGGGATAATTTTCTTTGGAATGGTAGTAAAGTTAACACGTTTACTTACAAGAAGAACTAAGCGATAAGGATTTTATTACTTTTGATTTGGCTAGATAATAGCCATTTTACCGGAAGAATATTTAAGCAAGAAACAACAAATTGTTCTTTGTAAAGTAAGTAATAAGGATTAGGAACATTATAGTTTATCGGCTTCCAAATCACACGATCAAACAGAGAAACATTCCGCTTTGTACAAAAATCGCGCCGTATATTTAAAAGCGGGGATTAAATGTTTACTGAGATGAACAATTTTGTATACTAGTTTTCGAACCTTTTTAAAAAGTACATATTTTCTTAGCTCATAAGCTGAATTTAACAACTTTTTTCCAAAAAAGTTCGTTTGAGATCTTTCCCACATTTCTCGACGATTATCGAAAAAAAAAAATTTGAATTTACAAGCAGAAAAAAGAAAAGAATCTTTCAAATTTTTGATCAGTTTTTGTTCCAGTTAAATGTAGTCCTCTTGGGAATCTAATTTTAAATACTGCGCATATAATATCGTTGTGTAATACGTTGGAAAAACTGATTGAAATTAAAAACAGAGGTCGGACGGAAACAACTTGCGGAGTGTCTACCTTATCAGATAAAATTTTCGCAATTTCGCACCGAACTGTGTAATCGGTGTTTTTTAATATTCCAAACTTCACCTTTGCCAACCCGTTAAACTAGAAAATCTGCCCTCTGATTAAGATAAGAGAAGAGGGAATTTTTAAACAGTTTTAATGACGAAAATCTGCCCCGTTGATATAGAAATCGTGGGATCTTTACCTTGTTAAGGGTTCCTATTTCTTAGGTCGCTCATTTTGACTTTCAGCCAGATGTGCTTTGAACGATTTAGGGGCGCAAATTGCTACTATTATCAGGCTAAAATCACTAAAACTACATCGTATGCGACGTCCCTTTGGTTAATACATTAATTTTTTTTTCTCGTGCCGCATAAGATCTCTGAAGCTTAGTAAGAATTCCACTACAATTACTTTCTGACGAAAGTTTTCTTGCGCTATTGCTTTCACGGCTCTTCAAGAGCACTGAGAACAACCAGTGATTTTTCTCATACTAGCTCGTCTTATTTCGCTCATCTTTAAACGAGTAGGAATATTCCTTCGTAAAAACTTTCTGTGCAGCATAAAAATTTGAAGAAAGCTCGATAAAGACAGAAAGTTAGAATAAGAAGGAAGGTCTACATACAGGTAATCAGCAGATAGAATTCCAAAGTCATAAAGATAATTCCTAATTTTTAAGCATTATAAGTCTTAATCATGTATTGATGGGCTGTTTTTAGGACTAAAACGATTTCTATAAACAATTTGATAAACTTAGAATCAGCTCATGAAGTGGAGTTTAGTCGAGTATTGTAGCGCAGTTATGGACGAGAACTATACAAACCTTGGTATACAGATTCCTCTCGTTGCCTTTGAGATAAGAGAGATGGTATTCCATACGGCCTGAAGTGACTGCTTGACGATGTAGGTAGCCCATGTTGTTCAGTACAGGATCGAGACTGTCTTGGTATGATACCGTAGGCAGATTCCCTGCTCGGTACAAGTAGATCATCTATCAGAAATGAAGGTCTGGTTGGTGTGCTCCTCGGTCCGAGAGGTAATTGTGACATGTACGGTGACTGAGGGTAAAGCAACATGGAATCTTGCGTTGGGAAAAACATCTTTGGATCGATATTGTAGTCCAGCTTCACTTGAACTCCTTTTCTACTGCTCGAGGATCGGTTTGCTGTTGGACTTCAGGCTGCGAGTACAGATGTGAATCTAGCGGTCCCGTTAAGGCGGTACTGATGGGTAACTAGGCGTTTTTTGATCTCAACTTCCTTATATTACAGTCCTTTGTCCTGTTGTCCCTAGACGTGGTCATTTAATTTGATTGACAGGTTGAAGGCAGTCGTATTTGACTTTGTACTGTTGGCTTATTAATTTAATCCTAACAAAGAGTAAACTTCTACAGAATCCAGCCTCACAAACAAGGCGCTCCCAACTCAAACCAGTAGGAACTAAAAACAATTTCACCATACAGCTCTTTCACGATGAAGCGGAGGCTTGAGCGTCTTCGCGTTGAGCTTAAGAAACATTCAAGTGGTATTCTATACTAATTTACTTTCATTTACTAGATATCCTCTACAAAAAGATGACAGGTCGTAATGATTATCTTAGGAATAATCCGAGGCGGAATTCAATTGAGATTTAATAACAAGAGAAAACAAAGGAGTCAATAAAAATCTCATTCTTCGGAGTTCATTGAATATGTATTGGGAAAAGACTCGTAAAACTGACAACGGGAGTAATTTAATCAATCCGGATAAATACCTCAAGCTATTAGACCTTGTTTGGAGCATTATGCAGTTCAAGCAAATTGTAATCCGTAACAAACTACTTTAATCCCCAAGTCATTATATAAACAATTTCAAACAGTCAAGTGTCGAGAAATTCTTTTCTATGTCCACATTGGCACAAGCCAAAGCTCTGTGAATTTTACAAGATGTCAAAGGTGTGCCAAAACACAAGGGGTCCGAGTAAACAATGACTCCACACACAGTTGTTTCAGAGGCTTTTAAGCGGTGCCCTCATTGTATATTTGATGGAGAAGAGTCGTTTTTCAGAATCTAACTGTGATGGAAACTCGATTAGTGTTGTGGCGCGAGCGCGCAAACAGACACCCTGACATGATCATGAGTCGAGGGAGTCAGTCAGTCAGCATTGAAAGACCTTTCTTTAAGTCTGTATTGTTTGTACAACTTCTTTAGAAGATACCAAGTGGATATCCACTCGAAATAAAGACTATATAATACCTTTTTACCACCTACTTGAGTCGCTCACAACATTGATAAAAACATGATTCGACTCAGTGTCTTCAGTGATAAGTTGATCTAGTAACTTGATCCCCCTTTTTGTTAAAAAAATTCAAATGTTTTTCGAAAATATTCACTTTTATTCATATGCCAGGGCTTGTACAAGCGTGAAAAAGATTCAAAGTGTTAGTTTAGAGACGTGAAAGCATTCAGGACCGTTTTTCGATCTTCCATATGACTATAGACAAAAGTAGTCTTCGTTCGCGAACGTCGTCTTTTTTTTCTATTTTTTTGAACGTCAAATTGAAAATAGAGAATTAGAGAACTCGAAATAAAAAAGAGATATTCGACTATGTTCTTTTGCTTTGTCTGTATATATATTTTTAACTTAATTGATCACTCGTTTAAAATTTCATTAAAACATGACTTAGTGTATATTTGTATTCGCTTTGTCGATCGAGCGGGAAAAGATTCACCTCAAAAAAGAATGTTTCAACTTTTTTGGTTAAAAAAAGGTGAAGCTTAAATCATCGAGTTTATTTCGCATGCTGTGATTTTCCCTATGCAAAGGCTTACGGTAAGTATTATATAGAAAAAAGGACATAAACGGTTAAAATGATTATCTCCATGTTTAGACCAGCTGTGGTTCGTGAATCAGACCTCCTCAGCTCTCATCAGTTTTCCAAGATAAGACTGTTTATTTATGCTCAGTGTGATTAAACGTTCTTGTACGAAGCAGCTGAAGTCTTGGAAGTACATGATGAGTTAGATCATTGTGAATGAGACCAGTTGTTGCTCATTCTCAACAGGAAATCTAACTGATCTTATTGTTTTTCACGTCGTATATTCACGGCTAATGAACAAGTAAAAGATCTCGGACAATGCCTCGGTTTTCTAGTTTGATAATAGCCTTGCATGCAGCGGCAAATGACAAAAAACTGTTAACCAACTTGCAGTGTTCTGCTCTTATCTAAGTTTTCAATTTTCTGGGAGTAAAAATCTTAAAACTATTTTACAATTTATTCGCCATCCATGACTGGCTTCGCGAAGTTGATTCTCTCCTTCAAAACTTCCCTTCCCTTCAAGAAACGGGCTTTGTTTACTCACACAGTATTTCCAAAGGAAAAGAGCTTGATTAAATACGTACGAAACATCTAATATTTGATTTTCTAATCATTGCTTTGACCTACAGATTCTTGTAATCTAAATCCCGCTGCCGATAATAATTTTTGGAATTGAATTATCTGTAAACTTAAGCGATTCACGCCCACAACCTCCCATCAATAACCCCAGAATATCCTTCAAAAAAAACTCCGAAATGTGGCCTTTGATAGCTAACGAGATAAGGCAAAGAAGGTGTAACATCGCTGCTTAACAAGACTAGTAGTTAATTGGAAAATACATTTTGCGTTAATGTTATTATATTCGAAATTCATAACCAAAAAATCAAAACTTAATTAGTCAAAATGACAGATTGTAGGTTGAAGTTCTGGCACCTTAGGGAGTAGAATTGGCGTTTTATCTACTTATTCACCACTGCAGTGAATAAATGAAACCGTTTTATAAACGCAATCCTCCGATTACCAGAACTTAAGAATTGAATATCATATAGCAATAAAAGCCAAAACGCTAAGTTTTTCCGGTTCAAGATTGAAAAAGTCGACTCTTATAATAATGTTACGATCGGTCCAATGTCAGTGTTCCTTGCCAGTGTTAGTTTACTTAGGGCCCTTTGATTTCAGCTCTGTAAGGTTAATTCATTAACTTTATCTAGTCAATACCTGATGTCGGTACTTGTTCATTAACCAGACGAGTAAAAATTATGCTTACAATAATAAAAATAACAATCAGCAGTGAATCATAACGGCCCCGATCGCACGTTTAATTAAGGAGACAATGCTAATCACTGTAACTCGTTTCGTACGCTTTGGACATAGCCGTAAAAAATACTTGGTTGAATTTTATTTCACTTTATGCCTTCGAGACCAAAGACTTAGGATTTTTTTTGACTATAGATTAGGAAATTAGGCCTATAAGTGAATATTTTTCTTTTACTTAAAGGTGTGGATTTAAAGTCATTCCAAACGATCTTATTTTCGAAGTCTTCAAAATAAGAACGAAAGTGATTTCGGTATAGGAAGTAACCGGGTCCATGTTCAAGCGAACATATTTTGTATTAAATCAGATAAGGAAAGCTTTCTTCATATATTTGAAGCAGTTCGTAGCCCCTTGACTTGAGATGTTTGCTCAACTGGGACCCTTAATTAAGCGAGTGTCGTACTAACAGCTCTCTAACCGAATGCGACAGGTTCCGGGTCTTGTGAAAACACTCCAGCAAAAACCCTGGCTTTTTTCATCTCCCGTGTCGAAACTTTTCCGAAGGTTTCATTACTTGAACCTCCTTTTCTTTGCCTGAATTGAATCTTATATCTTAATATTAAATCTGTACTCCAAGTTTGCAAAGTTCAAGTGGCGGGGGTTTATAAACAAACAAAAATAAACGCGTTGAAATTGATTCTTAGTAATAAAACTCGAATCTGATTTGCTCCAAATAAACTGTTATTACTTTCTAACAGTCATAATTCTCTATTTTGTAGATTAACGAAGTATTTCGAGATCATTTATCGTATTGAGTAAACAATGTTTTTTGAGAGAGAGTTTGACGCGCTTTGCGGCAGGAATGATTCATAATCTTTCAGCAGAAGACCATCCACCTGTTCCTGTTCCTTTTCCGCTGTACTTTTTTATTCACTCATTCTCTGTACAATATAAGCAACTGTCGGGAATTTGAAAAACAAAAGGGAGTTTATCGCCCTACTTAAACCGTTTTCCTTTTTTATGAGGACAGTTTTCGACACTATACCACTAGATTGGTTTTAATGAATTAACGATAGTTGTAAATTACGTGGCTTAAGAATGCGATGAATAAAACGACAATAGCTTCGAAAGGCATTCTAAGATGTCCTAGAAAAACGGCGCACCAAAAAAGAGAAAGAGGTTTTTAAAACTGGAATTTCAATGAAACCTTTAGTGCCAGACTCAATTGTATTTTTTGATTTGAAGTTCTTGCAATTAGCTACAGTCGCAAGATTTTGAGAGCTTGAAGCGGTCAGTAACACGCGTTTTTGAAGAAGTTTGAAGTTATGACAAACTTCACACGATCTAGAAAAATAGCAGCAAACTTGAGTTGGTCTAGGATTCTGGTTTTACAAAATAATTAAACTGAATGTGCATTTTGTCTTCGCTTGAAGTTCGACACCTAAACGCTTAGAAGAAGGAGCGGTTTAAATCAATGGAAAGAGTTATTGAAACTGTAGCAAGAAGCTAGTCAGTGAGTTCGTTGAGCTCTCGACGTCAAGTCATTGATGAACCGAGTCTGTGAATCTCAAACCAGTCACTTGATACCAGTGGGGAGTCTTCCATCCCATTAACTTCCAACCCAAAACAAATGAAGAATTAAATAACAACATAGTGAAATAAATAGGAAAGCAGCTTGAAAACACAAAACATAGCTGCTGTTTTTAAAGAAATTAGAAAGAAAAAGTTAATCTTATAATTTCGAACAAAAAGGACGAAAAAAACACATTTAACTCATTTGAACTACAGCGTTCAGTTTTTTCTCGTTTGTTTTCTTCTGTATTTTTTTATGGACGGCAGTCATAATTCGAATTCTGACTTTTTGAAGAGGTTTAGCAATGAGGCATACAAACCTCCACGCCCGCTTACATTCACAAGCGGAGAGATTATCATATATTCTAAAGTAATTGAGCACTATTTTAGCGAGTTTATCACATTACAGGAATCAGAATTCAAACGGATATACAATCATTGCTCCAGGCACTGTGTTGATAAATACTACCTTCGGGAAAATAAACTGTCTTATTCAAACATTTTTTGTGGTTTGGATAGTCGTAGAATTGAATAGAGAAAAAAATTAATTAAATTTGAAGAAAAGACATGTAAGAATAACAAGTACATAACATCAATTCCCAAATTTGCGACACATTTTCTTTTTCCGTTAAAAAAAAGTACGTTATTAAAATCGTTCGCTCACAGTTTGCCAACAATTTCGCCCAGTTTTTTCCCTTCTGGTTCCCTTCTAAGTTATCTATAGGAAATTTCCAATTAATCCTTTTTTTCTTCTTTACGGTTTGTCATGTCTAAGTTTTTCAAAGAAGGCGAAAGTACATCTGATAATACCATCACAAAGTCGACCGCGAGTGACTCTTATCAATCATATCTTGCCGGCTAGTCACTCCGAGTTTATACACATTCAATGCTAAAAAGAAATGAAAGATCATTTAAACAAAGATGAAAGTCCTAGTATATAGCTTATATCGGCCGAAACAGAGAATTAGGATTATATTCCTCGAAATTTCACACAAAGAATACGATGTCAAGTAAAAAGGTCGTTTATCAGCATGTGACAATGCCAATGGAGGAAAAACCTTCCGGTTCATTTCCGAAGCAGTTGTGTTAATTAAGTATTAACATCGAATAGAACAACACAGAATATGCGTTCTATTCGTTAGAACTTTAAATCAGCTCGTGCGAGTAACCATCTCTATACAATCCTTGAAGCACACAAATACAAAAAAAGAAAAAGACGAGTTTTTTAAAGGACAAATTTTGATATATTAGTGTAAACTGAAATTACAAAAGTAAAAGAAGGAAATAGAATAGAGAAAAGGTTGACTATGGAAAATTCCATTAACTATTTTCATCTTTGTCTATCGAATAAAAAGTTCTTTTTTTAGGGAAATTTTTTTTTCTTACATCTTCGCCAGGTTTAAAATGCGAAATCGTCCACGTAGATATTTCACGTTTTTAAAAATCATGAACCATTTCTTCTCACAAGGAATGTTCTGTGCTGTTATATATACATCTTGGCCAAGTTTAAAATACAAAAATTCCCTGAATACTTCAGGGTTTTTTTA
Organism: Actinia equina; assembly: GCA_011057435.1. Taxonomy (NCBI): domain Eukaryota; kingdom Metazoa; phylum Cnidaria; class Anthozoa; order Actiniaria; family Actiniidae; genus Actinia; species Actinia equina. The sequence continues at coordinate 52,801 of WHPX01001190.1, forward strand.
ATAACGAATAGTTCCTTCTCACAAGGAATGTTCTGTACTGTTATATTTACATATTCGCCAAGTCTAAAATACAAACATTCCCTGAATATTTCACTTTTTTTAATCATGAATCGTTTCTTCTCACAAGGAATGTTCTGTGCTGTTATATTTACATCCTCGGCAGTTTATGTCTCCGGTGTTCTTTCCTGACCAACAACCGAGCATCATTAATTGACAATCTTTCTGAAATTAACAGTTCATATCAAAACATCCTCATATGGGAATTAGTGCAACAATGATTTTACCCTTCCCCTCCACGGGAAACGATAAGTTTTGAGTACATGCCTAGACCGTTATAGTACAAAGAATGAATGGAAAGTAGGACTACCTTGTTTAAAACTCAATATATATTGGCGAAAAAAGAGTGTAAGGGAATAGGGTGCGCCACCCATACAAACTAGATTCTTTAAATTGGTATGATTATAAGAAATTGGATAGAAGTTAGGATAAAAATATAAAATGAAACGTTTCACGGAAAAATTTCCCTCTGTAATGTTTGTGTCCATTGAGCCGCTCCCATTTTGCTGCTGCTGCTGCTGTTGTTGATGTTATTTTTTGATCCGCTAAATAAATCCGCTCATAAAGCTAAAGCAGAGTTAATAGTCCACAATATTATAGAAGCACTTCTTTTAAAGTAATCATTTTTTCTTGAATCAAAAAAACTAGTTTATTGTTAATAATTTTTGAATTGAAAACTGTTTTACTTATGACCACGTGTCTTCAACCTGCCTCTCCCCTTAATTTAATTTATTTTGCACCAGAATTTTCAACACGATCTGTTTTCAGTCTCTTGATTGGATGTAATCTCAACAGAACGAAGAATAGATTTGATAAAAACCATATTTCCAGTTAACCACCTTTTGTCTGCAAGATTACTCGAGGTTCCTGGCTCTCGCGGCAACAAAACCTAAGACCGAGAATCACTGGGAACGAGAGAGCCTATAGAACGCAGGGTAGACAAAGTGAAGACATGAACGCCATATTGGTTGATGGCTAAAACAAATTGCTGTTCGGTTAATTCTTTTTACATTTTTTTTTTTTTGTTAAATTCAATCAAGCTGGTGGTACTTGAAGTCAAATATGAACTAAAATCTGATAAAATGAAGGAATAAGTAATATAGTGAATCCCAAAAGCTGCCTTAAAATTACCACCCCTTTTAATTAACTCTATATGAAACGTGCTGATTGCCGACCTACAGAATGCGCGCAGGCGCGGTCTTGAGAGCAGGTAAAAAAAAAACATTTCCATACAGAATCTTAATTTTCAGCGGTTTATCCTTAAAGATTTTTTTGGGAGGGGGGGGGGGGGGATGGTGAAGGGAAGTAAACTCGATTAACTGATCTAATCTAGCGAGAGACTCATAAAACCGGTTAGGAATACCCGATCGAGCTGGTCAATTCAGAAATCAAACCTATCCTGGATATTGAGAATGTCTGAATGCCCTACACCATCCCCACAACAACAACCACAATAACAACTGTTTGGTATCTTAGTATTTAGGTAATTTCACAACGTTCTTGCGAATAGATTATCTAAATAGAACAATTAAGACTTTAGAGCTAATCACAAGGAATTTGAGCTTGAAAATTACGAAACACTTGTCAGTTTATCCCCCGACCACCAGGCCCTCCGACCCTCGATCCACACGGTCCAGGGCCAGGGTAGTGAATTTAACATTAACGTAGTGTAATAGTATTTATCCCATATAGAAAATACAGCCAATCAGAATGCAGAAAAGCCGTTGTATGTTCGTAGATAGGTATTCCACTCTTCCTTCCCATCATACGCTGCACGCTGAACCTTCGCACTCGAATTTTCTCTGGTCTGAGATAAAATAGTTATACCATGCCTTGACACACCATTAAATATCTCACTTGTCACTTGTATATAATAGTGATACCATGCTTTATCGTACCATACCATGGAATATCCCACTTGTCACATATATTTTGACCCAAAAGCTTGTGTGACACAGTCCGAAGTAGAAAATACAAGTGAAAATGGGATTTTTTATGACGTGCTACACGAGTGACAAGTGGGACATCCATATATTTTTAAAAACAGTGTAATAATAATAATAATAATAATAATAATAATAAATAATAAAAATAAAATAGTTATTATTATTATTATTATCATTATTGTATTAATCATAATAATATTATTAATCATCATCTAGCAATTCATTTAAAGCATGAATTTGAACTTTAGAACAGCATATAAACAGGAGACACAGAGCATTCAATGCAGGGTGTGTTAAAGGTGTGTCAAAAGTGTGTTAAAGAGTTGAGAGTTGGTTAAGAAAACAAGAGCGTACCTATTGTGATTTTTCCTAATGAGGACTTTGCATGGGAAAAACAATGATACGGGTGCTTATCAAATTATCAAAGTAAAGAGATGCCGATCACGAAGAGAATCAAGTGAAATTCTAAAAAAGGAATCAAATGACTAACAATGCTAATTACGGACTGCTCTACTGGATTGACACGCCCGTGATTGAATCTTCCAAAGTCTAATAATTTCTCTTTCTTGAGAATTACTTGATTGAAAGTCACAAGATGGACGTAAGACTTGCTTCGCTATATAAACTGACGCTCAAGGTTAATTTTGACGCTAATTTTGCTACTAATTGCTGCATTAGTATTTCAAAAGCAACTGAGGAAGGGTAAACATTGAACGATTAAAGGAAAAATGTTAAAGAGAAGTAGAAATAAAACTCGTACATTAAAGTTGGTTGTTCTCCAACAATTGAACGATAGGACAGAGGAAAGCACATCTTCACTGGCAGCGTTTTGCCGGCGTTCAACTTATAGTTCCTGCCGCTTCGCTCGAACTACTAACGACCATTCCTACTCGAGACCAAACCAGAACGTATCTCGTTCACCACAGAGCAACAGGACCAACATCCAAAGTACATCATGGTCAGCTTTTAAACCGAGAAGAGAATCGCATGGTTTCCTACTGATGTTTGGTCGACCATATTCTCATCTCTCGAGTACTGGTAGACGACGAACAATCGATATTGCTGAAGAAGCGAACGTTTATGAAGTCCTCAGGCCGAGAGACCGAAATGCCAGAACATTACATTCCGGTGTAATGAATAGGCAATATTTTACGGCTGCTGGAAGGTACAGGAACAATTCATTGACAGAAGATGACGAAAGCGAGGATGAGTTGGTCGACGATGATGATGAATATTATTTTTACGATGGCGATGAAGAAGACGAAGACGAATTTGACGACAATGATAATGATGAATTGTACTAGTTCTTCTGACAATGTCCTTGGACTCCGAGAATAAAACAGTTTTGGACATAGTAGGGTAACTAATTCTAACGACGTTCGTGAATAATGTGATCGATAAAAAAGAATTTATTTTTTAGAAGGGGGATGGCCGGAGGAATAGTCCAGTAAAAATAAGTTATAATCTCATTTGCCCTCGGATTAGTTTCAAAATACCTAACTGATACTTTTTTTTCAAGTCAGTTTTTATCAAAAAAAATAAAAAAAAAAAAAATAATGTAAATATTTTATGTCCCTCTCCTTATCCTCCGGCTCTACCCTATTCTAAAATCAAATTCTCCCTAAAGGCAATGATAATTAGGCGAGTATTATTCACAGAAAGACTGGGCCGGGTTAACTCTATAGAATTAACTCTATAGGTCTTGTTAAGAGCTAACCAAGGATTAGCACTAATCGGGCTTTGAACAACTGGGCCCTGGTTTCCAAAGTTTGGCTGTTATTTGGGGGGTGGGGTGTTTTTTGGGGGGCGGAGAAAGGAATTTATATCTAAATCAAAGTTACAATAGAAACATTGTTAAAGTAAATAAGACAGAACTGGAAAAGTCAGAAATAACTAAACTCGTAAAATACATATTATATATAATAGGGATTAATACTTATGTATTTTACGGGTTTAGTGACTTCCCTCTAATCATATTTTTTCTTATCACACTTAATTATGAACTTTGTACTATCCGCCTTTATAGACGACGAATATTATTCAAACAAACCTCTGCTCCAGAACTTTCGCAAAAGTCAAGACCTCCATGATTTTCAAATTGCCACGATCTTGTTGCCCGCTGCCATGTTTAATTTTCTGCTGACTACAGACTTTCAGTCTGTTATAGTTATTAGTGTTAATATAATCTTCCGTTGTGATTAAGTTACATCTGTAAAATGAAACTGTATATCATTTCAATGAATAGAGTAAATAAAAAAATGAAAACGAAAAGTGAAGAAAAGTGGTAAAGGAAAGCGGGTAGAAACAAAAAAAGTAGTTCAATTGTATTGAAAATTCTTACCGTAAGCCGATTAATATCGTGATGATTGTACGACGGGGGACGGGGGACGGGGGACGGGGGACGGGGGACGGGGGACGGGGGACGGGGGACGGGGGACGGGGGACGGGGGACGGGGGACGGGGACGGGGGACGGGGGACGGGGAGAGGGAGGGGAGGGAACGAAGACGAGGAGGAGAAGGCGAGTAGTAGAAAAAATGAAAAGAAGCAAATAAGAATTTGAAGAAATAGAATAAGAGAGGATTAAATGAAGTATAATGGAAGCATATGATCGAAATCTGATCCGGATCGGGAGTGAATCCCTGGCATCGTCTGGCGTGGCCAAATAACATTCAAACATCAAATCCACGCATGTTTAGGGAGCTTTGGCTAACCATGCGAGGTAAGAAGTTGTACAACAAGAATGACATTGAATTTTGAGAACAGACAGATAGGCAGACAGACAGACACTCTAAAGTCAAAAAGCGATTAAAACGGTCAGCGTAAAATGAAGGTCAAATATGCGTGACGAGCTCGTGCCCATCAAAACAAGGAGGACGGTCAAAAAACAAAGTTTTTCTTTTCTTTTCTCTCCTAAAATAAGATCCGTTCCTTGAATTTAAAATGGTTCTCTTTTACGCCGCAGCTTTTGTTCTTCTTGCAATCTTTTCTGCTATTTTTCTAGGCAGGTAAGTGCCGTATGACGAACCGAACTTTTTGATTTTGAACGTTGTACAGATTTTGTGAAAAAGAATGAATCTTGTTTGGAAGTCCGTGATTCTTTATAGAATATTTTGAAAATTCTTGTTAAATTGCGTGGTGTGGTGAGAGCACATGGCCTGTGTTAGTGACTACTCATTGTTTATCGGGGGTAGGGTTGAAGGGTAAGAATTGGGGTATATATATATTGCCGTTTGTTGGTGTCCGAATTATGGGAGCAGGAAGTGGGGACTTCCAAACTTGGAAGGTTCTAAAAAAGTTCGGAATCTTTCCTAATATCCATATAAATAGCAATTTTAGGCTTATAAATATCAAGAGATGATTATGGGTTAAATACATCATATTCCACGTTACATCACCGCTGCTATGTTCGTGGTTGATAAGTTAACTAAAAGACTTAGGTAGGCAACCATTGCGAATATCACCAACGTGACCTCCATGTCTTTTTTACCCTACTCTCTTGGGAATACTTTGAACTCATCAATAGACCCCTTGCATGTGATGTCAAAGTAGCTCAATTTGGAGGACAAAACTAAAGAATTTCAAAGTCATGAGAATCTATTGTTATATCCTACAAATTGAGCTGCATTAGGACATGCTGCAAGGGGTCTATCTAGATGACCTGCATCTACTTAGTGTATATTATTTCTTGTGTTTTTTTCCAAATGTACAGATTTTTTGCAAAAGTCGTGGAGGTAATTGCAAGATGTTTTGTCAAACTGGACCTAACTATTGAAACATTTGGATTTCTTTCTGTCATTGGAATCAAAATTAAATTAAAGAGCAACAATATCATAGTGAGTCTTATCATACCTTCATTATACACAGGGTATACACCTAATTGAAAAAATGTAGTCTGGTTTGAGAAGGTCATATCATCGAAGCTAAGACCCAAAATGATTTTGGATACTCCGAAATGTGTATTATATTTTCATATAGACATGTAAAAATGCAGAGTGAGCAAAGTTGGTCGATCCAGATTAACAACATGCCAAAGCCATGATGCTTAGAATGTGCACAGGAATGGAGAGACTGCATAAATGAAATTAGAATAATATTGTTTGTCTTCCTATGCTCCCCTTTGGTCTTAGCTTTGATGATATAACCTTTTTTTGAACCCAACAACATTTTTTTCAGTTAGGTGTATATAGCTTTAATTGAGTATATCATCATCATCTTCATCATCGGGTACATAATTACCATTGTCATGATCACCACCACCACCATTGCTATTTAATTCATCCTATTATTGTCAATACCATCACTAGTGTTAATTGCTATCATATTTGTCATCAACAAGTCATCAACATCATCTTATATTATCGAATCAACTAACCCTATTTTTCTTAACTTTTAGGAAATAGAAAATATATCTTTAAAGACAAAATGGACTCACTCAAATTCCAGGCAAGAGAGAATGCTTTACCTTAGTTGTAATATAATGCTTTCCCATTTCAGGCCTTGTGTAATTCCCTAGAGTATCATTTCTTTGTTTAATGGTTGTGCATGAGAAGACACATGAATATAGTTACAACTCAAACAAAGAATTTTATTCTCAAGAGAATGACACATGGTCTGAAATGGGAAAACATTACACCCTAACTAAAGATTACGTTTTGTTGACTGTAATTTCTAGAAGTATATTTTATGAGTACATGGCTCATATGTTGAAATATACTGTTGTCTCTGCAATTGTTATATTTCTTTTTTCCTTTTTCTTTGTATTTAACTTTAATTGTGCATTATTTTTCAGGAAGCTCTTCACAGTTTACTTTGGTAAAACACTAATCACTCAAGAAGAAAGTATAGCAAAACAACCAAAGCCAAATGTAAAGAAAAAGGACCCAGATACAAATTTTAGTAAGTCAGAGCTTCAGATAATTCTGTCTACTTTTATTCTGGTTTTCTTACCTCTGTAAAGCCTAATAATACTAACTTGATCTTTGAGTCATCTTTGAGTTGACTTTGATCAGCCTAGAGGTTGTTTCAGGGTTTGATCTTTGAGTTAGCTTTGAGTTGACTTTGATCAGCCTAGAGGTTGTTTCAGGGTTTGATCTTTGAGTTAGCTTTGAGTTGACTTTGATCAGCCCAGAGGTTGTTTCAGGGTTTGATCTGTGAGTTAGCTGTGTCCTGACTTTGATCAGCCCAGAGGTTGTTTCAGGGTTCTATCTGTGAGTTAGCTATTCCCAGACTTTGATCTGTGAATTAGCTGTGTCCTGACTTTAAGACTAAGAGGATGACAAAGTTTGATTCAGGGTATTAATGAAGTTTCTTTTATTACGAATTTTTGTTTAAGTATAAATTAGATTATAAACAGTTGTTTCTTAATGCTTTAGTGAATTCCCACAAGGAAAGAATATCTCAGTTTATTAACTTGTTTTGTCAGGTATGTGAAAACTATAGCCTTAAAGTGAAACTTTTAGCAAATATTTACATCTATGATGTACAGTAGAGTTCTGTTATCAGTGAGATAAGTTTCAGCTAAAATGCAACCTATATTTTCATTTCCATGTTGCGTCATGGAGGCAAAATCTTTTAAACAAAAGATTGGTTATCAGCTTTCATTGCTAATACCAACGACATGGCTGCCATGTCTTTGTCTCTTGACTCTAGCTCTCTTGGGAATGTTTGTACATTGTCATCCACTGCTATTACCACTAACATTGCCACATGTCTTTGTCTTCTTACTCTTGAGAATGATAGCAAACCAATAATTTGGAAATAGGATTGGAATACCTGTGGTTATGATGATGTAGGGATTCCTAGCTCAAAGAAAAAAGGTGACATCTTAGTGTTAACCAAAAAGCTGAAAGACTAACTTGGCTGTAGAGTGCTTAGTCCTGTGTGAAGTGCACAGGGCTCCCAATGTCATAGAATTAGATCCTAACCAGCATGGGTTACCTGTGGAAGATACGAAATGTCTATCTTTCTTGTTAATTTTTTAATTAAACATATTTAATTTAAACATTAACCCCAAAAGCGAAAGTATTCATTGAGAGGGTCTAGTAATGCGATTGAAACAATAATTTGTCCCATATTTATTTATTCCTGTATTTATTTCAGTATATGGCCATTTCCTTTAGTGAAGTAGGTGTTATTTTAAGGCAATCAGATAACAGAATCATTCAATGCAAGCTCCAAGATGGATTGGACATATCTGCTAACCCTACAGGAAAATGGTTTGAATTTTTTTTCTGTTAGTTTAACTAAATGCTTTATGTCATTCTATATTTAGATCTTATTAATCGAGCAGAAGGTCTGTACTGGATAATCTTGACCAAGGTCTGTACCCGACCGAGGTCAAGATTATCCCGTACAGACCGACCAAGCTCGGTTGATAAGAGTTTTATTATATGACCACTTTTCATTGAAAAGGACAATGTTTTCGCTGTAAGATTAATGTGCGATTGGACCGGTTAATACCGGAGAATCTAGACCAGTCCGCGATGCGATCTATCCAATCAGATTGCTCGATTTGCTAGTGTCCAGGCTCTAAAATTCACGGTCATATAATAAGTATTTTTATAAATAATACTTCATGCATAGAGATATGGACACTCACTATCATAGACACTCCTCCAGTATTACAGACACTTGTTTTTGTCCCAGTAATAGGCAGTTAGAACTTTATTTTAGTTAACTTTATAGACACCCATTTATGTGGGTATCCCATCAATAAAAAGTTTCTTCTGATGCTTCTTCTATTCTTGTCAAGGAGTTTCCAACTTACAGTTTTTCTTGTTTTACTTCAAATTCTCTCTCATCCATCTGCCTTTACTATTTTTCTAATGAGGTATGACTGACAATATTTCCCTTTTTTCCCTTTCAGTTTGAATTCTGTTATTTTAATGAACAAAGTTGTCACTGAACTTAATTGTGTAAGTACAAGTTGGTTCTATCACACACAGCAGCAAATCAATGCTATGAATTTCCAGTCAAGAATACAAGAGCTTCTTTATCCTCATATTTAACAGGTCACAGACAAAAGTTCCAATACCTATGAAAATGTAGCTGCAATATCAGTTGATGTAGCAATAGAAGCTTCTATCCAGCCATTGGAGGGAATTAGTTCTGCCGTAAGTGATAATATACATAATGATAGTTAGTTATTCTAAGGTTAAAGAAGGGAACAAAATAGATGCAATCTTGGAAAAATGTCCCCTAGAACAGTCCCACAAAGCATTGCAATACCAACTCGAAGAGATTAAAAACAATATGCCCAAACTGAAGAGGTTCATTCCACATTTTCCCAATTTTCTTTCCAAATTGTTGCTCATGTAGTTGCTTATTTTTTTCAGGATATTCAGCTTAGCCTTAGGTCCCTTTGTGTGATATTAAATGATGGTGAGTAGCAGGAACCCCCTGAAAAACATATTATTGTGACATCAATACCGTTATCATGCTTCATCTTCACATCTTCTACAACATTGCTGTTTATTTCATCTACAATCAACTTCACGACCACCACTGCTACTGCTACTGCTACTGCTGCTGCCATTGCCATTGCCATTGCCATTGCCATTGTCATTGCCATTGCCATTGCCATTGCCCCTGCCCCTGCCCCTGCCCCTGCCCCTGCCCCTGCCCCTGCCCCTTCCCCTTCCCCTTCCCCTTCCCCTTCCCTTCCCCTTCCCTTCCCCTTCCCCTTCCCCTTCCCCTGCCGCTGCCCCTGCTGCTGCTGCTGCTGCTGCTGCTGCTGCTGCTACTTCTGGTACTGCTGCTGTCCAACAATGACAACAAAATACAATTTTTCCCCTTCTGATTAGGTCTGTTAACAAAAAATAAACAGCCAGAAGCAGGACCAAGTGTGTCACATTTAGATAAAGGTGAGAACATATTGAAAAAGTTACATAATCACCCAGCTTTGGAATTAAGGCCATGCCACATTTTCAAAGAACACCTCACTTTGGAGACAATTCAACAACAAAAATTAAAAACCTGAGAAATCACACTTTCTTGATGGAAAGTTATTGCATTTCTGTTCTACTCTTATTATTTTCCTGTTAGCCTAGCATTCAATATAATGATGTTGATAAGGGACGGTCTATTCAGAAGGGAGTGAAGTGGCATGCAAGATATGTGTATTCAAGTCATTGCTTATAATAATATATTTGAATATTTTTATTTTAGTTGAAAATAGAATGTTACCCAGAGAAGAAAATTCTGAACAACTTGCAACATCAAAATTATGGTCTAGATTAGCAGAATCTCCAAAGGTATATAAAACAATTTTTAATCAACACTTGAAATAATATTGTTATGAAATTTAATATGAGATGTTTGTGAATCAAGGGTGTGATTTTCAGACTTGACAAAAATCGAGCATAGTTGAATAGAGTTTGTTGGTTTGTTCTTTGTTTGGCTTTTTCTCCCTCCTCCCAAATCAAGCCTAACTAATTCAAACTGGCTAGAGCTGTGCTCTGGAATCTACATGAACTGTATAGCAGCTGCCAGAGGTGCCTTCACATGGCTTCTAGTTCAACCCTGTTGAGCTGCACCACTGCTGTATTTAACTTGATGTGATGATAATTAGTGATAACAAGTTTTTTTTAAATGTAAAAACATTTCATTTAACTGAAGCTAAAAACTTATATCTTTCTTTTCTTAAAGCAAGTGGAACTTTCTATAGAGAATAGCAGTATTAATTTTATTAACAAAGATAAAAGGTACGAGAAAAAAATGAGATAATAAAAAATTCACTTCATTGTTTAACCCCCCCCCCCCTCCCTCTCCATTTGTGTCAACCTTACTGGCCATCTGCATTTTTGATTACCAAACTGAATGGCTGAAGGCTGCCACTCTTTGGAAAATTCATTTGTGTTCAATATTATGAGAAAAACTTTTATCACATGAATAGCGAAGCTTCCAAAGCATGGAAATTCCCTTTTGCGTGCATCATCTCTAGCCAATTAACACTCCCATTTACTATAATCAATGCAATTCTATTCCTAACCTTTGGGGTAGGGTGGGAGTAGAGCTGGAGAGCATCTATTTATCTCCATCTATTCTTGTTTTTTTTATTATCTTCAACAGAAATCTTAACATTGATATTACTCGGATCTTCTCATCATTTGTAAGGGATCAAGGAAATGACATAAGTGAACAGTGTGACATTAATCTAGTTATTTCAGGTATATCAGACCTTTCTCTGTTCTGTGGACATTTTTAATGTGGCCTCCATGTTGGCTTGAAAAATTGATTTATCTGGTGTCACCTTGCATCCGAGTCCTTCCAGATGAATATATTATATGGTCATAAGGCTGTCGGCTGATAAAAGTTTGAATCTCATTATCTGCTCTAAATGGTGGTCAAATGCTGACCACAAGTGCTGAAGGGTGGATAGTAAATCTTTGTCCACTGGTTAAGTCGATGCTGTTATCCAATAGATTTATCCACTAGATAAGATTTATTCATCGGATAGTGCTATCCACCCTTCATAGAACCTGTCCCAGGTGCTGTAACCAGAACGAATTTTATTGAAAACTTGTGATTCAGCTGATGATCATTCAGCACGAGACAGGAAATGACATCAAGTGAAATCAAGGAATAAACGTGGCTGCCATATATATGAGTCCAGTTGTCCTACATCATTACATGCAACCAATTCCAACTAAATTTTGAATATTAATATATCATATGCTAACTATTTAGGTATCAATGTGTCTGGATCGCAGTCCTGTAGGCTGTGCATAATGAACAGGTTTAGATTTGTGGCCAAGGTAAGCTGTTTATGGTCAACCCATTGGTCATTCAAAAATATAAGGGAATAAAAATGTGATCAGATACTGGTTCAAGGTTGGCGTAGTGTTAGTGCACTTGTCTCTCACATCTGGGGTCTCAGGTTTCATCCCAGGCTCAACATCGAATTGTGACTAGAGTTTGTTGAGTCCCAGCCCTTGATTGAGGGGTTTTTCTCTTCAAAGTCCAGCAAAAACCTAGATTTGAATTAGATCTGTGCTCAAGCTAGTTGTATAGTTTAGATGAGTCCAGTGTAGATATTTGTAGCTCATTCTTTTTCACCTGTTTTTTTTTTTAGCCAGTGATATTGATGAAATAGTAAATGTGTGTGTGTGAGAGCAGCATACAGTTATGAACCACATAGGGATTGGTAGAACACGAGAGAAATGTCTAAACACAGTTACATGTATTTCACAGCAACCTTACACGTGGTTACAAGGGCTTTTTTTTGGGGGGGGGGGATGGGGTGGGATGCGCATCCCCTTCAACTTTTGGATCTGCCCCTAAATAGCACATTATTTTATAATTGATAAATAAATTCAAATTTTTGAATTTGATATCCTTTTCTTTAGCTCAGTGAACAGGACAGTATTCCACAGCTGGCAACATCTGTGTCCATTGAATCATTTCATAACAGCTACATACATGATGTCTACATGTACTGGATGGAATACTTCAGCTCTCAAATGGGGAAGACACAATCGACTAAAACTGATCCACCTCAGAGCACAAGGTACGATAGAGGAACTTATAAAATAACTTACTGTTATGAATGTCGCGTTCTGATTGGTTTGGAGCGCGTGCTTTATGAGAGCACATTGCACGCGCGCGCACTTTCCGTTGCGTCATTCCTATCTATATAAGAAATAAAAAACTTGCTTGCTGTGCTGTGTGTAGTCATAAAGCACTTAGGGGTTGGCAGAACACTCAAGAAGTGTCCTGAAGCACTCCGCTGCGCGTCGTACTTGTCCTAACACTTCTCTCGTGTTCTGCCATCCCCCGCGTGCTTTATGACAGTACACAGCACGCACGCGCGCGCGTTTTCTATTTCTTCAATATTGTAATCTGAAGCAGAGAATTTGTTGTTTATGGCTTCTTATACGAATGTTCCATTACAGTTCCAAAAAAGGTTTACCGTTTAATGCCTCTACGAAGCTGGACTTGGAGCTGATTGATTGTTCCACGTGTTTCTACTTGACGCACAAGTACGGTGAACAGCCGTTATGTCGTGCTGTGTTGGCTTCGTTTACCACATCCTTAAAAATACCTTCACTAGGTTAGTGTTCAGGGAGTTTTCATTCACCATTTTCCATACATTGGTTCAATGGTCAAGCACAAAGCGCTCAAGCGAGGGACTTTCAAAGGATTATTCAAAGTTGAACCTTCCAACCTCGAGTGAATGCTTTGGGTTTGACCAGTGAACCGATGTATGGAAAATGGTGAATTGATTTAAACGTTAAATAAGATTATCACCTTTATTATAATCGTCATCGTCATCATCACCATCATCATTGTCATCATGATCATCATCACCATTGTCATCATGATCATGTATCGTAATCATTATAATCACAATCATCATCATCGGTCGTCATTAATCTTTATCATCTTCACAATCATCATCATCCAACCCATTGTACTTCTCACCGTAACTACCTTAATCTAACACATGATAATAATCGTAATCATCACCATCCTTATCATCATTATCATCGTCATCATCATCATCATCATGATCCCCTCACCATTGTCATCATGATCATCATCACCATCATCACCATCATCATCGTCATCAACATCAACATCTTCGTCATCACCATCATCATCATCATCATTGCCATCAACATCATCATTACCATCATCACCATCATCATCATCATCATCATCGCCATCAACATCAACATCAACATTTTCGTCATCATCATTGAAAAGAAACATTTCACCACATTTCTATTCTTTTCCAGATTTGGGTGAAACAAACATTGGAGTACAGAACATAAGGTACGTAGTTCAGACGTTATTTAGAATAGACAGTTTAATTAACATAATGCGCATTCTATCTACGGCCACTGTGATTTCTTTTGAAGGAAATAAGTTAACTGTGTCCTTTTAATTCCAGTGTTGCTTCACGCATGGAGAACGCATACCTCTATTTCGATGTGCTAACAGCAGTTCCCGAGTCACTAGACAACGCAGACGTCATATCGTATACATTGCCAGATAACCCTTGCTTACTGCCAAATACTAATAGTCACGTGTGGGGAAGGGTGCTTGCCATGGGGAGCTGCAGTACACAGGTGGGTGCAAGGGGTTAATGCTATGTAATGCGGCGCCACTCACCGCTGTGGTCATGAGTTTGAATTCTGGTCCCGCCATCTTATGTGAGTGTAATTGCTTGTTGGTCTCTCTTGAGCTTGGAGTGTTTTCCTCCAGGTTCCCCGGTTCTCTTTCCTCCGCATACTTTTTTAATACACTTCTGAATTGCAATTAGATCTGGCATCTAAACTCGGCTTAATAATGAGCTTTGCTTTAAGAAAGGATTTTTATTCTCATGGGAAAAAGCATGGAGCCGTGAAATAAAGGTCATTTAATTTTCAACCTGAGTGTACTGTCACCCCAAAACCCTGTAATTTTTAATGCGCATTTAATCTTGTCGAGCATGCGCAATAAGAATTAGAGGGCTCTGTGTTTGTGAGTGGGTCCATTGGCGGTCCATTGCAGCTTAATTTACGTCTCGTTCTTCGCATTTGACAGTGTGAAATAACCCTTCCACATAAAGATGAGAGTTCATTGCACGTCAGTATTAGAGGGGAAGCCAGTGGTCTGGCTCTAGAATGGTCACATCAGGTGTGCAGAACAATACTACAGATTACCAAGCAGTTTGCTCAAGGTCTGAGTATAGTGAAGGACAAGCGAGAACACAGGAAGCCCACACCGAAAACAAAAAGTAAGATGGCGCACCAACACAAAATAATGAATCGCGGAATCGTACAATTTACTTCGCGATAATATAGCGTTTGGGTGGACGTCAATCTTAGTAATTCCAACGGACATTATAGAAAAGCTCAAAGTTTTTAAGGGCATGTAGCTATAGAATGTATGGAAACGCCTTGATTGACTTCTACCCAAGCTACTTCGTCACGACAATGATTCTGTGCGTGTTATTGAGAATGACTTTAACACTAGTCTCGTATTCTCAAAAATCCATGCCTGCTGTATATTCCATCACAGTACACCGATCAATTTTCTCAATATTTTTCAGTATCCCTTGATACAGACCTCAGACTGTGCGGAATCAATATATTCTACCTCGGTACTCGCGCTGATGGTGTGGACTCGTTTGTCTACAGGACTGACATGGTTCTGTCAACCTTCTCATCTAGACGGCCCGTTCTCATGGACATATTTGGGATTAAAGTATCTAGAATGCTTGGGTTAAAGAGGGTAGGCGCTATAAAGTGGTGCAATGTCTTTTTATACGAGTCAAAAGCTTCGTCTGTAGATCAGATTGCGGGGGGTTGTGTGGGAGGGGGGGGGGGGGGGTGTGTGAAAAACTCCGCACGTAGCACGGACATGGTACAGAAAGTTTGGACCAATAGGATTGCGCGACGTTACCCTTCCGATGTCTCTTCTAATAATTATGCGTGTGTAATTTTCAGGAGCCGTACAGATGTTTGCTGTCCAAGGAACTGAATAATCAATGTGTATCAGTGCCGGCGATAACAATATCTATTGCAAACCATAAGGTGAGATGCATAATAAACCGTGAAGAAAAACGCTTCAACGTTAGTTAACAATAAGATAAACAAGTTGCCTTTACTAAACTTTAATAATGCACGTGGGTGATTCCGAAGAGACATGTGGAGAACGAGTCAACGGTTGATTAATAGTGAGCTTGCCTACCTGGTAAAATTAAAAATGTTTATTGCTTCAATTTTGTCTTCGACAGAGACGTGTATCTCTCCTTGTTAGTACAGAGAAACGATTTTGACCCGATTCTTTTTAAACGAGATTGCCATTAGTCTTCCCCGTAGCCGTTCTTAGTGTCGTCACGCAACACTCACTTTAGTGGGAGTGAGTGTTGCGTGACGACACTAAGAACGGCTGATTGTGACACTAGATTACCTTTTCTGAATTCCATAAACAGCATCATCCGCATTCAAAAAATGCGAGAAAGAAGTATGTGCTCCTACAATTTTTTTCGTTCCTTATTTTCTTGTAGATCATTTCCTTGTCACTGCAAGACACCACAGTGGACTGGAATCCACCATTACACATGGCTCTGTATGATAGGTTACAGGAAGTCACGCAAGACGTAATAAGCATGAAAGGTATGTAACGCAACATGTTATATAGTTTGTCATTCCCCTGCAACAAACAGAATCTTTATACTTCTTGCTTCACGTTTTGAACCTGGAAGTCGGTTTTTATCAAATAACCGGCTGAGCGGTTAACGCAGCGCCCAAAGCGTGGACAAAATGACCGGCTCTAAGCAATTTTTGGAGCTTGAAAGAACGAAGCAAACATGGCGGTAAAGTGAAATCGTTTTTATTCTTCTTTTCCATATTTCTGCTTCTTGTGGCCACGCATATTATTTTAGTTAAGAGAAATCAGAAAAATTTGCCAAAGTTGGGTTACAGTAGAAACAGAATACACAGCCCAGCTGGAACTTTACACTGAAAAGCTCTATGAAAATGTCTTATCTAACC
Organism: Actinia equina; assembly: GCA_011057435.1. NCBI lineage: Eukaryota > Metazoa > Cnidaria > Anthozoa > Actiniaria > Actiniidae > Actinia > Actinia equina. Next base: position 69,288 of record WHPX01001190.1, read on the forward strand.
AGCTTAAAAAAAGGAATGATTTGGTTTGATTTTTGGTTCACAGAAGTGTTCGTCATAACTGGGCAGCATGAAATAGAGGAAGAGCAAGAGGAACCCACCGAGAAGACACAGGAAGCCCGCAAGGGATTAGATCTAAAGTGTGTTATTTCGTACTTCAAGCTTCAAATGGAAACCTCGCCATCGACAAGGTTACTATCTTGTCTTGTTTATGGAGTAGATTTCGTAGAACTTTGAAAAAAATTGCGTTCGTTTGTATGGAGCCGTTAAAGTACGTGACCAAACGTTGTTATTGGGTGAAAAGTGTCCTCGCGCGCTGTGATTGGTCAAAAGGATGTCATTACCTCCATACCGTGACGACGTGTCGCAGTGCTGTACGTTTGCTTTCGTATTCAAGCATTGTGATTGGTTAATACAAGTTTCTTATTCTATGATTGGTTCAGACCATTTGAGTGTCGCAGTATCGCACGGTCATCTCCCAAACTTCAACTTTCTTGCTAGAGATAGAAAAGATTTTGCTAAGAGGTTCTACGTGTTTGTTTCTAACAGTTTTGGCGTAGAGATGCACAAGTCCTCCCTCAAACTTCAAAACAGTGACGTCATCGTTGCTATGGATACTGCAGTGATGCTCTTTGATGACAAAGACACATTTACATTCAAGGTATTCATTGTTCTATACAGCTATTTCAAACGATGCTAACATTATTGACAAAAATATGATAAAGCTTATTAGTAAGCTTAATGAGGGCACTGGACGAAATTGGTGTTGGCGCTATGTGGTTGACAAACGACAGCAATAGATGAAGATGATGATGATGAGTAAGCAACATGCAACAAAACCTACAGCAACCTCTTTAGCACCCAATTTCTTATGCAGAGTCACATGTGTTGTTTTGATTTTAGGAAATATCGATACAAAGATCACTGGAAGTCGAGGTCATTAAGAACTTGAGGAATATGTTTACAAATCTACAAAGCTTGAACAACACTACCTGGTATGTACGGTATCGCATTTATGGTGGAGATGATGATGAAGTTGATAATGATACTCGTTCAAATTTGACTCCAAAACAGGCTCTGGGCTGATCAAAGTCAGGGCACAACTAATTCACAGACTGAATTGGAATTTAGCGTGTTAGGTTGTGAGCTGGGAGGAAGCCAGAGAATCAAGGAAAACAGCTAATAGTTGATAGCAGTGGTAACGATGTAGGTTATGGTGATGTAGGTTATGGTGATGTAGGTTATGGTGATGTAGGTTATGGTGATGTAGGTTATGGTGATGTAGGTTATGGTGAATGTAGGTTATGGTGATGTAGGTTATGGTGATGTAGGTTATGGTGATGTAGGTTATGGTGATGTCGGCTACGTTGATGTAGGCTACGGTGATGTAGGCTACGGTGATGTAGGCTACGGTGATGTAGGCTACGGTGATGTAGGCTATGGTGATGTTAGGTTATGGTGATGTAGGTTATGGTGATGTAGGTTATGGTGATGTAGGTTATGGTGATGTAGGGTTATGGTGATGTAGGTTATGGTGATGTAGGTTATGGTGATGTAGGTTATGGTGATGTAGGTTATGGTGATGTAGGTTATGGTGATGTAGGTTATGGTGATGTAGGTTATGGTGATGTAGGTTATGGTGATGTAGGTTATGGTGATGTAGGTTATGGTGATGTAGGCTACGGTGATGTAGGCTACGGTGATGTAGGTTATGGTGATGTAGGTTATGGTGATGTAGGTTATGGTGATGTAGGTTATGGTGATGTAGGTTATGGTGATGTAGGTTATGGTGATGTAGGTTATGGTGATGTAGGTTATGGTGATGTAGGTTATGGTGATGTAGGTTATGGTGATGTAGGTTATGGTGATGTAGGCTACGGTGATGTAGGCTACGGTGATGTAGGTTATGGTGATGTAGGTTATGGTGATGTAGGTTTGGTGATGTAGGTTATGGTTATGATGTAGGTGATGATAATAATAATGACAAGGTTTATGGTGAACGTTACAAATGTTATTATTTCAGGATTGTCGCAGTCCAGTCAACAAAGGTCTTCTTTCCTTATCAGTTTGACTTCGCTTCCTCCAGAAGTGAGGTGAGATTTAAATGATCAAGATAAAGTGGCATTAACACACACCCTCTACGCCCTCCCCCATACCCCACCCAACCCCCACCCCACACATACTAGCACACATTTCTCTACCTCGACGACTGTTCTCTCCCCCAGGAACCATTTCCTAACGGGCACATAAGATATGTTATGATGAATCGTTTTACTCCAAAAGAAATATCACTATCATTTCAAGGTAAAATCCCTCCAGCAGGGATAAGGAAAAAAACAATTGTCCCTGTATTATCCGGGGGAGTCGGGTGAATGGGGGAGTCACGGAGAGGTCGGAGGTTGGGTCTAATATTTGGTTGATGTATAACTATAATAATAATTATAACTAATATAAATATATAGATCAAAATATCATATTTGTCTTCAGCTTGTAAATGTCACCAAGATGCTCAAAGCGTTACATAAGAAACCACGTGATGCGTCGTATGTCGAGCCGCTCCCCCCTGATCTATGGCTACGATTCGAGGTATGCCACATGTCTCATGTTAGTAATAGGGAATCAAGGGTGTCTTTGTAGTGGTACCTCACTTGTTGGGGTATCGGGTTGGATGACTCTTTCCCTTGATTCCAGGGGGTTTGTCCAGGTTCTCCAATTATCCACCCTCGACAAAACCTAAATTCCAAATGCCCAGAGGTTGTTTCAGAGTTCGTTTCAGGTTCGTTTCAGAATTGTTTCAGGGTATCGATAAAATTCGATTGTTTGATTGTTGCCTTCCTTTCTGTTTTATTTAGGAAATTACTCTAGAGATAGAAGATGACCCGTTTGAAGTGAAACTGGGTGATAACTATGCAGTAAGTATTAATACAAGGAGCGCCCCTATCCCGTTTTGCGAGATGGAAAGAGATTTCCTTCTTGCCTAACATCGGTCACACTAGAGTGCCTGATAGTGGCTACAGAAATGTCAGTGGAGAGATGTCTTTGAGAAGACATTACACATCGCAGGCATTCAGTTTACAATTTTGAATAATGTTTACATGTTAATAGAGTTAACTCATTTTGCTTAAAGTTGTTCCTAGAGGGGGGTATCCAGAATCCCTCAAACCCTCCCCTGCTGACCCCCTATATACTACTCTACTTCTTCCTCGTTGGCTTTGGACCGGTTACTCCAACCTAAACAACCGACGATGAATAAAGAAGGCCAGTCATTGATATGGAAATCTAAAACGACAAAAACCTCAGTTTTAACTGCCCTGGTTCCTGCTGCTAAAGTTTCCTCTTGCTCTAGTGTCTCAGAAGCCTATAAACGAGTAGCTGAGGCAAGAGAGCCAACGGAACCATTTGTACATAATGATTGTGGCACACTAGCTTGGCAATATGCACCATCTTCTCTTAAAAATGGTCATTTTCACCAATACGAAAGCAAAATGCCAACATCATGTTTTAGTGGTATATAAGATAAGTTGTTTTTTGTACTTTGTTATAGTTACTGCAAGAAGAAGCAAAGCAATGGGTTGACAGAGAGGAAACACTGGAGAATCGATTACAGGCAATACGAATGACTCCTGGAAATCTTCTCACAGGTATGAAGATGACCTCTGCTTAAAAGTGGCTACCCTCCACTTTTCCCGAGCTGTTTTCGTTCTTTTGCCTTGAGAAATCAGACTAACACTCCACATAAAGTGCTATAAGAAGAGATAACTAGCTAAAAACTAGTGTGAGCTGCGTCGGTGTTTCTAATGAAACAGTAATGTTAAAAGGGTGAATTAAACACCAATACGCCGAAAAGATGATAAAACTTACTGACGTTTCGGACGCTAGTCCTTCGTCGGAGTAAAAAAGCAATACTTTATTTGTGCTATTTATGTTATATTTCAATATGTCATATTGAAAGAGGTTTTATCATTTTTTCTTTCTTTCTTTCTTTCTTTCTTTCTTTCTTTCTTTTCTTTTCTTTTCTTTTCTTTTCTTTTATCTTTTGTAGTTAAGAAAGAAGAGATGTTGTTTCAAAAACTACTGGAAAAGAACGCAGAGCTATACATCCAACGTTCCAAGGTAATTTGAATATTAAAACCACAAAGAAACTAAACTTCAAAAGTGTCCGTAAATTTTTATTATACAAAATAACCCTCCATCGTGAGACAAATGCATAAGTATACTGTAATTTATATCATCTTTATTGGTACCATAATTTATTTAAAAGGCAAATATTAACTAAAATAACATTGTTTTAATAAAGAATAAGGAAGTACTCGCTGCCCGAAATAACCATGGGTCATACAAGGACATAACATAACATAACTAACCGAAAACGTTCGAGATATGAAATAGAATGAAATAGCATTAGAGTAAACGAAGAATCAAGTTAGGAAATGTGGTGATTTACCAATCTTTAGACATGGAAGACACACTGACAGAGAGAGCGTTGTTGCTCATCCTGGACTACCAATAGTTGAGTTTAGAGATCAAGACACCTCTGATTTACCAATCTTTAGACATGGAAGACACACTGACAGAGAGAGCGTTGTTGCTCATCCTGGACCACCTTCGACGTCCTCTCTTGGACTGTTGTTTCTTAAGCCACATGTCCTTGACATTTTCCTTGGTTAGATTTGTTGTCAGTATGCTGTGGATAAACAATCAAGAATTATACACCATAAAAATACATCATAATGACTTTAAAAACAATTTCTCGCGAGTTGGAAAGGTACCTGGTAAAGGTATCAAATGGTTTTCATATTGGGCCAATCGGGTAGCAAGAAAACGTTCGCCAGCCAATCACAATGCATGAATGTCTTTTTTTTGTGAGTTAGAAAGGTGCCGTATCGCGACACTCAAATGGTTTCCGCTTTGGACCAATCAGGAAGCTAGAAAATTATCGCCAGCCAATCGGGAGTTGGAATGGAACCATAAATTAAGAAGAAGGAGAAAGGTGAGGAGGTCACAACAGTCATGAAGAAGGTCACGTATGGCAGGACTGAAGAACGCAAGCATCACATCGGAAGAGGAAAAGAAAACATCTGAGAACAGAGTGAAGTGGAGGACAATGATGAAGGGCTTAAGGTCCTAATAGAACGAACAGTACTAAGCAATCAATGCATGTTTTTGAAAGCCATTTTACAGTCATTTCACTGATGCTGTAAATCTTACCTTTTCCTAATGTTCTCAATCTTCTCTTTTCTGTTCGCCTGCTCGCATGTCCCAGGGCGTGGCTCAACAGCTCTTTCATCTTTCAATTGTTGCTTCTCTGGATTTTCCTTCTCTTCGCTCATCTTTCTCTTCTGGTCCTTCAGGATCTCTTCTTCTTTCACTGGACTTACAGGAAATATATCTGTTGTTTTGCAACAGCAGAACTGCTTGCAACTATCACATACCAAGCAGCACATTCGGTCATATACAAGTATGATAATTGCAATTAATTGCTTCATTACTTCTTGGCCAAGCCAGGTTATTAGAACCAGCATGCATGGTAGATAGGACATGCCAATACACACCATGGCGTAAGTCGCTAGACCACAGATGTGTAGTGCTATGAAACACTCCTCGTATATCAGCCAGATAGTATAGGCGAGTAGTGTTCTTGCGGTCCATGGCTCCAACTCAAAACTACGACAGACTTGCAGGATTGCTTTGTAGATAAGATAACATATGCAAAACAAGGCACCCCCAAGTACCAAATGTCCTGATACTTGTAGCATCAAAGGTAGAGCGAACGTAAGCAGATTTACTCCCCAATCAGACAGGATAAAAACTGCTTTGAAAACGACCAGACAAGCCAACATGGTCATGATTAAACAACCAGGTATGATGAGAGGCAAAAAAAGAGCAAACACCAAAGGATGTGACTTTTTGCACTGAAAGACGTATCCAAAAGTTGCTTCATACCCTAGATAAAAGACAGTTTTCCGGTACTGGATTGGTAATTCCATGACAAACCTGAAAAAGAATAAATCAAATTATCGTGTATTCTTATGACGCGGGGACAAAGACTGAAAAATTCTATGGTCAGTTAGAGAGCTCATGTTTTTTTTAAGTTGATAATGCATAGGATTTTGTACGCATCATCTTTTTCTTTCTTTCTTCCTTTTTTTTTTTCTTTCCTTCTTTCCTTCCTTCCTTCTTTCCTCCTTAACTGCCTCCCTCTGTTCTCTGTGTGCGCACACTTTCCTTTTTTTGACTTTTGATAGGCAGTTCGATGTTTTCAATTAAAGCTTGCCTGGTTAATTCCCACAATGAAACCAGAAAATTATACTTAAACCCTTTGAACATGTCAAAGTTCTTACCTGAAACTGTGCTATGTGCGATCAAAATATTCGTTTAATTTTTTCGTAAAATATTTATCGCTTTCTTTCGCTTCTTTTCTATCGCTGAATAACTTCATTGACTGCGCGCGCAAGATAATTACCTAATTTTGATTGATGACGTAATGCGCGCTTTCGTACCCAGTATCACTCGTCCTTACAGTGGAATCATGGGTATTTAAAAGATGATTTATAATAATTGACAGTTAAAATTATCTGCTTATTATTAAAATCTTTATATGCGCCCGAGCTCCATTTAGCGGCCACTTGGTTATTTCCCGCGAATAGCTGCTTAATAGAGATTCCGCTGTTTTTTGCAAAGCTTGTCTTTTTATAATTCCAGTATATTTAGTAACGTCTCGAAATTAGATTTTTTTGAGATCGTTAGAGAAAAAAAACATACCAGCGTGCAGCACCGTGATCGTTACGCGTTCTTGTAGTGATTTAGGATTCCAAGGTTTTTAAAGATTGGCGCTTTTTCCAAAAGCTAGGTAATAAGCATGAAACAATTGTTACAAATTGGTGAATGTTTATTGTTCATTGTAAAGACCTGAGTTGTGACTCGTTAAAGATTGCGTGACTGTAAAGGTTATGACTAAGCTGACCTGTTAGGGGTCACGTGATTTGTCAGGAGTCACGTTGCCGTGACAGGGATCGCTTTACCTGTATTGAGTGACTGAAGTGTTAAAGACCTTTATCTCTGTTTTCCAGGCTCTTTACAGTAAAACTCCGATGCGCAGAAATTTGTTAGTTTGGGATTTCGCGAGTCTAGATCTAAAGATCTTGGCAGACGAGTCTTACCATGGCAAGGTTAAAGCAGTGGAAATGATGAGCAAACTGAACAGTGAGAGGTAGGGATAGACCTCTTGCATTGAATTCCTAGAAGAATTGTTCTGGGGGACAAAACGATAGGGGCCTTTTCTTATGCTAAAAAATCCATTGTTTTGTCCCCCCGGAACAATTCCTGGAGGGACTCAGTGCAAGAGGTCCATATATCTAGGAAATAAAACACCTTTAAACCCCTTGCAGCACGTCAGAATTAATGCAGCTCAATCTGGGAGACAAAACAATAGGTTCCAATTCTCAGGAGATTGAAATTCGTTTGTTTTGTCCCCCACATCGAGCTGCTTTGACGTCACATGCAAGGGGTCTATAACTTAGATCCCTTGCATGTGAAGTCAAAACAGCTCAATCTGGAAGACCAAGCAAAAGAATGTTTATCTCCTGAGAATTGGAAACCTATCGTTGTTTCCTCGAAACTAAGCTGTATTCCGATGTACTGCAATGTGTCATAGCTCTACTGTTCCTTGAGAGAGTTTGCATCTTTGAAGGATGTATTCTATTGAGGAAAAGGGCGTTATATCAGTCTATTGATTTACAAGAGTGTCGCCTTTTGTCCTGTTATCAAATAGAGTGGAGAAAAGAAAAAATCCCATTCATTGCCACCTATTCGTTTCCACTTTTATGGCGGTAGTAAAGACATTGAAGTGTATTTGTGTGTCGTTCTTTGCAGTACCTTTCCTAGTGGACTGGAGTTTAGCACACTGTGGTGTCGTACAGTTAAAGGCACACTCGACTCACACTGTGTGAGTATTATTTCATTTCTTTGATTAAAAAAAATTTGGCATAACTTTTTCCTATTTCTGACCACATGTCATTCCCTGTAATATCATTTCTTTGTAATCAAACAAAGAATCTTATTCTCAAGAGAATGGCACGTGGTCTGAAATTGTACAACATTGCGTATAAAGTGGTCTACAAATATTTTCTATATATTTATTCCCACCTACTCCTATCCATACTACTATCCATTTTCGTCCATCTTATTATTTTTGCCATTTACATATTCACACACAGTAAATCCACAATTTTGCACATGAATGCGTATACTTGTGAAAATTCTTTTCTGTACGTCTTCAGTGTCGTCTTAGGGATTACCCAAGACCAATATTCACCTCAAAAGAAGTGAAACTATGTGGGACGTTTCTTGGTGCCGAACAAGCTGCAGACAACAGAGGTTCGTATACAAACAAATAGTTCTTGCAGTAACCTTTTTATTATGACTCGATACAATTCCAAGCAAAACATAAATGAATATCTCTCCTCGAAAAAAGGCCCCAATGCTCTGCAATGCAAACTCGACCCAGGTTTTCCTCTACCTCAGAATGACTAATAAATAGTCGCCATGTTGGTTAATCTTACAAGAAAGGCTAATAATTAATGTATGCTCAAGGGAGCACGGCAGACATGAATTTGTTGATTGGTCTTCCTGTGGTAATGACGTAATGCTGACGAATACGGTTATCCGCGAAAAATAGCGTGGGCTCAAGTAAATATCAAAGATGGAGCCATACATTTATATTTATCATCCGCCATATTGTTTACGTATGAGCCCGCGCGACTTTTTAAGTAACCGCATGCGCGGTTATACCACAGGAGGGCCAATCAATGAAATAAAGTTCCACAGGAAGACCAATCAACAAATTTATGTCTGCCGTGCTCCCCTGGTATGCTTTGTTCTCGTCAACCAACATGGCGGCTATTATCCATCTTAGGGGATGTGATTTGTAAATGTTGTATTCTAATAACCTGTGTTTGTACGTTATAGCTAAATATAATTCCAGTATTGTCATCAACGAGCCGTGGGGAGAGATGACCGTACAACGAAGTCTTACTGCGCTCAAGTTCTATTACGATATTGACTTTGGTAAGTGGCTCAAGAATCCTGTCAGTGATGCTGTCTCACGACCATGGACACAAAATGGCCCTTTTTAGCTTTGACGTAATGTTTTTTAACCAGAAATCGTTTCTGTTTATGTGAGGTACTTTGATGCAAGAATACAATCTTGGACAAAACCTGAAGACAAAATCACTAATTAAAAAAATCAACATTTTTTGGCTTTTGTCATGAAGAATGTAATGTACATCTCCCTCCCCCCAAAGCAATGTTGCTCCAAAACAAAGGCGAATGATTCCTTTGCTCGACCAACATTAATTGGGGGGGGGGGGGGGGGAGGAAGGGGGGTTTATTGATCAAAATATACAAAAGGCGCAGGGACGATGGAAGTTCTTTCTTTATTCTCTACCTTTTTGTCCAGGATTGTAGATATATCTTCTTGACAGCTTTTATGAAGCCTTTTTTATTTACTTGCATAAGTTCCCTCTTTTTTCCCCCGAAACGATTATCAGTGTCCCCTAATTTGGCACCAGCCCCCCCTCTTTTAAATATTGATCGGTAAAGAAGAAAAACATGTACAAGATAAGAACATGTAGTATTTCACCATCATTCATTTTAATCGTTTCAGATATGGATACCCTCGAGCTAGCCTGGGGTGTGGACATCGACCCAGCAATTGCAATGGTATCTTTAGCGTTTGGTAAGTTGAGTCATTTATATCATGTGATAAGAATGTGACGTCAAATATATCACGTGATTCTATTGTCATTCCCACCACGCGATCAGAATGTGACGTCACCATCAGTTTTCCATGTCTTTTACATTCGGTATGTTGGAACATTTACATGTCATTTACATGTCATTCGTATATCGTGATTCAAATATAACGTGATTTCTACCACGTGATCACAAAACGACGTCACCATTTTCAATGTGTTGAGGCTTCTTTTTCTTCTTTTCTTCAGGAAATCTTAGCAAACCGAGTAAAGACCCCAGCAAACCTCTTCCTTTTTATGACAAGGTAATCTACGTTCAGTTATTCGTTACGAAAATAACCTTTGCCGCCATGTTGAAATATATTCACCCAAAATGGCGGCCTTTACACGTCAAATGCTCAAATGATAACTAACAAAGATGCGTTTCACTTTCACAGATTCGCCTTCTTCTTCATGGTCGTCTTCACATGGACATAAAGGAATGGTTGATGTTCTATAGTGCGACTCGTAATCCTTACAACACGACAGAACGGCTTGAGCTGGAATGGATGAATGTCGACCTGCTCTGGACCAATGGTAAAAGAGTATTTGAAAATAATATAGGATGTAATGTGCGGCGTTTGTGCATTTGTAAAGTCTTTTACCTAAAACAAACGCTTGATCTAACTCGAAAGCTATACTCGGTTCATCAGTACTCAGTGGTTCACGGGTAGTGTGTGGTGCCAATGCGATACCAAAATACCCAATTTGATCATTGTCAGTGGAGGGTCACTATTAATCGCCTAATGCACAAAACAAGAATGCTTGGGATTTTTTACCTTTTGTTTCGATTCCTTCAGGTCGCATCGAGATCGCGGGAGATTTCACTCTACAGACGCGCACCGCGTCCAGATACGATGACCGCGAAGTCCTTCATTTTCCTAGTTTCAAAGTCTGGTAAGGCAACGAGATTGATAAGATTGGTTTAAAGTAAACTATTTAACAGCGCTGCGGTATCGATGCGTGTTTTTTATTGTTATTATTGTGTTGTAGTTCGGACATGCAATGGAATTGTCCAGCCGATGCTAACGACCATCACTCCATAATGCCGTTTGCTCCGTCTAAGCTACCCGAACTCGCACCAAACAAGGTCAGTGAGGATGTCAGTAATATCGGATGAACGTTATGTTGGTTGTTAAGAATGTTTATGAGATAAAAAAAGGAAGTGTGTCAGCGGTTTACTTATTCTGCGCATGCTCCACTGATCCACTTTAACACGCTTTGCGTCTTTATTGCTTTTGAGCTTTGTTTTTAAAGTTGCTTCAAGTGTTCTATGCTTCTGAAATACTTCTGATAAAATCTGACACGCTATGTGTTTTTATTGCTTTTGATCTTTGCTTTTGAAGTTGTTTCACGTATCTTACTCTTCTGGAACACTTATTTCTAGTTTCTGTTATAATAGATATTTCATTTCATTTAGTTTATTCTCCAGAGTTCCTTTTTTCCCAGAGTGCTACTGCAGGGTGAAGAGGACAAGGAGTTTTGATATTTTTATCTTGTTCACAGGCTCATGACTCGTACGCACTGTTCAGATCTCAGAGTCTGACTTTACATCTTTCCCTTGAGACAGCTATGGATGTTACTAAAGTATGTCACCCTGGTCTTGGTATTAATCATTATAAGAAGATGTTGATGTTGATTATACTTTAGTGATGATCATGGTGATGTTGGTGATGATGATTTGATGATAATGATGGTGATGGTGATGATTTGATGATGATGATGATTATTGAATGCGATGATGATGATTTGATGGTGATGATGCATGATGATGACTTAATGATGATGATGATGATTTGATGGTAATGATGTATGATTATTGAATGCGATGATGATGATTTGATGGTGATGATGCATGATGATGACTTAATGGTGATGATGATGATTTGATGATGATGAATGTTGATGACTTAATGGTGATGATGATGATTTGATGGTGATGAATGATGATGATTTGATGATGATCATGGTGTGATAGAGTTGCTGCCAAAAGGGGAGTGGTTTCTATGAACGAGAATGCCACAGCACTGTATATTCCTATACTCTCGGTTCTTTTCAGGATCTTAGTCAGCTTGGTTCACCGTACATCTGTCTGTACGCAAGCACCTTGAGATGGTTCAATAACTATCAGGCGAGTGATTATTCTGTTTGTGGTGATGATGATGATGACAACCATGGTGGTGATGAAGAATTTGGAGATGTTGCGGAAAAAATGATGATGATGATAACGATGATGTTAATTATAATGATAATGAGCTTGGTGTTTGAGGACGATGATTCAGAGGATGCTGCTGATAATGATTTTATAGTTTGTCAATACTGGTATGGATATTTTTACTGTTGATAATAATAATGATTATTATACTAATGATAATGACGATGATGATGATGGTGGTGGTGATGATGAGCACAATATTATTTCATCCTTAGGAGGTAGTCCTGAGGAACACATCTCGACCAATCAAACGTGGACGTTACTTTAATCGAATTCCTCCCAAAAGACAAACTCTTGGTAGACATTACAAGTGAGTAAACACTCTTATTCCATAACAAACTAACTTTGCTGCTGCCGGGTCTCAAACAGCTGATAATAGCTATTGGATTTCATTATCTGCTCCAAATATTGGTCAAACACTGACCACCATGTTCCTTCAGAAAGAATTATAAGAGGCTTTGCACCATCACGTGCAAGCGGCCATGTTAGATGGCAAAACAATAAATCCCTTTACTCTCGGGAATTGAATTTTTTCTCCTGTAAAACGATTGTATTGTTCCTGCCATTCAATATGGCCGCCGTTACGTGATGATACAAAGCCTCTATTGAAAACTTGTAACAAAAGGTTTTGTACCATCATGTGCATGCGCTCATATTACTTGGGCTGCCTGTGGTTAGATGTCAGAACAATAAAACCCCTTTGCTCTTTGGAATTGAATTCTTTAACGTGTAAAACGATCGTATTGTTCCTGCTACCTAACATGCCTGCCGACACGTGATGGTGCAAAGCCTCTATTCAGCAAAATGACGGAAATGACGTCAAAAGAAACCAAGCAACTGTTGGTCTTCACATCCGCCATTCTGGATGAATTTAACAAACAATTCGTCATTATTCTCTTCTGTTACATCGTCCAACGTGGCCGCCGTGTCTTTTGTCGTTTAATTCGCTCATAGTTAATAGAGGGGAATGGTTATGAAACCTATTGTTATATGTCTTTGTTCACTTTTTTCAAGCGTGACCGTGCACAATCCTTTGTTTTACCATTGTCTTACGATTGTTGGCAATGGCTGAGTGAACAGACAAAAATCTTTCTTTTGGCTGCTAGTTCAAAATACTTAAAGATTTATAAGAGATATTTGAATATTCCTTACAATAATCCCGTAGGCAAAACTTATGTTTACTTATTTTGCAATTTTGAACGAGCAAAAATCAAACATTGTGCACGGTCAAGACCGGTTCAACATCAAAAGCGAACAAAGACCTGATAACAATAAGTTTCCTAACCATTCCCCTCTATTAACTATGATTCGCTTGAGAATGATTGCAAACCTGCCATAACCTGAGTGCTTGACTATTTTTAGGGAGGTGAGCCTGTCTCTCAAATTCCCCAAGCTCTCCGTGTGGTACTGGGGTTCTTTCTCTCAACAGCGTGGTTTCGAGATGACCACCGGATCAGGGTCACTACACACCCAGTATCGTCTTGCTTTGCGGCCATTCGAGGGTGAGTTGACACGGCGACCGGCCGCGGACTGGACGGCAAGCAAGCTGCACATCGAGATCCGTGATATCACGTGTCATTTGTACGGACTGGATTCCACGGACAACCTAGAGGACGGAGAACAACCGGAGGTGAGACTTGTTTGTTTTAGGAACATATCCAGTTATAATCCTTTGATTGTTGCTGGTATGGCGGTAGTACACTCGCCTCTAACATTACCTCTAGAGTCTCGGGTTTGATTGCTGGACTAGGCATAACATGTGAGTAAAGTTTGTGAGGTCTCTTCCTTGATTCAAGGTATCTCACCTCTGGGGTCTCTGGCTGGATTACTAGGCTTAGCTTGTTAGGTCTCTTCCTTGATTCGAGGATTCCCCACCTATGCTTTTATGTTCCTGTCGCACAGTTACTAGCTATTTGTCTCTTTGTTCAAGGTGAGCTCGATCGACTTGGAGCCAAACAAGTATTACTTTTTGACCACTGAAAGGTGAGAATTTTTTTTAATATTTCTTAAAATGTGTGCCTTGTACAATCGCCACGCAGCATCATAGTATGAAATCATATATACCACTTAGCAATTAGGAGAAATCTAAACTGCTATAAAAAAACAATTAAAAAAACACGGGAACGGGAAGAATCGAAGCGTGCGTCGTGCGTGTCACGTGCCAAGCGTCACGCGTCATGCGTCACGCAACACATTGATATAAAATGAAAACATTAAAACCACTTGAAATCTATAGAAAAAGAGAAATATGAGTTGTATTAATTTATTGTTTCCTTGTTTTCTTGTTTTCTGTCAGTTTGGAGTACTCCCGTCAAGACGCTAGCAAACAACAGTCAAGGGTGGATCAAAGTGAACCTGACTCACAGGTAACCCAGTAATAATGATAACAGACTACCTATTTAGCCTGTGCATATCAGGATGTATGTACACAGGCTATGATGTACTTTGCATGTCGTGTTCGTACGTATACGATTTGAAAATAGTTTCGCGCAAGGAGGTACAACGGAATTCTACTTATTCAACTGTTGAAGAGTTTCACACACGACCCAATTTGTGGTTGAACTCAAATCATAAACCGCAACTCGCAACTTGCAACTAGCAACCCGCCGGTATCATAGCACCTTTACAGAATGCAATTGTGAAGCATGATGTTGATGACTTGTTGTTGTTTTATCACAGAGTTACGTCCATCAACTTGTCTGTCATGGCTCTAAAGGAGTTTGGACTCTAACCAATAGGAAGATTATCTTTGGATTGTTTGAGGCCTACACGAATGCAGAGGTACGCTAAAGGTTTTTTCTCTTGTTATCTTCCTATTCTCTTTCCGTCTTTCGGCAAGAAACTAACTAGCCTTTCTGTTTGTAGATTTGCGCGGCAAAAAAAAAAAAAGACTTTTAAATTTGCTCGTATTTTTTTCCAGGTTCTCAAAAAGAATCTTTCAGCTGACGCGCTCAAGATTACAATTGTGGATAAGAAACAACAGGTATGAGACCCAGGGGGAGGGGGGACAGAGTCCAGAGCCTTGAATAGACCCCTTGCACTGAGTCTCGAGAGAAAGTGTTAACCTTGTTAGCCCACTCGCCACCCGCCTCCCCCCACCGTCCAACGCAATAAAGTATAATACTTTTGTTAGAACTTTGACTTGATACACTGAAGTGTGTTGCCTCTTTTTGCTTCTAGAAAACCATAGCAGAGTCACCTGGAGTAGCTTTACGTAAAAACCGCTCGATGTCGCTGCTACAGAAGCTTGTGAACGAAAAGGACTCCAAATTCACTGTCTTCACCGAAGAGGTAATGATACAGTAGTACGATTAGATTTCTTTTACTTATTACGCTTGCACACGAACGACAAGGATCGAAGAATCGACGATTGACGTCAGAAACAATTCCTTTCGTGATTGGCTTTTTAAGTATTCTCCAATTCGACTGGCTTCAAGTAGCATTGTGGATTTTGATTGGCTTGTAAAAAATATTCTCTTCTCCAATTGGTAGGCAACGACTTCCCCTCTTCCGATTGGTTTATCTTTCCATTGTCTTTGTTATAGGGTACAGGGACTGTAGAACCTGCCGAAACACCTTTACAGGGCGTTTCCCTGTGTACCAGTGAAGACTTCATAGCACACACGTGGCATAGTAAGTATTGATAGATTTTAGACCTTGTCGGTTAAAACTCTAGGACATCGACCGCTCATAGAACCAATCAGATTGTTGCTTTTTCATCTCCGGATAAACTTTTCGTATAATAATTAGAATTAGAGTCCTGTAGCGGTATACACGGCAGACATTGCTGGAGGGCAGGAAAAATGCAATTTGTTGCCCTCCAACATGGCGGCCGTGTAACCCCCTTGTAAACCCACGATGTGTTTGCATTCCAGTCAAGCTGGTCAACACGCAGATCCTTCTCCAAGGTACAGAGACCAAGGGAGGAGTTCTGGTGACCGCCGGGAATGCAACGGTACTAAACCGCCTGCATCGTCCTGTCTGGAGTAACACAGAACTATTGAACAAAAAGACATGGGTTGGCACGGTGGAGAATCTACAGGTAACTAAACCAATCCAATCTCATGTGACGGGCAAATACGTCTCTGATAGATTAAGACATGGACACTCGGTGACTTGCTTCGAAAAGAGTCACGGCTCGTGAGGGTATTAGGCACCCAATCAAGATAAACTGACACGTCACGGTGTCGGTACCAGCCATCCAGTGTAAACATATTGACACGTCACCATAACGGACATAGCACGGCACGGATACTTGGTGACTTGTGTTGAGAGTACTAGGCATTATAATAAATTATGTTATTACAAATTTATTATTTCTTGATTACCAGTACTTCGCCACAGTGAGCCCAGATGACTGTATTAACCTCAATAACATTCCATGGCTCGACACCACGGTCATAACTGGCCGTCAGTCTCAAGAGAAGACTGGATTCGACATAGCTGATCTAGCTAACATCGTAGGCTCAGGAGAGGCGGTCGGTGGAGTTGTAACCTCTGTGGTCGGAGGAACGACCGCTGGGGCAGGCCAGGACATCCCTCAGCTTCAACGTATCGTCGCTCGTTGTGGTTGCGAGTTTTATTTTGTTAATTTTAGTACAGAACTGGATCCGTTAGCCGAGGGTGCGGCACCCAATTCAGTGGTGAGTATAGCACGTGACTATGTACGTGACGTGTTTGGATTAAAATAGAATGGAAGAGATGAAATTATTTTTTCACTTTTGAGGCCGTTATTCAGCGGTTTTAATTTTTCTAACCATGTTCTTTTCGTTTTCTGTTGCAGCCACAGTCACCCGCCTCGAGCAATCATCTACGGGTCAATAGACTTCCAACTGTTGATACCTACACTGTTAGACACAAACTGCTGGAGATATCCACCAATTCAGTGAGTCATTATATTTAGCATGGGTATGAAATGGGCTCTAAATCAAAGCATTTTTTTTTAACTTTCTTGATATTTTTATTTTGTTCTTAGTCGCAGTATCTTATGCTGATTGATATCGTTAACAATGTCGTGTTCTACACGGAACCCAAGAAAAAGGTTTGTTAGTGATAACAATGACAGCTAGAATGTCAAATGAAGATAGTTACCTGGATGAAACACAGTTATAATAGAAAAAAACGAGTCAAAATCTGTCGAGCACGCGCAGAAAAGCAAGTTAACTGGGTTGGACCCTGCTTTGCTCAAAGTGCTTCTATCGTCCAAGGAGTTGAGTTATTCTAATTTAATACTGCTGTCGTTGTGTTCGTGGTTGCATTTCACAATTATATTTTGAATGTTTTTAGGAAGCCAACGAACGGCTGCAGAAGATGACCTTTCGTCTGCAGCTATCAGCCAGTGAAGACCAGAGAGCACAAATTCTTAAACAACAGAACATCGTAAGGTAAGGCACGAGCACCCTTAAAATTGATCCACAGACCCCTACTCCTTCCCATCGTGTCTCTCCATGTTCCTGATAAGGAGTCGTCGTAAATGCGTGGTACATTGTTTATGCCAAACTACATATGCTCAGGTCAAACGTCGAACTTCACCTTGACCTTAGTCTAAGTCACTGGTTTTGATAACTAGTTATAGCCGGTTGTATTCCATTAACAAAAATCCTCGTGGTTACGTTTTATGGCAGGCATCGTCAAACTGAGATGAAAGGACTACAGAGACAGTTGTACGAACTGAATCTGATCAGAAAACAAGCCCTGGACAATCAGGGGTGAGTAGTCGATAAGGTATGATAACTGGTTTGTTTAAAGAGGGATAGGATTACTTGATCAGCACAATTGACCTATTATAACAAATTTTGTGACTCAATAAAGGGGTCTAGGCTGGTAATGATGGAGTATCTGGTCATAGGTTATTTCTAAGTTCGATAAACAGGATGCATTGTGGTCTAGCTTGGGTCAAACAACACCATATAAGGTGTGATGTTTGTATACCCATACTATGGATGGCTTTTGATACTCTCTCTCTCTCTCTTTTGATTTGATAGTCTGACGGAAGCCGTGATCCAGTTAGAGAGAGAAATCACACAGAAAAAAGAGCTTCTTAACTCGGCTAGCACGGAACTCAGGCTTCTTATAAGGTAACAACGTAACCACGTAGCTACGACAGTCAGACAGTCATTGAAAATACATATTTTCCCATCAATTTGGCTTGTGAATGGGATGGGACTGCGGATTTCACCAAAGGTAGCCCAAGCGCACAGTTTTTCTTGCACAAACAAACCTACATCAAAACAAACGATTTGAGTTTTAAAAAACCGTTATAGTGCAACTCACTCAGTATCTTCAGTGTGCAAAAATCTTTACGTATACTTCAATTTTTCATTTTTCAGCGCTTACAAGGATTTCCAGATGAATCTCAATCCTCCAACACCTGTAAAAGGTAAAGACATTTTTGATTTGTAAATGTTTTTAAATGTAAGAATATTCTTAAATGGATTTAGCAGAAATTGGTGCGCACTTACTAAACTATTGTCAAATTTGAGCCATTAAGAAAGAAGTACGATTTACAGCCATTCTCAATCACACGCGCCGCTCTAGCGATTGTTTCTGTCGCGAAGAAGAAGTTTTTGGTGGACGTCAATCAAGGAGTTGGTAAGACATTCCATAGGCACGTGCCCTCATAGCTTTGTGTTTTCCGACAATGTTATAGAAACACTTTGTGATTGACGTCCACCAAAACCTTCTTCGTCGCGGCAGAAACAATGAATCGATGTGTGTGTGGTTGAGAATGGCTGTAAAGGAAAGATACTTGGGATGTCAAAGCATTGCAGCTAACATTGTCGCGTGTGTGTTCTCTCAGCGCCATCTTCCGAACCAACGAAACTCGCCGAAGTTCACTTCAACCACGCGTCATGGAAGCTCAATCAGGCGGATGGTCAGCTCGAAATAGCAGACGCCACCTTCAGGAACTTTAGGTTTGTACATATTACATCCATTAAGCAATAGACTTGATTTCTCAAAAATTAGACAAAAAATCTAATTCAGACAGTGACGATGAGTACACATAAAAACTTCTTCACTCTACTTCGAGCACGTATTTAAAATGTTAGTTTTTGTTTGTGTTGAGCGTATGAAATAAGTAAGACTTTCTTATGGCTGTGAAACGGCGCGATACATGGCACGGTGCAGAACTGATTACAATCTTAGAACCACTACTCAGCCAATAAAAATGCTCGAATTTGTCACCATCACGGTCATGCTTGGATGGCACAGCACCATGTATCATGAGTTTTTCTAACATCAACTACTTCTCCTAGTTATAGCAAGACGACTCTCAGTGACGCAACGATTGAGCATCGATTCGAAGCTCCAAAATTCAACGTCAGAAATCTACTTCCTAACAGCATATACAAGGTAAAACAAAATATTCTATCGCAAAATAATAGCATTTATTCAATGGCTTTCTTATTTTCCTCTTTTATGGTTTCGATACCTCAATGATTTTTGCACTGCAATGGCTTCTTGAGTATTTTGAAGTATTGCAACCTCTTTGACACATCAATGGTTTGTCTGCACTGCAATTGCTTCTTGAGTATTTTGAACCCAGTATTTTTAGACATTGCAATCTCTTTGACACCTCAATGGTTTCTCTGCACTGCAATACTTTCTCAAGTATTTTGAACCCAATTGGTTACTGCATTCCAATCTCTTTGTCACTTAAATGGTTTCTCTTCACTGTAATGACTTCTTCAGTATTTTTGTTGCTGGGCGTTTCAATTCAAATAACTTTTTTAACATTACGAACTGTTTTCAATTTTTCCAGGATGTCTTAACTCAAAGGATCGCAAGCGGTCAAGGCCAAAAGGACCGGGCTGTGATGGTTCGCTTGTACTGTCGAGTCAAACCTCCAGGTCTATAAAATGTCTATCTTAGATTGTTTGCCATTTCAAAAAAGGTTTCAGTTGTCTCTGTTCACGTTTCACTAATTTAAGTTTAATAATGTCGCACGCATGTTGAAAAAAATGTTTTTCTCGATTTCGTACTATACAGCTGTGCGCCTTGATTAAATTCTCATTTACACAGGGTTACCCTGAGTAAGCGAGTTAACTGTGCCTGAGTTTGATCATCCCATACGTTGTTTCAGGGTATTGATAACAGGATAAAGATTATATTTTGTATGTGTTGTTGTAGTTGGTGGTATTGGCGTCAAGGAGCACCTAGAGGTCAACGTGTGTCCTCTCTCAGTCGGGTTGACCTATCGTTTGTTTCGTAAAGTCATGGCGTTTTTCTTTCCACAACGTGAGCACGAGTATGACGGGGACACGGGAGAAGTAGACCTCGTTTATAGAGGTGAGTTCAAGTTTACTGTATTGACATAACAATAAGTTTCATCATCATCTTGGTGCTATTTTCATCAATACCATCACCATTTCATCATTACCCATCATCTTCACCATGTTATCATCGTTATCATTTATGACATCTCTTTGTTATCTCCAAGGAACTGAACAAGAACTTGACAAAGATTTCGAAGATGGTGAATTGTTCGTGGAGGATCTTGAAGTAAGCTGTAAACGGTTAGATATTTTAGCGCGAATCATAAAATCGTTTGAACACTCACGCTTACAGCATCAAGTTAGCTGCGGTTATGATTTCAGAGATCAAATTTATTATTGATGTTGAGCGCATTTTGTGCTGTTGGAAAATTTTAATGTCAACTATTTTGCTATTTGCGAAGGATAATTTTGGAGGTGGAAGATCGAGTAATCTAAAGCGATGCGCCAGCACAGCATCGTCGATTTCTTCTTCGTCAGACGCGTCGACGGATTCAGTGGCCAACAAGTCTAAGAAGAGTATGACATCACTAGTATCCCACACGGACGCTGGTCCGTCTGCTACACAAGCCAAAGACAAAGTAAGTGAACGATTAACGTCAGGAGAAAGCGACGCATATGAAGGAAAAACATATTCTTCTCACACACATTCTCGAAATGAACAAATATCCTTCTTGCGCACATCCTTAGAGGCATTCTTAGAGCGCATGCTCGACAAAAGCCGCCTGCGCCGTACTGTCGTTTCTCTTCGGAATTTGATGTTATGGAATTTTGTCGAACATGCGCACTTTTAAGTCTGTCTGTCTGTCTAAATGTCTGTCTGTCTGTCCGAATATCTGTCTGTCTGTCTGTCTGTTTAGGGTAAGAAGAAAAGTATGTTCTACAGACCCTTGGATGACCACGATGACTTGGAAAAGATGAAGGAACGAGCGTCCAAAAACCACTCGTTCATTTACGTCAAAGTCACAGAAGTCTTGATGTGTGTCAGTTATAAGGTAACCGGCAATTTAGAAATTATTTTTGTGAAAATCCTTAATTCAGGATATTTGTGAAATTCCCCCAAGGACCACACTCGAAGAAAATCTGCAGATTTTCCACAATCTTTTTTTTTACTTATGGTCTACCTGTGTTACATTTCTCACTCTTCCTTTCCCAAGTCGTGCTGCTTTTTCCAATGATTAGAATGTAAGTACCAGTGAAAAACAATAAAACAGGGAATACATATGAAAGATTTTCGGAATCTGTAGAGATCACTTCGGTATATTTAATGTTTTGACATTTTTTTCCAGGGTGAAAAAGAGAAAAATATAGTTGATGTGCACAATTTCAACCTGACCATCCCCACCCTGGAGTATCACAACAGAACGTGGACTTGGCACGATCTTCTCATAGCAATGAAAAAGGACTGTATCAATGTGTTGGTGTCCCAGGTAAACAAACTATTGATAGTTTGCAACCATCCCAAGTGGAGTCAAGGGAAAAAGAAATGGCGGCCATATTGGTGGTATTAACAAAAGAAAACTGATAAGGAATCTTGTGTTAAATACCACCAGCATGGTGCAATGTGAATATAAACGAGAATTACCATGCACGATTACAATGCTTTCCAAATTTATATCGCATAGTACCCTCTCCTACGTACCTACCTACCTATAATACTGTTTTTTGTGCCAGAATTTTACCCCAAATGATGATAACGATTAAAATGTTAATGCAAGAGAAAATGAACTAAGAGAAGGAATCCCCCCTATATAGCCTTGTAACCATCATGTGCACAGTTTATACAGTGATATTTTTAAACCATTTGTTTTTATGCACGCGCATTTACTGCGCGCGCTCTACGCTGTTTGAAAAGAAAAGAAAAGCACAAAAACGTTAGCAAACAGCGTAGAGCGCGCGCAGAAAATCAAATTATCAAATAAATGATATCATTGGATGATATTTTTAGAATACATTCTAAAAATAGCATCAAAGTGTGCACATGATGGGGCACGGGGATTCCTTCTCTTAGTTCATATTCTCTTGGTTAATGATTGCGACGATGACGTTAATGATGATGTTGATAATTGCGATGATGGCGTCACTGATGATGTTGATGATTGTGGTGATGACGTCACTGATGATTGTGATGATGACGTTGATGATTGTGATGATGACGTCACTGATGATAATGATCATGATGTTGATGTCAATGATGACACTACTATTTTCAATTTCTTGAAAGGTTATCAAAGAAAAACTACATCTCAAAGGGAGGAGAGACGGAGACGGGACGGAAAACAAAGATTCAAAGTCTAAACCAAAGTGAGTGATTTAGTCTAGCCTTGTCTTTAGCACACGTTCAAGAAGGTACTATTAAACCTTAAGACGCAAAAACACAATGCTTAGTAGCATACAATGGAAAGTATTCCACCTAATTCACCCTTGTGACGTTCAGCTCGATCGCTTCGGATGAAATTAAGTTATTGTCATTTTGCTATCTTCCCCATCGCAAGTAACAATTGCATTATTTGTCCGCGTCCGCAACGGATGCAAATGCTTCTGAGACTGAACTAATCCGTACCATAACCGTGCTGTGTGGTGTTTTTCTTCTCACTATAAATCTACTCAGCTATGGCTGATATTTTATCTATTCCATCCTTCAGAGAAGAAGATAAGGCCAAGCTTCTTTTTGGTGATACAGTAAGTATTTAACATCATGATCAACCTGTGTTGATTTTTTAATCTGATTTGTCTTGATTTTTTTAAAGTCAAAAACAGAAAAAAAGAAAAAGAGCAAGAAAAGCTTGTTGGGTAAACTGGTCAGGAAGACTCGTTTGAGCCCCAAACCACCAGGTTTGTTCTTTATAAAAAATTTTGATTTTATTTCTGCTTTTCTTCTTATCTCGTCAATACAACACAATACAACCTTTGTTTTACTCATAGGGAGAAGAATAATACATAAAAACATTTAGTACTAGAAATCTATTAACAATCATGCAGGATATATATATATATAATACAACACAATACAACCTTTGTTTTACTCATAGGGAGAAGAATAATACATAAAAACATTTAGTACTAGAAATCTATTAACAATCATGCAGGATATATATATATATATATATATATAATATATATATATATATATACAACACAATACAACCTTTGTTTTACTCATAGCGAGAAGAATAATACATAAAAACATTTAGTACTAGAAATCTATTAACAATCATGCAGGATATATATATATATAATACAACACAATACAACCTTTGTTTTACTCATAGCGAGAAGAATAATACATAAAAACATTTAGTACTAGAAATCCATTTACAACCATGCAGGATATATGATTTTTTTTTTTTACAAAGAAAAAAAATAGATACTAGAATTAGTGTTAGAGCCTGAGGGTTAAATTTACCATAAGTTTTCCAGTTAACCCCCAGCCATTTTATATTGCTATTTAAAAACAGGTTGTCCTTCATTTCCTATCTATATTAACCTTCCTTTCGCTCAAACTGCTAGAAAAATGAATTGAATTTCCTTTCTTGATATATGATTGGTTGTCACTGTTTTCATTTCCTCTTTGTATTTTCAGGGCTTCTTCAACCCGATGGAGCTGGCCCAGAGCCTGTTAACCTAGAAGGGGAGGAGTACGAGCAGAGCGAAGAGGAAGCGCCAGATTCGGATAACTCACTGTTCGATACTAAATTTTAAGTGATCTAAATGCCAAGTTGGAGGAGTTAGTACGGGAGGAGAGAAAAAATTCTCAAAGAACATTGCCATATTACTCTGTTAAATTTGACCACGACTAGGCAGAAGATTTCATGATTAATTCGTGATTGTAGAGATGCATGATTCTCAACGTTTTGATGAAGTCTTCGACTTTCCATTTTTTCTAATCGTCTAACATTTTTCATTTTTCCTAAGATTGACGGGAAAGGCCGGGGTGTGGCATCGGACTATAAATACGTCCATGATATGAGCATGCGTAGTTTTTAATTCATTCGTGATTCCCGCGATGACCGCTGACCACTTTGCATGAGATATTGTCACGTGATTGCCATTTTGCCATTGGGAACTCATCCAGGTAAACTCATTCTGAGTCTCCTTCAATGCGAGAACGCAAGTCACTTCGACAAGAATGGTTTCCTTGTGGTAAAAGCGAATAAAATATTTATACAGGTGTAGTATTGACATTTCGTCGAGCATGTGCAACAGTAATAAAAATAACTGTCTGAGAGTCGAGTGTATTTTATAGCCGTGACCGACTCTCATGTTCGATGCCCTTAACCAAAAGCTAAGAGCCGTTTCTCGTTTCTGCGACCTTCAATAACAATTTCTACGATTCTCTGTCTTCCCTAAATCAAATATTTTCTAATTAACTCAATGGTAGTGCCATCATAAATTGTTCCGAACTAAGACCGGCGCAAGCCAAAATGGTGCCATATCTGTGGGGTGTTTTTAATCCTAGAAATATGCATGAAAAAAATGTAACAAACAAAAAAAAAACGCTCTATGAACATCCAGTTAAACTGCATGCTGTATTAACAAATACTAAAGAGAGTCATTATTCAATATTTTATATATTTATATTGAAAATGGGAATAAAAATTATACATATAAATTACTATTTATTGTGTTTTCAATGTCAAGAATTGTTGGGCCATTCACAAGCCTTTCTCAACTCACGGTTTTCTAAGCGCGTGGCAAAATGAAGTCAAAATTGGAATGTAAGGAAACACACATAAACATTGAAATATTTTTGTCATTTAAAAATTTAGGGATTTTTTAAAAGCTTTACTGGAATTCAATCATAAATAGAGACAAGGTAATGATAGTAAAACGTATATTCTGACTCTAGACTTGGAACGCTTGTAAACGTTTGCCCAATCGCTGCTCAGTCGGGTTGGGTTGCCTGTGTTGACTACCCATAATCCTTTGGTTCTATATCTCCCCGCAAAGCCTCCCGGGATAGCATTCATCTCGTGTCAGCCATCTTGTGAAGGAGTGAACCTCGAGTACTTCAGTCATTTTTTAAAGAATACCGTGCTTTTTCTCTTCGAAATGTCGCGTGTTTTTATCGGGCGACTTCCCCTAGATGCTAGAGAAAGTGATGTTGATCGTTTTATGCGGGGATTTGGTCGAATTCGTGACATAACTCTCAAAAGAGGCTATGGATTTGTGGTGAGTCGGGCTTGGCTTGTGCAAACGGAAAGCATGGCGACTGTGGCGCAGTTTTAAGAGAATCTCTCTTCTAAAATTTTCCTAGGAATTTGATGACTACAGAGATGCAGAAGATGCTATCGATGATCTAAATGGTAAAGAAATTCTTGGAGAAAGGTAAACTTAAGCTTCTACCTTTTTTCCCGCTTTTACAGCGCTTTCTTTGACAAAGAAAGTCTCGACACGCTACGTGTATTTTCCTCAAGAGACGCTTATAAGTACTTCTACAGTATTGAATTTTTTAATACTGAGTTTTTATCGTTTGAGAAGTTTATATTAAAAATTTAGATAAATTTTCTAGTAATTCCCCGTTCTTCCTGAAACGCACTTATAAAATTATTTTGTTTTATTTTTTAATAATTATTCATTAAAATACTTTATTACGTCATCCTGATAGGAAAAATGAAGAAAATGGATTAAATAAGTAGAATTAATTCAGCTTTCAATAGTCTCTTTGACACTTGATCAAAAAGACCATTTCATTCAAATGATTGTGTTTTTACAGAGTTACCCTTGAGATGGCTAGAGGCCGTAGAGGTGGAGCTGGAGGTGGTGGTAGCAGAGGAGGAGACAGAGGAGGTGGAAGAGACAGGGGTGGTTTTTCCAGAAGAAGACCTGTCTGGCTAGATAAGTAAGGCTGATTTATACATTTTACTTCTGAGTTATCTCCCACATATCCCAAACATAAGTCAGTGGCTTAGGGGGGATAACGGATTTGATGTGTTTATTAGTTGGCAATTTAAGGTTACTAGATACCTTAATAATTCTTTAAAAAATATCCAACAAGAAATGTGTGAATACATCTAGAATGGACATAGGCAACTGATTCATATAACCTACATAAATTTTGACCTGTGAATAATACAATACTTGAGTATAACTGAATAAAAAATATATTAACTTCTATCTATTCCGAGGTATCCAGTAACCTTGAATTTGTTTCCCATTTCCAGGGGGAACCAAAGCAGGTCATCTGGATCGTAAGTTAGCTTTTATGCCTTAGTGTTTGGCAGAAGCTAAACGCATGTACAATGCATCACTTTATTCCAGATACTAAAGAAAGGCTCAAAACATACCTAAACCCATATTTAACTAAATGACATTTTTATGTTAAATGTTTTGTCAAAAAAATTTTTGTGTTCACAAATTATTTATTCAAAAAAAGGTCTTTTGGTAACTGCAAATTAAAGTCAAAAAAATTTGAATAATAATTATTTTGTAAAGAATATATTTCATCAGGGCTTAAGTAACCAATGATAATCAATTCCTTAAATTACTCGCTCACCCTTGTGGTATCTATTGAATAAGTTTTAAATACTTTTTAAATACAACTAACGTTTTATGAAACTAGTTACATTCCCAATTGTAATAATCCTAGCCCAGCCCTGTATAGGTATATTATCAGCAAAATGATTAGTCAGGTGTGTGAAGTTTTGAACATGTCTTATGCCAAACAATATATTAAATATTTATTATCATAACCAATATGCTAATTCCATGTAACAATTTTCCCTTCTTTTTCCTGTTAAAATTTACTTGTAAATTCATTTTTTTAAAAGATATGATATATAGGCTACATTGTTTTTGCATGTTTACTAAACAGTATTGAGAGTCATAGCTAATAAGCAGGGGGAGGAAAATGGCTCAGAGCATAATCCATGCATGTAATGCTTGACTTGAACATTGTTTTGAATAAGGAAACATCAAGGAAAATACTCCTCTTGTATGTTCATAAAGTTGATGTTTTTTAGGCCACATGTGTCAACAAAAGTTAACCAAAGTACATGGCAGTATTAGAATTTATATTTATATTACATGTTTTATTATTAGGTATGGTCCTCCCGTCAGAACAGGCTATGTAGCTGTTGTAGAAAACCTTTCAAGCCGTACCAGCTGGCAGGTCAGTATTATCCAAAACTTTGAAACTCTACATGTCATGAAATTCCTTTCCAGACTCTATACTTGTGTGATATATTCCTCATACTATGTTAAGTTTTCTCTTTTTAAAATAACTTTAATGGCAAATAAACCAACAACATTGTGTGTGGGATGGATCTCTCTGATAGTTTGTTATGTTATTGAAATGAATTGAGATTTACTTCAATATGTAGCAAGCTGAAGATGGCTTTCCGTTAGATTAAAATACACTAAATTATTGGTAAGAATAAATCAGTGTTTCCCTCTGTGATCAAAGTATAAATTTATTGATGTCACACAAAAAAATACTAATACAGTGCACACAGACTTTTTAAAATTTAAAATAAAAAAAAATAAAAAAGTTCCATAAATAGTTTTTGTACATTCCTAAAGATAACACATACATAACATGCACTAATGAACTAACCAATTACTTTAATGTTGTATCTTGTGTTTTAACTTAAAAACCCTACTATATTATTGTCTTCCTGAAAGTAACTGCTTACACATTTTCACATTGGCAGGGCATGTAAGAGGTGACAAAACATTAAACTATGTGTGTCAGTCACTAGAGGTTCTGTGATCTCTTGAATCCTCCCTTTAACCAATCAGACGGTCTTAAAGTATGATTCTGTTGAGCCTCGGCTGCGCCCACCGTTCTCATTTTACACGATGTGAAGGGTTTAAATGCTATCTCTGGCCTCGGCTTAAGAAGTGAAGGGTTAAAATGCATTCTCTGGCCTCGGCTAAGGATGAAAGGGGATCCATGCTCGTTTATTGTGACAAGAAGTTTATTATTGCATTCTGTTTGCGAGATGAGGTTAACCTATAAAACTGAATTTTATTATCATGGTGTCAGGTAAGATGTTTGTGCGCTGGTAATCAATTACAAAAAATTGGTCTCAGGAAAACATGGGTACATCACTTTCCTGGGTCATTTACTAAAGCCTCTTCAATTTTGAAATGTGAAAACAAGTTTTCTTGTCCCAAAAAGTATTTGTTGTCTTCCTGGGTTTTTATTCCAAAAATACTGCACTTAGTTGAGCATGTCTTGTCATGTGGTTTTAACATATTGATCCTGATATGTCCTAGGTAACTGATACAGCAATCAATTAGCATGATTGGCTTATTTAGTATTATCAGATAATTAACACTGTCTTACTCACTGGTATTTTCCAAGGCAAGGTTGAGGGAAGTCTTGACAGTGAAAGGCAACAAAACCACCATGTATCAAAGGACACAGAACAAGAAAAGTTGCTCAATCCTACATTTCCAGGGAAATCATTTGTGGTTTATTATTCCCAAGACAAAATAACCATAGTTTTTTCCTTTAAAAAATTGGGTCTGCATGTTAAACTATATTGACAAAAATGTTGAATTACCTCATGCTCAACTGAGAAGCATAGTATTAACTGTGTAGTACCAGGGTGACATATTCAATTGTACTTTTTAAATGCCCATGATTAACAAGGATTTTGCCTTCCATGCATAATTCAAACCATGTATTTTTTGTATTTCTAGGTGCATAGGAAATATAGTAAAATTTATGTAAATAGTTCAATTGTCTGATTGTCTTAATACTCTTGCTACAGGATCTGAAGGACTACTGCCGTAAAGCTGGCAAGGTCACCTATGCTGACGCACACAAGAGAAGAGTTGGTGAAGGGTGAGTCACTATTACTTGAGAGCTATTTGTTGGAAAATAACTCTTTGTTGGAGACAGAAGAAGACATGAACTCAGATAGACTAAAATTTTCTTCCCATATTTACTGCATAGATACCCTCTTTTTAGCAGACACCATACAATGTCCTCGGTAACTGCAGTGCCACTCACATTATACACTAATTACTTACTCATTTCTTTTGTGATAAATTCTGTTTTAGAATTGTTGAATTTTCCTGCCGTGAGGACTTGAATGCTGCAATCAGCAAGCTTGACGATACAGAACTTGGGGGTAGAAGAATAAGAATCATTGAGGTAAGAAAGATGCCGTCTACCCAAAGATTGTATTTTTGTTAAGGTTTTTATATCATCCAAAAATGTGTTGATCATCCTTATCCCTTCCATTTCTTAACGCTTATTTCTGCCCCAAAAACAGTGTTGATTAATTCATTTATTGTTCAACTACCGATATAAGATATGGTTACTTCACCTTTTTGAAGTGGTAGCCATCTACGCTAAGAATAAGGTCAAATGTTGAACTTCACATAACTGAGCCTAATGACATCAAACAAGCTCGCTTTGTTATTCGTTTCATCAGGTTCGGCTCATGTAATGTTCAACCTCTGACCTAAGCCTAAGTTTCCCAAATAAAAATAAATAAAGATTTTCCATGGTCATCCAAGTGTTACTAGGCAATACCAAGATCATTATAATGATTTTATCATTTGTTGGTTATGTGTATTTTTGTGCTGTTTGGAGTGATGATGGCCTTAAGTAAGGAATATTGTGCTTTGTTCTCAGGACAAGAATCGTGACTCTTCACCACGAAGAAGGCATTCCCGATCTCTATCACGCTCACGTTCCCGCTCAAGATCCCCAAAACGACGATCAAGGTTAGTAATGACCATAACAAAGTGATGACTCAAAAGAAATAAAAATACATTCATGGACTCCCTCTTCATCCAATATTCACTTTCCATTTCCTTGATTTCATAGATCTCGTTCAAAATCCAGGAGTCGTTCAAGATCACCAGCCAAGAGATCCCCAAGATCTAGATCCAAATCTCCCTCGAGATCGAGATCACGCTCATACTCCCGCAGCCCTGTAGCACGCTCAAGATCAAGATCACCACCTATGCAGAACAAAGATGACGGCCGTGATACTGATTAAGCACATCATCGCTGATGATATTCCTTTGTTTGTGATATTCATTTATACTCACTACTTATAGAGCAATCTGTGATAAATGTATTGTTAAGTTTTGTTTAAAGATCGTTAGGGACTTGTATTTTTTTGTTGTAGGAGGCTTACAGATTTTTAACTCATTTAAAACCTTGATTTTGAGGTTCACTGGAACTCTCCCCACTAACAAATTCATTGAGGGTAAAAATTAGCAGTTTTTCATGCCAGCTTGATTTTGGTGCCTGTCCATATTCAATGAACCTCCTATTGTCATTATGTTTCAAAGAATTCAAATTATTTGTAGTTATTTGAAATCTTTATTTACCCAAAAAGACCTAAAACATTAAGTGAAAGTTAGGCACATTATTTACGTTTGTCATAGAAATGATAGAACATCAATGCCTTCAGAAGCATTTACGTACAAAGCGTCATGGGATACACTGGGGAAGTGAGGTCCACGGTGCATTAATTATACACTATTAACTCAAAATATGTTTCAGTGTATCCTATATACTGTACATTGATTGAGATTAGAGAAGGGAATGCATGTATAAAGTTGAACCTTTAATAATAAGGGAAACGAGTGTTATTTTATAACAATGTAATGGAACCAGCCATTATTATTAATCTTTGTTGTGTATAAATTGAATATCCTTTACTTTACTATTATCTCTTAATTTGTACTGCATAAATATCACATTTGTTTCTTTCCATATTTATGTTTCCTTTTGATGTATTTGAGTAACCATAGAGCTGTCACGTTTCCTAAGCAAAACAAAAAATATACAGTCTTAAAAATTACTCAAGAGATTGAAGAAGCTCTCTATTTTGCAAATTATTATTAGAAACAAGGTTGTGAGACTATAACCAACTAAACATTGCGTCATTCGAACTACCTAAAAACTAGAGAGCTGCGTCGGTGTTACGTCATTCGCGTTATCAGAACAAACAATTACTACCCAGTCGAATCACTTACAAACTGAATACAGCTTAAATTGTTTCCCCACAATTGGTCTTTTCTTGGTGCGAAAAGCCAGATGCATCGTGGTCCAGCTTGGGTACAATCAACACTAAAGCATAATGTCCAAAATATGTTTGTACCCTAGCTAAACCACAGTGCTTCATGTTAGCTATGTCAGACAAGGTCTACGAAAAGTTAACACCCAAGGAATGAAATTGGCGACCAAGATTTTTGTAATACAAAATGGCTACAAAACTCACCACCATGGCTCGTCCCCCTGTTTCTATAGGAAGTAGAAGCGTAGCTATGATAGAGATTGCTGACAAGAAGGCGTACATCCCCAGGGCGAGTTTAGCCGAAACTTTAAGTAATACCTTGACAAGAAAACATGGTTAACCTATAGTACGATAGCTATATACAGGTGTATGTATGTAGGAACCTAAGGTAAAACGAAACTTTGGGCTCGGATTTTACTTACTTGAGCAACGAATGGCGTAAGCATGGCGCCTATTCTAGATATTGCACTACAGCAACCCAAGCCTAGAGCCCTGTTAATAGTAGGATAGACCTGCAAGAGATAATGATTGAATAAGAGAAAATAATCGTGACAAATTCTATAAAGAACTTTTGAGGAGACCCACTTTCAGTTTTGTCTAACATTAAAGCAATGAAATGGGTTTTGTATTGCGCATAGGGCAGCCATGTTGGATTACAATTGCTTGAACACACCCGTTGTCCGCGCGCGGTGCTAGATTGAAGGTTGAGCGTTTGATGTCACAACGTTCAACTGTGGTTTCCCCCTCGGAAACTGCTGATTCTATTTGTAGAGCTATATTATCATACATCTTCTAAATGTTCTAATATAGAAGCCCGTTACACAGCACGAACAACTGAACTCACCTCGGGTGTATACACGAAGAATGTCTGAAATGCTCCCGAAATGAACCCGCGGACACCAAATATACAAAACGTCATGAAACCCCTAGTAATGACAGAACATGTGAGAAGGTTGATGGCTGGTCACCGCGGAAGCACGCGCTCGTGGAACAGTAAGTTTGATTAAAATTGTATCCACACTCTGAAGCACGCGCTCGTCGAACAGCACCTTTAATTAAAATTGTATCCACACCCTGAAGCACGCACGCGTCGAACAGTACGTTTAATTAAAATTGTATCCACACCCTGAAGCACGCACGCGTCGAACAGTACGTTTAATTAAAATTGTATCCACACCCTGAAGCACGCGCTCGTCGAACAGCAAGTTCAATTAAAATTGTATCCACACCCTAAAGCACGCGCTCGTCGAACAGCAAGTTTAATTAAAATTGTATCCACACCCTGAAGCACGCACGCGTCGAACAGTACGTTTAATTAAAATTGTATTCACACCCTGAAGCACGCGCTCGTCGAACAGCAAGTTTAATTAAAATTGTATCCACACCGTGAAGCACGCGCTCGTCGAAAGGCAAATTTAATTAAAATTGTATCCACACCCTGAAGCACGCACGCGTCGAACAGCACCTTTAATTAAAATTGTATCCACACTCTGAAAACGGCCGCTTTGGACTGATTAAAGTCAGCTTACAAATAGATCCAATAGGCCGTTTGCATGATGGTGTTATTTTACTACCAGTTTTCTTTCCTATTGAAATTGTTATTTCCCCATGAGAATAGTAAGAAAAATGTTGCTAATGAACTGAACAACAGAAAATATACAAGGGGGTCTGGAAGGGGTAGTAAATGACGCTACAATACGTGTTACCTGGGTGTACCGTGTTAGGTTTTGAGGAAGGGGGGAATTAAAACTGAGTAACCAAGAGGTAGGTACGCCACCCCTTAATTCCCGGTAACAACAATCGATTTATCGTTCTTACCTGCCACTACAAAACATCAGCAATACATAGAATATAACTGTAGCTAGAAATTCGATGGCAGCAGTCTTCTTGCGCCCAAAATAGTCGATTATTAACATGGTAACTATTATACCTGTTTAAAAAATAACAATATCATGGTATGGTACAGTACGGCACGACACGACACGGTATGGTTAATTCCTGGTTTCATTTGACAGATGATCTTATATTGCTTTGTTCTAGTATTTTTAGACAACTGGCTGAAATAGCTTGAGTTCACGCGAAGTACCACTCTAGATCTTCATTCGACATGTGCTTTAGAAGATACAATATATACGAGCTGTTTGGGCCGCTATAGCTGAAGTAAATTCAAGACGACCAGAAAGACGTTGGCTAGATAGGTTTTATTCTTTGAAAGCAATTCCTATCGGACTAGAGCATCTGTACTTAGGTGTATGTCCGCTTTCTAGCGCTCTACTTTAGCTACAGCCTTAGATTTAGCCGCCCTCTTTAAGGGAAGGCAGGGTCGGCTAATTCCTATCGGACTAGAGCATCTGTACTTAGGTATATGTCCGCTTTCTAGCGCTCTACTTTAGCTACAGCCTTAGATTTAGCCGCCCTCTTTAAGGGAAGGAAGGTTCGGCTAAGATTAGGGTAATCAATAGTAGAATGAGAGGTGTGGAAGGGAGTATCTACCTGGGAATTCAGCTAATGTGGTCCACATCATGTCAATGTAGTCTCGCATCGTGAGAAGGCTACATCCACAATCAGCTATTCCTGGTTTACTCTTTTCACCTGAATTTGTCCAGAGATCATTAAAATGTTAGTCCCCATTGAAAAATCCATCCCCCTTCATGCTCATCAGTATATTGAATGTTGAACTTCAAATCACCATTGCATATTGCCTTGGTCAGATAGCTTGTGGCGAAACCTGTACGACTTGACTGACGGTAGCCCTGTGGTTTTATACGAAGTACTGGTACTTACCACATTTGCCTGTCTCTGAAAAGCCTTGATAAAGTTCTGTCGTAGTCAGCACGATACCGTAATATGAAAATGCTAAATTAAACCTTGAAAATTAAACACATGCATAGTTTATTAGCCGAGCTTTTGCTTTTGCTTTTTTGGGGGGGAGGGGAGGGGGTTCAGAATGGGATAAACTCAAGTCCATGATTCTGAAATATCTTGTTAAATCCAACCAACACGCATGGCGGCAATATATGACGAATGCACATTGATGTAAATTTACTCTCACCAGATAATCCATAATAATATGGTCGTTTTCCATTGTCCCCCAAGAAATAAATCTACTATTCGTCCTCTTGGTTTGTTCTGAAAGATAACAGGGGGGGAAACATGAATTATTCCAGATTCCAAAAATTCCATTTCGACATTTGCTATAGCATGCCCCAGGTGATTTGTAGCGCAAATATAAAGACAATCAACTTACAGTGTTGGCATCTTTTAGTTCCCCTGGAGGTAATTCTTTCTTGTTTATTCTAGAACATTGCTTTAGCACTTGAATGGCTTTCTCACGGTCTCCCGCAGCCAGGTAGAACCGAACAGACTCTGGTAACCACTGGGATTAAAAGTAAATGAATATTGGTCATATTATCATCAAGTCCTTGGCGTCAGCCCTGCGCGCCACACAGGCATAGAGGATAATGATGATAATATTATTATGATTCACTGTTTCCCTTCCGCCACTCCGCTATATATCTCTGTCACTCTCTCCTCGTTTTGGTTACGCAGCTGTATTCATATATCCCATAAGGGTTGTCTACCACCACCACCTCTTTTACTCGCTCGCTATCTCTCCCTCTCTTGCTAGCTCATTTTAATTGTCTGTCCGTCTGTCGGGCGGAAAGTCTCTCTCTCTCTCTCTTTGTACGTGTTTGTCGTAGCAACACATCCCCCTGCAGCCCCCGCTAGGTGTGAAAGAATCCATTCATCGCTACGCTGTCTCCGAATCACTACATGCTTACAATCCATCATATTCATATAGAATTAGTATTACATGCAGGAAAACCCATATTCATTGGAATTTGGTGATTAGACAGACGGATTCGAAGTCTATCTTTCATCACATCGCTGGTGGTTTAAACTAACCTTGCTCATGATTAGAAAAATCAGCAGCGGAAGGCTGAGTATCGCTAAAAGCCACCGCCAACCTAAAGTAGGCATGACAGCCATCGCCACGGCAACGGTGAACGTGGAACCAATGGCCCAAAATATCTGAAAGATCGTAACGATCTGTCACTACCAGGTCATTAAAGACATATTCATTAAAGTCTTAAAAGAGGCCGAAATCAGTTGGCTCATTTATAACATACAATACGCAGGTTTGGGCTATCTGTGGTCAGCCATGTTATACATGAACGAAGGATCCTTACAGTTCTAATTACTCAACTCACAGCTAAAGATAAGATGCAAATGGCTCTGGACTTCGCGGGCAGGAATTCTGATAATAAGGTCGTCCTGAATTATTATTAAGAAGAAAAGGAAATCTCAATTAGCATAAATATCGATTGAAATCCAAACTATCGAAGTAGACAACGGGAATGTATGTAGTCTACGGTAAGGCTGAAGGTCTAGAAGCAGATCGCACACTTTATAAAATACAGCTATGTCGAACCAAGTAAACCTTTTTACCTTGGTCGTAATGTGTAATTATCTTTGGAATAAAGTTTGAGTTCTATCCATATTCATGCGTCTTCTCATGGGCGACCATTAAACAAAGCAATGGTACTCTAGGGAATGACACGTGGTCTGGAATGGGAAAACATTACGCCCAAGGTAAAGAGGTCTATAGACCAAATGAAAAAGGGCGTGTCCCTTGAGATACCTTACTTTAGTTGTAGAAGACAACCATGCTTTCATTAGGAAGATGTATATCAAAATTAGTGATCTTCCAAAATATTTGGGAGCCTAACTTTGATATTAGTTTATACTATTTCAGGACCCCAGCACCATCAAACTTTTCTCTTTAATACTGAATTGAAAGCAAAGACACGCCAGTCCGCATACTTACGACTGTGGGGACCCACCGATACCAAATCCAACCAAACATCTAAGGGAAATGATCCAGTAATAATGTGGAGAGAATGCACTTAGGAGTCCAAAGTAAAATATCCAGGCTGCTGAAACGATTACGGTCTGTAAACAAAAATTGAATATGATAGTTAGGTGTTGTTTGACACATCGCTTCCACCGTAAAGTGATGGTTTTGCAAAGTTCCTTGTTTGGACATAGATTATTGTTTTGCGTTACTTATTGCAGTTTTCGTATAAGTGGGAACACAAGTAGCCTAAGCTTGGTTTCTGTGGTGTCATATGGTAAGGGAATGTATGGGGATTCTTCTTGAAAATTCAATAAAATCATTGAACCGTGAAAAATAAGAAGTACTATTTCTCAATGATCAGGTAAAATTTCAAGGCTTTATTTCACGTTTCAATAACTTTAATTTTTTGATGAATCCCCATACATTTCCTTATACATGACACCACAGAAACGAAGCTTGGGCTACCTGTGGTGGGAATGGATATTCCGTGGTCCGTTATGTTGACGCATGCGCGCTGTAGCCGTACTGTATCTTGACGTAGCTAAAAAGTGAGAAAAAGTGTTATGAAATACGAGTAATTACACAAGTTGAACTTACCGGGAATCTACCGAGTGAGTCTGCAATCCATCCCCAGAATGAAGAACCTATCATCATCCCGACAAACACAACCTGTGAAACAAACCATTTGTGAAGCAGATAGCACTGCAAAACATATTCTCGCTTGCGATTCTAATACATTGGTGATTTTTCAACCATTCCCAAGAGAATTAAATAACAAAAGACACGGCGGCCATGTTGGAGGATATTGACAATTCTTCTGTTAAGTTCCTCCAATATGGCCGCCGTGAAAACCATCAATAGCAGCATTAATTATTCAATGTGAAAAAAATTATGGATTATTTTTTTGCTATATTTAAGTGGTTTTAATGTTTTAATCAGTATACAGTCCCGGAAGGACGACTTAAAACCTCCTGTGTTTAATAAAGATAAACCTATTTCTATTTCACTCCATTTCTTCCAAGACGTTAATTCATCATAAAAGATAAGGGATGTAATGACTTTGATTTGTGTGTGTGTTAAGTTGCGAACATGGATAATATTTCCGACGTGATTGCTTTTATAGACGTCCTGAAGCTAGTTTTGGTATTAGCCTTTAATGATTATCTATGATTTTAAATATAAATTACAAATATTTGCAAAGAATTACTATTGGAATATTGCTGTCATGGGAATGAAAATTCGTGTGGTGCTTTCCTACTTTGTTGACAGAATAATTCATTGATCACTAATTTAAAGTTCTGATGTGGACAAGTATTAGCATCGGACCTACTTACTGTTGTAATGAATGCTTCTTCTACAGAATCCAGATGCCATAAACATCGAATCGTTGGTGCTAATATAGATAGGAGCATCATCTCCAGTGCATCAGCTATCTAAAAATTCAAAACACATGCAAAAACACAATCTGAATCAGAATCAAAATATAATGAATGACATTTTCACGACAACATGAGGACATTTTGACTAATTATGTACAAAGCACTGATGAAAAAAAACTTACAACGAAGAATCCAACGATTCCGATAAGTCGCGCTTGGAACATCCCAAATCCTAACTTCTCTACAGCTTCCGAAACATTGTACGTTTGTCCGCTATCTGTAAGGAAAAAATATAAAAGAAAAGCAAAATATATAAACTAGAGTTTAAAATTTATCCTAATTTTATAATCCAGTAGTTATATTCACAGAGCACAACTTCCAATTCTTTAATAATGGATATTTCAATGATTTTTTATTTAAAAATAATTGGGTTGAACGCAACGAATTAAAAAAATAAATGAAAAAATGTCGAAGAAAAACTCTCTATATCTCCTTTAAAAGGCAGTATTTATTGTCGAATAGTGATTCAAATTTATTTAAAACAACAAGAAACGGTCCGATGGTTCCTTCGCTGCGTAAACTCCTGCGCTGTGGTGGACTCAATCTTAACTTCACATTTCAGTACCTTGGACATCTTCTATTTCTGCTTCTGCGCGATTTTCTCGTTCAAATGTCGGCAAGTCATTGGATTCCTGGAGGAATGGCTGTAATTCAGTTGATGTTCGTCGCCGACGACTCGATAAAAACAATCTCGAGCGTTTTGCATGATTTGATATATCTACGACCAGCTGCTCTTCGTCGTCGTCAGACATGTTGGATTGAGAGGGGTTTTTTTTTCTCTCACTGGTTTTAGATCCAAATGATAACCTTTACTCGTACTGACTGAACCAGACTACTTGACAGACATGTACAGCTTGTTTCTTACCGTCTAAAACTGTGTGATCTACCCACAATGCCATTTCTTAACACAGGAAGCCCATATAGTATAGTAAGTATTTATTACTTTCAAATCAAAATTGTCCTTATATTTTCTCAATATCGAGTGTGGGGTTAAAAGTAAACATATATTTCCAAACCTGATAAGGCGAGACTACAGTAACCAATGGCTTAAAGTTAAAAAAACAGAGCCACTGTGACGTAGCATACGGGTGGCTGGCCAAGTGCAACAAAACATACTATACAGTATTTAAATACTGCTCATCACTAAACAAAATACACTGCTCTCAACAATGCGTCTAATAAGACTCTAATAATCAATTTTATTAAAGTCCAGTTGACCTCAATCACAGCGTAATATTATTTAGGGAAACACAGTATTAATAGTAAATACGGCTATCACTTAGCAAAATGGCTTAAAAATAACTAATCTCTAATAATAACATAATATTCAAGTCCAGTGGACCTATATCATACAAGAATAGGGGATACTTTAAACCTGCTAAGTTACAACAGGAAAAATACATTGCTTTCCAAACACTTTCAAATTGTCAGTGAATAAGTTTTTTCCCCTTCCTTTACCCCTTCGTCTTTCAAGAATCGAGTTCAGAGAAATTCTTGAGATTAAAGTTATTTAAATCTCAAATGACCCAGTTTCGAAATGAAGATAAATGATAAAGAAAGGTTATTATCAGCATCAAGCCCACCAAAATTAAAGCAAAAACTACAGTCAATGTCATTAACGTTGTCCACCGAAAAAAGACATTTACAGATTTAGATACTTTACACATTCACACATTTACTCATCCAGACTAAAAGAAATATCACGTGTACTCGAACGTTCTGGCATAACACAAATGCTGAAATACCATTCTCCATCTTAAATCCTAACTAAATGTTCGGGCATTCTGGATTTTCGATTCACGAGTTGAATTTTACATTTAAAGTTCAGGTTGACGCACACAAGCTAGGCAAAGAATGCATAATGAAACATGTGATATTTCTTTTATAGTCTAAATGTGTAAATGTCTTTTTCGGTGGACAACCTTAATGACATTGACTGTATGTATATAACGAAAGCGCTAAAAAATGCAAGTTAATAATGAATTATGGCCTATTGATCTAAACATTTCTTGTTTGATTTTCATACCTTTTCTATCTGAAGCTGGAATATTTTCATACTGAAGTTTGTCAAACTTTTCGTCTGTTTCCTTAACACCATATTGTTTGAGCCGAGAAAAAGCCATTTTTTGCCGTATACTGTTCTGGAAAGGCTAGGAGCCTGGCAAAGGAACTTGCCGCTGCAGAATATCCGAAGAAAAGCCTTCTGCTTATAGCTATTGAAGTCCCTCAATTGCGGAATTGCGGATACTTGTCCCCTTTTAGAAAAACTAAAAATGTCGACACAGCTATGGCGGATGGATACAAGATCTTCCCATGAGGAATTCAGGCAAATTAAGCAGTTTTACAGTGTTTTGTGAGAATAGGAACACGCATTAGTATAAAAGCCTGAACTGAGTTCTTTTTCAAGCATATCAATACGAAATAAAAACCTCACTTCGGGGGCGCTTTAATGGAGTGTCGCATGCACAAATGCTTTCACAATATTGGACTTTGCTATTCATTCACTGGCCAGAGGTGTTGTGTATCTAATTATAATTAGGGAATGATTTAGCAGATTTGAGCAAAAGAATTAAGAATTTCACATTAGGTGAGAATGGCCATGGTATCGGGTGTATACCACTGCGATGACAGCCAGTACTTGGTTTGCAGAAGAAAAGATACAAGGTAAAACATTTGGAATTATACCAGATGAAACATTTGTTTTGAACTTGTCTCAATGTTTCGAAATCCCTTACTTCAACTTTTATTTTTTACGTTTGCAGAATGAATCTAAATGTAACACAGGAAGCCCAAAGCATATTAGGATTAGTTTATGATATAATAATAATAATAATAATAATAATAATAATAATAATAATGATAATAATGATGATGATAATAATGATAATAATAATGGGGTGCTTCTATAGCGCATTTCACATGGTCTCAATGCGCTTTAGATTAATGACCAGTGGAGCGGACTTTACGGGCTGCATATTAAGGCGTTATTAGCAGCCGTGCAGCTTACAATCATGAGTGATTTGTTAGTAAGTTAGTGTTATGCCTCCAGACAGGGATAGGCTGTTGAACCGGGAGACAATCCCCTACTCTTTCACGAATAATTCAACAGGTTATGTCCTGTCCTTTTATGTCCCCCATTTACTGTAGGTTAGGGAGGGTTGGGAGACAGGACCTAGGGTTTAAAGTCCAGGAAAACAAAAAAACTTCTGGAGACCAGAAATTAGATTAAGATGAATCCAGATTTCTACACACAACCCCAATTACAGTCAATCATCATGTTTACCTTTGATTTCGTCGCATTTTTCGTCTTTGTCTTGTTGCCCTTGTACAACATCTTGAAGCTGAACATCTGCGTCATCTTCTTCGCCCGTACTTTGTAATTTTCCATATTCTTTTTTGAGCGTCTTTGCCAGAAATGTTTCTAAAGCCATGTCGTATGAATATAAAACGTTTATCTATAAATTGGTCTTATTTTGAGTTAAACTCATTGATGCTAAAGTACAATCCTCGTTCTAGCGAAGGTTACTGAGCTGCATAAGTCACTTGAACGGTCCTTGTCGATTCCCCGAGAACGTTAACGGATTTTCTTCCTAAACATCTTAGCTTCAAAAGTTTTGTTTTACTTGACTTGTTATTGATTGTTTTCTTAGAGACATATTAGACCATTTTTTAAGGAGTCGTGTTGCCTTCGTTTTTTATCATCTTGCAAAAAAATAAAGTAAGGCTTTTTTTCACTCAATACCTTTTTGATTATATCTAGTGATCGACACCAGTTAACACTTGCCAAAACAACGGGTACTTTCAATTATATTTTTAGTCACTCAAACCACAGGTAGCCCAAGCTTCGTTTCTGTGAAGTCATGTTATAGGGAAATGTAAGGGGATTCTTCAAAAATTTCAATAAAAGTAATTGAAACGCAAAATAAAGCCTCGAAAATTTACCCGACCATTGATAAATAACAGGTCTTTTGCTCTGTTGGCTATTTTTAAATTTAGTACGATTTAAGGATTTTTTACCGCCCACAGGATTAAGTATTAATTAAGTATTAAGTGTTACGGGAGGGGAAAAAATCCTTAAATCAGTCTAAATTTAAAAAAATAACCACACATAGCAAAAGAAGTGATATTTCTCAATGTTCGGTGAGAGAGGTGTCGAAAGGCACTCTGCTATGAGGCGCCGGTACGTCTCCTAAGACTTCTCTAGTGTTCTGCCAACCAACTCAAAACGCTTCATAAAATAATATCTTCAAATTACTATGTGATTTGTGATTGGTCTTGAAATTTTCATAGTTTTTACAAAAAGAAGAACTTTAAGGTTTTGGCTATCACATACTTACAATCCGAACTATTTTTCTCTTTATTAAAAATATTGAACTGAAAACAAAATATCCAGTTAGATACTTGTTCTGGATAGTATTAGGACCCTATATTAATTACCGTCTCCATACTTAAAGTCTTGAACTACATTTAACCAAAGAATTGATTGTGTTTTATTTATACTATGTAGTACTAATGTATTAGAGTATATTTTCTTTCGCCAGTTACGCAGCTACCTTATTTCAAAAAGATATACTATCATAGAACTGAGTACCTGGTAAAATAGAAAAATACGTACCAAAAGGACAGGAATCGTTTTGTTTAATCGATAAACTAACCTTCTCTATTCTCTTCCTCTCCGAAGTCCTCATCGTTTTTGAAAATACCTCTAATTTTTTTCCATCTCCTCTTCAACATTTTCAGCTACAATTTATTATATTTTGCGGGACGTTTGTCTTGTACTCATTATATTTTGAAAATAAGTTGTATGTAGAATGCTCTGAGATGAGCTGTGATTTAAAAAGAGTACGTAACCGGAGCAACCACTAGTTCTTTTAAAAATTTCAAGAGATTTGCCGAGCCGTTTTTATGATGGCGTATTATGTTTTACGAAAAGTAACTCAGATAGAGAATTACCTATGACTTTTTACCCCTTCAAACTTTTATTACTCTAGGAAATATTTGATGTTTTCTTAAGAGGGATCTAATGAAACTAGTCCTTGATCAGTATCCTTGAAGTTTTGCATGTACAAATTCTTCATTAATATTAAAATACGAAGAGTAATTACATATAATGTATGTTTTTATTATTTCTTACTTAAATTCCTACTTTGATCAAGATGTCTAAAAAATAATTATCGAACATTGTTTTAATTGTGGGAGGCATTAAAGAGTCTCAGCTATTTTTAGATACAGCTTTTTAAAAAGGTTCTTGCATCTTCATAGAGTGCACGCTAAAACCGTGAACATTAAATATCAAAGAATCCTTTGTTTTCTATTGTTTAATTATCACTATTTTGTGCTAAAAATTAGTGTTTGTTTCACGAATTTAGTGTGAGCACTCTATAGTTTTGCTTATGCCAAGCTTTAAATGCATGTATTATAACAAGTTAGTAAAAATACACTGGTGATTATTAAAAATCTCGCGCGCTGATTGGTCGAGAAACTCGCACTATCACACGATTATCACCTCAAGCGATAATCCAAAATGGCGGTCAGCCGCTTTGTTGCTGTTACCGGAAAAAAATATCTCTTATTTTCTTTTTTTCCTCTGCTTGAAAGGATCCCCTGTGTATTTATACTAAGACAATTATTTGCCTCAGCCTCAGTGAATATTGGAGAATGTTTACTTCGCCGCTCGAAGACTCGTGTCCAGCGATAAATATTCCTCGATATTTACTTCGCCTTCGGCGAATAATTGTTAAATGTCAACACGAAAGAACTAATACCGAAAAAATAAGTTGAGGGGGCAACATGCAACATGCAACATGCAACATGCAACATGCAACATGCAACATGCAACATGCAACATGCAACATGCAACATGCAACATGCAACATGCAACATGCAACATGCAACATGCAACATGCAACATGCAACATGCAACATGCAACATGCAACATGCAACATGAAATTCAGCAAAGTCACACAAAGGGAGGCGGGAATATTCTGATATCCGCAAAACTTATCAGTGTCCTTTGATTTCCCGTTTCCAGTGGATCCTGTATCACGTTCGTCTCCATGGCGATGTATACAGGTTCATCTGTACTTATACCAGCCATTATTTATAAAAAGGTTCCGGTTAATAACGTTTTGCTGTAATTGTCAGTACAGAAGAAAATATATCGGGAAATTAAGTACAGACAAAATGTTGTTAAAATGCCATACTATTGTAATGCATTTTGGACAAAAAAGCTTCTCTAACTTTCTTTTTTCGGAAATTGCTGCATCTACTAAAAATCTTTTTGACTTTATGCTATTATTCAAAGTATGAAAAAAATTGAATTATTAACTCGCAAAACCTCTTGATTTTTTTAAAACGCACGTTTTTTTTCGGTTGTTTACTTTACATTCTGTGGAATCCTATTTCAGTCCAAATTCCGGATTTTCAGGTTCCATAAATTCCGAAGATGAATATGAATGAATATTATTGTAATGTTAATTTTTTCATTCTCCAATACAAAACTTCAAATCAATCAAGCATAAAAATACTTTTAGGCAGCTGCATATCGTTTGCAGCAGGAGGGG
Organism: Actinia equina; assembly: GCA_011057435.1. Lineage (NCBI taxonomy): Eukaryota > Metazoa > Cnidaria > Anthozoa > Actiniaria > Actiniidae > Actinia > Actinia equina. Next base: position 113,416 of record WHPX01001190.1, read on the forward strand.
GAAGCCAAACACTTCATCTTTTACATTATACAGCCTCCTCTCGACAGTGATATTTCGTTCTCCCCTTTTCTTCACCTGTGATATTGGTAAGTATGTACAATTTACTTATTTAAGTACATAACTCAGAAATGTTCTTATTGCTCGAGCTAATGAAGCTAAAGATATCTTCGACCAACTTCCAACTCGAATATTTTTCAAAATGTATGGGTTTACTGAGATGAGAAATGATATACCGACCGAACATCAACTATTATCTGACGAACCTCGAGATCATGACGTTTTTTAGACGTCCATGGTCGATTAAAGGATTGTTTGAATATTTAGGCAAATAATTTATTCAAGGGCTTAAAGGGTCTTAAAGTTTCAGCAGTTGTATTTTAAACTATTCTTATAATCGAGTTATCTAACGATGACAAAAGATCTGACATCATAGTTCAATAAACTAAGCTAGTAATAACGGCTTTACGAAGTAATAACGGCTTTATGGTTGGAATATTCAGACAAATAATTTGTTCACGGGCTTAAAAGTCTTAAAGTTTCAGGGCCGGGTTGTTCAAAGCTGGATTAGCGCTAATCCAGGATTAACTCTATAGGTCTTATTAAGAGTTAACCCAGGATTAGCACTATGATCGGGCTTTGAACAAACTTGGCCCAGCATGCAGTTGTATTCTAAACTATTCTTATAATCGAGTTATCTAACGATGGCAAAAGATCTGACATCATAGTTCAATAAACTAAGTTAGTAACAAATGCTCTACGATAGAGTGACCACAGTAAATCCGTGAAACACTAATAACTAAATAGTACAAAATAGTGTTAGTTAAACAATATAAAACAATGGAATTTGCATTAAAAAAGTTATATTTAGTATTACTAAAATTTCACGGATTTACTCGTGTCGCTCTAAACTTACGATACGAGTTTTATGATTTCTGCCAGCCAAGCTCACAACACCACGGGATTTAATTTCTTATTCATGTCAATTTGTAATGCTTTTACGCTGAATTACAGTCAGAACAATCAAACCTAGATCACTTCGAACTTTTTGTCACCGTCGTCACCGTGTCAAAATGCATACCGTGAATCATCCCTATCGTATTTAATCTGGATCTCAGAGAGAACCCATGGCATATTGTATTAGGATCTTTTAGAATATTTTCTTGAAAACATCCTCTAATAATATAGAAGATTCAATTCTTCCACTCCCTCCCCCACAGGAAATATTTTGCATCATGTCGAAGCATGTGATGCTGTCCTATCAATGGGACAACCAGTCGTTGGTAGAAAAAGTATACCACGCGATTCGAGCACAGGGGATAAAGGCGTGGATGGACATTCATGGGGGAGTCAAGGGAAACATCAATGAAAGGTTAGCAGATAAAAAACATGTTGGCTATTTCGAGGATGAGGATTGGTCGAGTTTGTATCATATTTTAAAGATGGCGTCTATTTCGTCCCCAAAATGCACTGCCAAGACCTCTTAACCTTCGGATGAAATATTACTCCGTTTAAGTTCACGTTTTATTATCTTGAGAATAAGTTTCTTTGTTTGAGTCGTATCCATGTGTCTTCTCATGTCATGACACTTAAACAAAGAAATTATACTCTAGGGAATGACACGTGGTCTGAAATGGAAAAGCACCACGCCGAAATAAGATATATCGTTCAACAACAATTCATTTTATAATTAACTTTTTTTCTAGCATGGCCGAAGGTGTCGACAACTCTGCTGTTGTGTGCTGTTTTATGACAACTAAATACTCGGTAAACCTTCAAAATGACTTAATTCTTATGTTCACCGGACACACGCGGGCAGATTCCCAATACTCGTACACAGACTCTTCTCTGCTTTCTAACGAAGGATCGATATTTCGTTAGGAAATTCGGAATGGTCGTTAGAAACTTCGGAATACTGCTTTAGTGCATAATTACCGCCCTGAAAGTGAGCGCATTATAATAGACTTTTTTTTAGCTTCGTATGCAAATTACATCACATGACATTCCCTTGAGATTACTCTTTTATGACGAACGTGTTAAAATATTTACACATGAAAGAATCAACTCCCAAGAGTGGCATCACGTGGTCTGAAATGTACACAACAAACAACGAAACTAAAAAGGTTTACTCGCAACTTTTTTACTTTTTCAGGAATCGAAAAATTGTAAAATAGAATTGAATTACGCAGACGCTCAGGATGTTCCTGTCGTGCCCGTCATGTGCGAGAAAGGCTACAAAGCAAAGGGATGGCTGGGTGTTATAACAGCCGGGGCACTGTGGATTGATTTCAGGTGGGTAGAAACAGACAGACGCACAGTCACAGCTTGTCACCCAGCAATTGGTTAAAAGCGATCAAAATTTTGAGACACATATCCATCCGGCACGATCACGGTACGACACTGTCCACAACGCGAGTCACAACTGAATCAAGAGAGAAAAAGAAATGAACACCAATATAATGGATAATATAATGCGTTGCTTAGCTTATTTTCATCTTTTAAGACCTTGTGTTATTTCTCGGTGAAAATAACTTAGCAATATTTAATGATGATAAAGAATTATTAAGACCCGGACAAACGATGGGACTTTGCTTGCTACGTTGCTTGCAACGGAGAAATCGCAGAGTGTGTCCACTCGTGCAACTGTTGCACGCGACTTCGCTGTCGACAAATCTAATGCGATGTTGCAAGGAATTAAAGTCGCTACGTGTGACATCCCTCAAAAACCCAGTTACACTTATTACCCAGTAAATTATTTCTACAATGCCTGCTGTTTTCAGGGATCCCAATAACTTCAACAAGAGTGTTCTATCTCTGGCCAGCGAAGTCATGCAGGCAGCAGAAGAAGATGTGAGCATTCCTGATGCCGAGCAGAAAGAGGCTGTGACCCATGTCCCAGCCGAGGCTCCCAAGACGGTGGTCAAGAAGAAGCCAGGGCGAGCTTTCCGTCATAAACTGCTCGGGAAGTTCTTGGCCGAGTCTGGTAAGTTTATTCACTGTTAATTTATTGACCTCTTTAACTTGGATGTAGTATTCTTTTTATTTCAGATATCGCGTGCTTTATTCTCTTGAGCATACGATTCTTTGTTTGGATTGCATATTCGTGTCTTCTTGTGCACAACCGTTAAACAAAGAAATGATCCTCTAGGGAATGGCACGTGGTCTGAAGAAATGGGAAAACATTACGCCCAAGCTTGATTTTGATCATTATCAGAGGGGTTTTGATCATAAATAACTTTTTTGTACCTATTGTTTCCAAGGTCAGGTCAAGTTTCATCCAGCAAGCGGTAATCGTAGTACCCTGGTGCTAAGGGATAACCCTGAGGACACCAGTTACTGGGTGGAAGAAAAAGGCAAAAAAGAATCGGGCATCGTATTCTACAAGAACTATGCAACCAATGGTTACTTGGGTAAGAAAACTACCATCAAGTGATTTTGTTCGATTAGACTTCGCTTTTAAAAAATCTTATCACGTGATTTGAATTATTTGTGTTTTGTTTTTAAAACTTATCACGTGATATGAAATTGTGGTCACGTGGCTGCGATAAATAATGTCTTGATTTGCAATCTGGCTTTGTTTTTTTCAATTCCATCAGGTGATTTTTAAAAATGCAGAGCTGTCCGTAATTTGGTATTCAAAATTTATCACGTGATCTATCGAGAATCAAGATATAAATTGTGATTGGTTCTTCTAAACCAGGATTAGCACTTAATCATAATACAAACTTATGATTGGTTATTTTTTTAATCCAACAGGGTACGATCCAAATGGCGATTACATTTACACCAAAGGTCAACATTACGGCGCGGAGGAATGGGTATTGAAGGCAGACGAGAATTCCAGCAATGGCGAGAGGGCTGTGGTCTTGTATGCTAATTATGGCAAAAAATACTTGGCAATCAGAAACGGGAAACTGACCGGGGTGAATTCTTACTCTAATGATTGTGTGTGGATCCTTGCATAAATAACACAGGGATCCCGCCGGTCTTACTCCAAACATCAATATGTGTAAATGGCATAGGGATCCCAAACGGTGTACAGTTTCAATGGATATTACGATTCTTTTCCTACCTCTATTTGCAATAAATGAAAACCAAAAAAAAAACATGACTTCAAATCAGGTGATAGCAATCAAAACAATGCGTACTTTTTTAAAACTTTTTCCGAAAACGATTTCTTCAAATATATAAAAATAAGGTATCTTTACATGCTTTTGATTTTTCGGTTATATATGATTCGAAACAAATTTAAAAAAAGGAAAGTATTATAGACAAATTTTAGAACTGCTTTTATTCGAAATGAATTCAAATCAGTGTTTATGGAATACATTCACTCATGAATACATTTGGTCAGCGGTAAGTAATGACCGTAGAGTAAGTAGTGAGAGTGCCGGCGCATGTACGAAATGTTTTAGCATTAGTATATGATATGTCCATTGATCTCCTCGGGGGTCAGATCTCGTATTTTAGCAATAGCATTTGAAGACATAACAATGTGTCTTTGAATATAGTCCTCGTATCCGAGGGAACCACTAAAGCTATGACGAGGAGACAAGGTTTCTGTTGATCTCCATTCCTTTGAAAAAGGCTCCATTGATCTTTTCAGTCCACCTTCGTTGCTAAGGAGTCCAATGTGTCGATATGCAAGCGATGGCTCTCCAAGTTTTCCCGTCGTGAAACGCCTTTTTTTAGGTTCAGGGAGAGGTTTAACTTTTGCATTGAATTGTCTGGAAAAGATATGCGTCGTTGTAAGACCAGCGGAGTGCGGTATTGGGATAGGCTCTGTCATCAAAGCAGACTCTACAGTTGAAGTTACGCAGACAGAATCAAGGGGTGAAGGGTTGGGGTCGGGCTTTGTCATGTCATCCACTGTTTTTGTGATCTCGTTCAATCGCGTACCCAGGACACTCAATGGAGGTTGTTCGACCTTTGGCGTGGTTCTCGACATCTTTCGTTCGATCGTTTGTTCCCTCTTCTTCATTTCTTTCAAGAGAGCACCAGTGAATTGCGTGGTCTTGCGCAGGAAGTGACCGTGGTCTGTTGCGAACGCGATGTGGTTGATTTTCTTTTTCATTTCTTTGTTGTCGGCTCGAAGTTCTTCCAGCTCTTTCATTGCTTTTTCCAATTGCTCTCGTACCTTGATTACGTTGGCCTGTATTTCCTTGTTATCAGCATCTTTACTTCGTGCACAGTCAACTGGTTCTAATTCAACAGGGAGCCCATCACCTGGGATTTCCTCCAAACTCTCTTGATTTAATTGTTTGATTCTTTCGTTTTGGAACTCGTTTTTCTTTTGTAAACCATCAATTTGTTCAAGGCCGTATACTTCAGTTTCTGTACTTACATCTTGTGTCGTCTTCGTTTGTTCCTTTCTAATCGTTTCTGTAACAGGGAAAACAAACACTTTTTCTCGTTTGCCATCGACAGAATCTTTAGGAAGTTCAGACAACCCGTTCTTGCGCATGCGCAGTGACTGTGACCTAACCAAAGGGTGGGAATTTTTTTTATCAACGAGTGATTGCAGGTCACGTGAGAGCCGCTCGTTCAGTCCTTGAACCATTGACATATTCTTCTTGACATCAAGCAGTTCTTTTTGAAGTCTACGAAACTCGCCCATAACTTTTTTCTTCGTATTTTGGTCATCCGATTTAAAAGAACATTGGCTCAGGGAAAGAGTGTCACTCGAGCTGCAATCGCTGTTTTCATCTCCTTGCAAAGCATCTTCTGGGGGTTCTCTCGGTTCTTCACCAACAACGGACTTCTCCACCAAGACTTGCTTTACCTCTTCCTGGCCTCCTTCCTGGGATCTCTCTTTATGTATTGGTTCACCGGTGATGATGAAGCAGGACATCTTTTTACATGGAATGTTTTTATCACTCTCCTTTATTTTCGTGTATAGCTGAGGTTCTTCCAGAGGAATGCTGTTTTGTTTGACTTTAACCATGCCTAATGGCACACTCTCAGACTGGTTTTCCAAAACACTTTCTTCGCGCACTTCTCTCATACTTCTGATGTCTAGCAGCTCTTGTTTTAGACTGTCGTTTTCTTCAATTGCCCTCTCTTTATCTCGCACTGCTTTGGCCAGTTTGAACGTCAGTGCGCATACTTGTTGGGTCTTGAGGGATTTCAGCTCTGAGTAACGAACATTTTCATTCTGTAATTGTTCTTTTAGTTTCTTCACTTCCTCTAGTAAGCTGTCTCTTTCGCTTAGCAAAGCTGTCATCGTGTCATCAAGGCTGTTTCCCGCGGCCTTGTCCTTGCTTTTGCCCACCTCTTCTTGTTCTTTGCCACTAGCCTAAGTATACAAGGATAATGACACATTAGCACCTAGTGTATCTCATCCACAAGAATCTATTTTTTTACTCTGTTCTTAACTAAAGAGAAAATATTTGACTTCAATCTAAGTGATGATATGAAACACTATGGAAAGCAACCCAAGTATTTTGTCGTTGTTATTTGTGTTTTTACTTTTTTTTTCTTTTTTCTCTTTTCTAATTCAGAACATGGTCCAATTTTTTGTTCATGATATTTTCGGGTGCTTTCGTTCTCAGTTTAGAGCAAGAGCAAGCACAATGCACTCGAGATGTACCGTAAGCTATTCCTCAAGCTCTGATGAACTAAAGCTGCTCCATATAAGATATCAATTGCAATGAAGCTAGGCTCTTGAAAGATTACTTATTCATCTAAAAAAGATACAAAAAAGCGCTAAGATGGAAAAGTGTTGATTATTTGCCACCAGAAATACTACAAGAATCCAAGAGCAGTCATTTCAGTAGTGATTTTCTGTGAAGAACTGATTTCAAGTCTAATCAAGTTTACTTAACCAGGTGAATCCACTGTGCAATATTCAATCAGCAACCACTTTAGCAAAAATAGCTCATAAAGTCAATAATTCTAAGAACTTATCTAAACAATCAAAGTCTAATAAGACAGCAATCTTTACCTTTTGTTTGCTTATCTTCCTGATTCTTTTCAACATGGTAAGATCAATCTTAGCTATATGAAGAGACAAAACAATTGACAAAATAATATTCAGTGTGAATATTTTAAGGCTGTTGCAACGGTACTATTATATCAATTTTTCCTGGGATGTCATTAAAAACCATAGATGATAGAGGGGGAACTGAAAACAGGGTTTTTTTCTTGACTAAACCATGGTTAATAATTGAACTATGATCAAATCAGTGGCATTTCGTCAGTGGAAAACAGGTGTTTTAAATGTGAAGGCTGGTGATAAAAATTAACGGGATTTAACTCATGTTTTAGCGTTTTTCCATGCTTCAAGCTTCAGTTAACAGGGTATATGATCGAAGCCAATAAAAACAATTGAAAGCCACTCTGATTTTAAGCCGATTCATGCAACGTTATTTTCAACTCATTGAAAATTTTTAGACTAAAGTACATAGAATGATTTAAATGTAAGGTAGAGAAAAACCAAGCAAGGACAAAGCTCTGCAGCACCTGATAACAAAATAACACCGGGTCATGCCTCTACAGCCATTAACGTGCAGTCAATATAAGAGCAATAACAAAGAAGTTGACCTAATTTATTTGACAGAAAGAATATTCTTATTACTCAAAAACATTCTGGCAGTCTGTCAATCAGTCAGTCACAGACACATTTTAAGTCCATAAGTTTTAAAAGAAATTCAAACTTTTACACAGAAAAAACACAGGTTGCGTGTCTGTGAGCTGTAACACTACTATGGCAACAACGAAGCGCAAACTAGAACTAAACCAAACTAAAGTGAAACAGTAATGATGAAAAGGTAAATTATACACCGTGAAAAGATGAAAAAACTTACTGACGTTTCGGACGCTAGTCCTTCGTCGGAGTAAAAGAGAAAGAAGTGGTAGAAAGGAGTGTATATATGATAGAATAAGACAAAAGAAACCAATGAGAGCAAGGTAGGCAAGGAAACAAAAACAAACAATCAAAAGACAAAAGGAAAGGTTAGTTGAAAATAAAGCGTTCATTAATCCCGTTGAAAAAAAAAAACTAAAGTGAATATATCAATGGAAAATGATAATAACGACAATAATATCAATAATTTCGCAATAAAAGCACATAAAAATTAAAATTTTTCTTAATGATTCGTTATCAAAACTATAGTTTTTAAGAAATCCAACTTACTTTAAGCTGTTTCAGTGTTGACCAACAGTCGGACAAACTCCCTAACGCATGCTCGCTTGGTTGGCAATTTTGTCTTTTTCTTTCAGTTAACTTCCATTGATCGCCAACATGAACACTAAAGCGGAATGGACTGAAATCTTTACTGAATGAAATAGAGATTTGAATAAGTCCGTTTTGAATCGCAGGTTTGATTTTCTTGGCCTGTAAAACTTCGTGGAAGCCCTATCAAAGGTAAACTCATATCTACTCTAGTGATTGAATAGTTTTAAGGTATAAATCCTTCATCTTAATCCTCTTGTTTCGTTTTTGTCGGGTAGATCACAGTTGAAATTAAATGTCTTTGTGTTAGGCAAACAAAAACAAATCCTATTCTATCGACAAAGAGTATAACCAACGATTTTATTGTTTGGTATTCAAATTGGCGCCACAACCAAGGGCGTGCAGCTTTGTGTGCTATAATTTTGAGCGCGAACTGGACGTGATGCGGGCGGTTCATCAAACGTGAACAACCATATCGGATGCCGGTGCCTTATCGATGGGTTGCAAGCATTCCCAAGAGAGTCAAAGAATAAAAACATGGCTGCCATTGTGGTGCTGTTAACCATGGATGCTAATGAAAAATCTTTCGCTTAATGGCACCAAAATGGCCGCAAAGACTTAACGTGCAATCGAAGAATCGGGCTGATGGAAAATTTACTCAAGTATCTTAAGTCATTATAGCTATTTTTCCACCTCAGACCTTTTTAAAGTTATATCCTACGATTCGAAATTTTCCAGCACTAAAATCCTGTCAATAATGAACGGGGACAGAAAGTTTGTGATAATTCCTGTGGTATTGTGTTAATTTAAAAATTTTCATTTAAAAGTTTTCCAATAACGTTTATTATAAATATCTGCTTTTTTACCGTGGTTACTGTACCCTGGGGTATGGTTACTGTGGTCGTGGTTTAGTACTCCGTGAGTTTGGTAGGAGGGAGTTCTTAACTTGTCCTCAGACCTCTCTCTCGCTCAACAGAGAAGGCCAGGCATGAGGCTTATTCTGCTCCTTAACTTCCCTTATTCTTCATAAGAATCTTTTTTCCAATTCTTATATATCTACTTATTTGAAGTAGAAATTATGCGTTCGGTGTGTATATAATGAAGTAGAGAAATAAGAGAAAAATATCATATGCCCTTGGCAGGATTTGAACCCACGTCTTCGGTATTCTAGTCCGATGTGTTAACCACTACACTACAAGGACCAACCACGCTGGTAACGCAGCCAGAATATGAAATGTAGGGTATTCGTGAGGATCCCAGAGCGATATTTTTTCTCTATAGGTAAGTTGAACACCGTAAATGTACGCAGATAAATAGACATAGTGAAGTAGAAATTATGCGTTCGGTGTGTATATAATGAAGTAGAGAAATAAGAGAAAAATATCATATGCCCTTGGCAGGATTTGAACCCACGTCTTCGGTATTCTAGTCCGATGTGTTAACCACTACACTACAAGGACCAACCACGCTGGTAACGCAGCCAGAATATGAAATGTAGGGTATTCGTGAGGATCCCAGAGCGATATTTTTTCTCTATAGGTAAGTTGAACATTTCATATTCTGGCTGCGTTACCAGCGTGGTTGGTCCTTGTAGTGTAGTGGTTAACACATCGGACTAGAATACCGAAGACGTGGGTTCAAATCCTGCCAAGGGCATATGATATTTTTCTCTTATTTCTCTACTTCATTATATACACACCGAACGCATAATTTCTACTTCACTATGTCTATTTATCTGCGTACATTTACGGTGTTCAACTTACCTATAGAGAAAAAATATCGCTCTGGGATCCTCACGAATACCCTACATTTCATATTCTGGCTGCGTTACCAGCGTGGTTGGTCCTTGTAGTGTAGTGGTTAACACATCGGACTAGAATACCGAAGACGTGGGTTCAAATCCTGCCAAGGGCATATGATATTTTTCTCTTATTTCTCTATCTACTTATTTATGCATCTCAAGTAAGCTGATAATCAATGATAAACAAACCTTATTTGGTCAACGTGAGCAAAATTTATAATTTTATATTTCTTGTTTTTCTCATATTATTTTTCGAGGTATAGTTCAAACTAGTTAATTGAATATTATGATTTCAGCTTATTTATAGGCACTTTATTGTCCATCTTCCAATGTCATCTTTTTAGTGAGCAGTGAGAAGGAAGTTGATTTGCTGAGCTCCATCACGTGATCATGCACTTTCATTACACGAAGTTAGAAATTGAGTCGGCTTTTACCTTCGTATTTTTCATAATAGAAGCTAGCAATTTTCCTTTCTAATATTGAAAAAATAGAATTGAAAGAATAAATTTACCGCGACGATGTACTCGGGCAGCAATATTGAATTTCGCTATTCATTACATAATGAAAACTTTTTAATAGCTTTGAACAGATTGGCTGAATACTATCAATTTAATAGTCGTTCACAATCCATCAACGTTTCATTTCACAGATAGCCTCAATGGTTTTTAGCCTGATAATAGGATATTTATGGATTTTCTTTTTAACTGACAGAATCTTCTTGCGTAAGCACTTTTCATTAATAAGGAAGTCAGTGAATTGCAGGGAAGCCATTAAAATGAAGCAACGTCAACAAGGGACGATAATAAAAGGGTCACTTGTCGCAATATTTAATTCTCCTAGCTGATTGATATAGTTTCGTGCATTGAGCGCACGTATTTTGTGAATAGAGCTTTACGATATTTGATTCGGGGTTGGTACACGAGAGTAGTTGTTGGGGAAAAGTTGAATCAAATAAGCAGGCATTTTTCAAAGATAGTGGCAAATTATTCATTCTTGATTTTCTTCTTCCTGAGTCATTCATTCGTTTGTCATTATCTTTCTTAATCCTCTCGAAAGCTATTTTCAACTTGAATTTCTATTTTTGATTAAATTTAAAACTACAGTACTGACGTACGAAGAGTCATACTGCGTATTTAATAGAGAGAATATGGACAAAATGCCGTGAAAACATCTGGAAACAAAGTATGACATAACAGAAAATATTCTCAGTGCCTAATTTAATGCATTAATCATTTCCAAATAGACTGAACCAAAAAAGTTCCGTCTTTTCTTTTCATATTTTTCATGTTAATTGATTCTTCCCTTTTTTTCCCCTCCTTTCTTCCCTTCTTCCTTTCTCTTTTTATTAAAATCAACTATATACGTATACAAAATACGTGTTTTTATTCATAAATATTTGATTTCAGAAAGATATATACAAAGTCTGGATATTTCTGTGTGACGTTCACAACTAACTTCCTATGAGATCATATTGATAAGTAAGATCAGTTCAGTTTATTTATAGCGACCTTTTTGTTTTTCGCTGATATGCTTTATCTAGTTTTATTGAAAGACGATAAGATGGCAATGAACAATACAAAATATTTTGGTTTTAAGTTGCTAATAATCTATATTTACAACGCTAATCTTGTTTTTATGATGAAGTATAATTGATAAGCTTCGTTTATACAGATAGTGCTAGGCGTTGAAATTTTCCTACAAATATGTAAACTACATTCAAACCGAATTGATTACATAGTATTAAACAAATGGCTCGAAAGCTTTCAAATGCTTCACATGAAATGCTTGCAGTACCAAAGCTTAATGCTTGGATTAGAAAAGGTTTTTCACTATAAAGTCGGAGGTTTATGAGTTTTAATGTTTGAGGTTTAAGGGAGCTAGACTTTTGTACAAATATCTTAACAAAGCTCTACTCGTCCTCTGGCTTTAGATGTAAGACTTTATGATCGACATTTGACATATATATATAATATAATCTGTACTAATTTGAAGGAAAAAAAAAAACAAGTCAAAAATTATAGTAAACTTCTGATTGCGAAGATTTCATTGAGCAGGAAACCAGGGGAAAACTATGATGTTTGAATCCTTGGATTAAAAAAGCGACGTACCAATCTAAATGTTGATGACTGACAAGCCTAAATACGGTGTACATGTTTCCCACTCAATTGAAATTTTGCTTTTCTGAATCACTTCTATATTTTTAAAAGGAAATCCTTAAATCATTACGGGCTTTTGTCAAAATAGAGCCAAAGCTCCTAGACGGCCAGTCGCTCAAGTTGAACAAAAAATCTAAGATGTGAGAGATGAATTAGCTGGTCCTTTTGTCAGCCAGTCAGCGTTTTCTTCTGTTTACACGACTAGTATTGGTATACAGCCCTTCTGATTATACATCGCCTGATAACGTTAGAGTACACAGTCTTTCTTTCTATCTTCTGATAATAATAATCTAGTCTTATACGGTTTGACAGAGTGACTTGCAGTCTTGCAATACTGCTGGATGGCACAGTTGGCGGTTGCAGGAGCTGAGTGGTTCAACCAAACCCTAAAAGAAAAATCGCACAAATTAATAAAAAATGTTAAGGGTACTTAAAGAAAACCAATTTGATTAATAAATTTAGATTGATTTAATGTGGATTTAAAAGGGGGAAAACTTTCACTATAAAGTCGGAGGTTTGCGGTGAGTTCTAGTTTTTGAGGTTTCAGGGAGCTAGACTTTTGTACAAATATCTTAACAAAGCTCTACTCGTCCTCTGGCTTTAGATATGACTTTCTGATCGACATTTGACATATATATATACATATTTCAAAATCGCGTTCTCTGACTTCTGACTTCCAGTTCATTTGTACTAATTTGAAGAAAAACAAGTCAAAAATTATAGCAAATTTCTAAATAAAAGCGCGGAAAAAGTTTTTCGAGTAAATCACGATTTCTCATAGAGCTCTCCTCTTACTATCTCGAGCGGACATGAAAACAATAAACAAAATAAGACAAGATCAAAATTAGCACACTAAGCACTGCCGTGCGAAACGGATCTTTCGGGATTTTGCAAACAAAATCATACGATTATGAAGATTACGTCAGGAATGAGTCTTTATTTAGATAGGCTTTAGGTTTAGGCCTTGATTATTTTCAGCTTTTCCGGGTTAGTTTATGATCTTTGACATCAGAACCAATGTTATTTTTTTTGTCTTCCGTGTTAATTGGGCCGAAAAAACGCATTTGCCTCAAAAACCTTCAATTGAAAAGGAGGATAGACTGCATGGTATTCAAAATGTTAGTTAAAAAGGAAGTCAGTCCAGTATAGTAATTTACCAAAACATCAACAACAATACGAGTTGACGTCAGTAAACATCCTTACTTCTATCCGTCATTAACTTCTTTTTTAAAATGTTGATGAAAAATGGATTATTTTAAAAGCACGTACGTGGGTAAGTGCATGTATCATGGTTCGGAATGAAAGTCACACTATGGTGTTATGGCATATGTTACAATGGTGATAGTAAATGGAGAAAAACGAAAATCAAAGCAAACAAAAGAAAAAGAAAAAGAAAAAGAAATAGAAAAAGGGAAAGGAAAGGAAAGACTCCGAAAAAAACTAAATATGACTAATAAGATATACCTAGCTAAAAACTAGTTGTGAGCTGCGTTGGAGTCTCTAATGTAACAATAATGATAAAAAGGTAAATTTTACACCGTGAAAAGACGAAAAAACTTACTGACGTTTCGGACGCTAGTCCTTCGTTAGAGTCAAAAAGAGCAACTCCGACGAAGGACTAGCGTCCCAAACGTCAGTAAGTTTTTTCATCTTTTCACAGTGTAAAATTTACCTTTTTATCATTATATTTGACTAACAACGACATTAAAAACAATAACGAAAGTACACATAAAATAAATAAACCAACGAAACAACAGTCAAAGGGTAATGGAAAAAACGAGGTCATGGAAACTGAGAAATTGAACACAAAATGCATGCGCGCAAAGGTTCAATCATTTCATAAACGAACCGACGAACTTAGTGTCAAAGAAAATGTTTTGCAACAGTAAGGAAAACTGACCAATACTAACCTTGAGAGCTGTCGGGGAACCTCGAGAAGAAGGAGAAGTTAGAGTTTCTTCGAAGTTAACCTCACTCCAATCTTCAATCAAAATCGAGGGCACGCAAAATCCAGAATGCCTTCGCCCTTCGACATTCCTCGAAGCAGAGTCGTTGAGAGAGTTGAAGTTAGTGCTCTGGTTGAATGTTTTTGACATTTTCAGATAGATGTTATAGCAATCCAAGAAAAAAGTCCAAGGCTCTTTCTCTCAGTAAATCGTTGAAGGTCGTTTGAGGAAAGGCACACTGCACCTTATTTTATTCCCTAGAAAAACTCATTTGCATTGACGTCATAGCTAATCTCGAACATGCGCATTTACAGGACTTGATAGTCATTGAAGTCTATTTTAAGAAAGCAATTAAGAAAAATATCACTTCCGTTGCACATGCCCACGATCCATTGTTCTATTCATCAGTTTTCAAAGCGGTAAATTTTTCAAAAGAATATATTTACCGCACCTGTTATCTTGGTCTAAACACGGCGCCGATTGCAGTCTTGTACGATTCTCTTTAATTTATGTCTCTTGATATGAATTTTTAATCCATCTTTATTGGCTATTGAGAAATAATCTTGTTTTGGAAACGGCGGTTTGCGAAAAAAACAAAAACAAAAAAACGAAAATTCTAAACCTAGTTTTGGATAGCTCATTCAAAATAGATAATATATTTATTTTTTTGTTTAAATATAGCCAATCTTAATATATTTATTCATCGTAATTTGTCTTCCTGTTGGTTGTTTTCATCCAGTTTTCTTTGTGTCCAATATTTTTAGGATGAAATAACTTGACTTGTGTTGGTCTAACGTCTCCGCCACCGCCAGCCCACGGCTACGTTCATTACAGTAATGGAACAGGACAACAAGTTTGTGAAGTTAATTGTGCCCAAAAAACCAAACTTGGAATTGCAAGCTTTCGGCAGCCATTTTTTTCCTTATATCCGCAATGCATACTGTATATAGCATATATCTTTATCATCATTATCATCATAATCATAATCATAATCATAATCATAATCATAATCAAAATCATAATCATAATAATAATACAGAGCCCCTCTGGCTACCAGCTTTTAACTAAATGGGCCACCCCGTCCAAATAAAGGTTCTACTCTCGATAACCAAAGCCAGATGGCATATACGTATAATGCAAAAAGCGTTTTTTCTTAAAGAAGCCTGATTACAAGACTCAAAAGACTGTACAAAATCAAATGCTGCAGCTTTGATCTTAAGTTTAGAGCTCTATTAATTTATAGCTCAATAAAAAAATCTTTGAAAAACACGTCATATTACCATTAAACGTGGCAAAAAGCGGATTGCTCAGGCTCAAAAACTTAACTTGATCTCTTATCTCAACCAAATTAGAAATGGCAAATAATCGGTTATTGGAGTAAATTTCGTTTGTTTTTATTTTGTTACACTGCTTGACATTTATTTTTTTGATATTTATAGCTTCGGGTCATTAACATTACTATTTTTAATGCAAACTGTACTTGCCTCGGGGAAACATAAAACAAGAAACACTGCATGAGGGGTGTTTTCGTTGGTTTAACTTTTGCATAAGTTTATTGATGTTCATTAATAGTAAACCATTACGAATGTAGCTCAATTCAATCACCGAAAATCACAATATTTTCCCAAAAACTCAATCCAAAGTCTTTTCCGATTCACAAACGAATAAAACACAAAATTTATCACAGAAAATTAAGATGCAAATTTGCCAACGAACAGCACTCTTTGTACTGTAGAGAAAAATGATTGATGCTCTTGTCTTAGGATTTCCAGAAAATGTTAGATCAATAAAGCACTCAAAGAAGTTCTCTTTGAGAACATAGCTGTGGGAGTTAACTTTGTCAATCTTGAAGAGATGGGTAGTTTTTAAAATATAGCGGAAACGAGGGGCAGATATTGAACAGTCAACTGGGAAACGATTCACGGAGTATAAATGGCCTTTCAACTTTTGTGGGACCTTTCGTGATATGGAAACTAGTTTTAAGAGAGAAGGGGGCGTAAAATCTTGTCTTATGATAAGCGCTTTCAATTTAGAACTTGCCTTCTGGTTTGGGCTACCCACATTTTCCTTTAACTTTGAGCCAGTGTGTTTAATGAGCATTTGAGCGGGAAACGATAAAAATTATTTCAATTATAATTTATCATATTATTATCCATAAAATACCTATACTTCTCCTTTTCGAAAAACTGATATGTTATTTTCACAAGTGAAAATATCGATACCATGTGTATTTAAGCTATTAGTTTATAAATAATATTTTTCCGGTCCGTTTTCCTAAAACATCGTGCGTTCTGATTGGCTGTTTGAGCGGGCGGTAGTTTGTCAGTATCTGCCCGCCCGCGCGCGCCGGTACTAGTGTCCTTTGCCGCTAAACAACAAAACAACACGATTACAAAAACAAGTAATAAATATGTAGGAAAATAGTTATTTGCCATCCTATGGTCGGTCCGGATAGGGAAGAACTGTACCCACGGTCTTAAAAACGCATATTGACTATATTCAAGAACTCGGGCATAGTTTTTCCCTATCCGGACCTCCTGGCCGGTAAATAACATATATTTATGATAATAAAAAGCTTGTTAAGTTGATTTTATGGATAATTATATAATAAACAGAATATTTCATGTACGCTCGGAGATACGAAATTTTTCTTCGAGTGTCGAAAAGATCTCTCACGAGTGAACGCAATCTCCGCTCGCCATGGACCTTTTCTGAGTTCGATAAACAGGATGCATTGTGGTCTAGATTTGGTACAAACAACACCATATAAGGCATGATGTTTGTACCGAAGCTAGACCACAATGCACCATGTTCGCTATCTCAAAAAAGGTTTTCAAGACCGAGGGCACAGTTCTTCCCTATCCGGACCGACTATAGGACGGTAAATAACTTATTTATTTTTCCCATATTATTTTGCTTGTTTTTGTAATCGTTTTGTGTTGTCGTTTAGTGGCAAAGGATACCGGCGCGCGAGCGCGGGCAGATACTAGAGAGTTTTAGATTGACTTATTTACTCCCCGCAAACGGCAGACGTGACCACGTTTTCATAGTTTTCCTGTATTTAACTTAACCTCTTGCAAACTTTATTACCAAAGACAAATACTCTTTTGTTTTTCTACTACTTGGACTTTTTTGCGATTCTTTCTCAGCTATTTGAAACAATTTTTCACTGGTCAACTGACGTTTCACGTTTGCCGTGAACGTAATTCTAAAATTTTCTACTGACAAAATACCGCCCGCTCAAACAGCCAATCAGAACACACGATTTTTTAGGATAACGGACCGGGAAAAAAAACACACCATTATCCTGTATGGACTGTTTTTTCCTATCCGGATCGACCATAGGACGGCAAATAACTATTTTCACTCACATTACTTTACTTGCTTTTGTAATCGTGTTGTTTTGTTGTTTAGCGGCAAAGGACACTAGTACCGGGGCACGAGCGCGGGCAGATGCTGACAAAATACCGTCCGCTCAAACAGCCAATCAGAACGCACAATTTTTTAGGATA
Source organism: Actinia equina (assembly GCA_011057435.1). Taxonomy (NCBI): domain Eukaryota; kingdom Metazoa; phylum Cnidaria; class Anthozoa; order Actiniaria; family Actiniidae; genus Actinia; species Actinia equina. Next base: position 131,001 of record WHPX01001190.1, read on the forward strand.
ACGGACCGGAAAAAAATAAAAACTATTATCCTGTATAGACTGTACCTTAAGCAAAGCATTGTGGAATATACATTGTGAAGAAGGTAGAAATTCTTTAGCAACATTGTATTAATCTAGTGTTTGATAATATCAAACTCATGGCAGTTGACAACCCAGTCCGCATCATCAGGATCAGTAGCACCATTACTCAAGGTTCTTTCAGTGTAAGTAACATGACCTTTGGCATCAACCAGGATTACTGTGTTTGTTCTATAAATCAGTACAATCATATCTCATCCATTATGTCATCATTACAATCATTTGAGTGGTGGAAAAATGGATCTAAGGCTGCATTCATAATGTATGGCAGTGGGGGGGGGGGGGGGGGGGGGGCAGGTGAAATTGAGGGGGGATTGAGCAAAATTTTATTAGGAAAAAGTGGGGAAGGGAAAATTTTTTCAGAAAAATGGGGGGATGCACAATTTTTGGAAGAAGCTACAAGCCTTGCTTGGGGGGGATCATATTTTTTGCATGACTTTAAGGGGAGTGTTAAGAATTATTCTGGTCATTTCAAATTTTCACCTGCCACCCCCCCCCCCCCTTGCCATACATTATAAACGCAGACTAAGTTTTGATTGATAATAATTTTACTAGTCTGAGTCATGCCAGATACACAAGCCACATAATGACTATATTTGTACATTAATATTTTGTTTGCTCAATAACCATTTTCAGTTTGGGAATAATGTTTTCCCATAGCAGACCACATGTCATTCTCTAGAGTAATATTTCTTTGATTGATGGTTGCATATGGAAAGATTTAACAAATAGTCAATGGTTTAACATGGGATGTCCTTTTATTTACATACTACAAAAAAGAAACCACACACAAATTTTGAAAGGAAAACAGTTTTGAGCGAGAGTGATTTGTAATATGTCCTCTTATTCATACCATTGCTCTTGACCAATCAGAAAGCAATAAAATTTACATTTGTGGTGAAAACAGGAATATATATATGGATACAACTGAAAATAAAAGTTTCCTATTCTCGAGGGAATGACAAGTGGTATGAAATAGGAAACTATAATGCCCAAGCAAACTAAAACGTTCAATGATTTAATGGAAATATATAATACTCAAAAAAAATGACACAAGTTTACGATAAGGAACCTATCTTTTGGTCTATCATCCTGATCTCTCTCCCCACTGAGATCAAGACCTCCACTAAGATAGGTAATTAGGCGATAGTCTTTCATAGTTCATTAATACTGAATACTGACCTTGTTCCATAACTTTGTCCATCAAATTTAACAAATATTGCCCTGCAGGCATCTTTGAAGGCATCAGGGACCATCTCATCCTGTGGGCCAGTGTAACAGCTGTCATCTTCATTGGGAAAATGCCTTTAAATGAAAAAAAATATTGTCATAATGACAAAAACGTTTTGAACAAGTTTAGTTCAAATGTGTAGATCAAGCAGCTATGGAACTTTTCACTCTTATTGCTGCCAGATCATGAATTACTGCTGCATGATGAAACCCCATGCAGTGGGGTAAAGTCGAGTGATAAGCATCCTAGCCCTCCCCTTTGGGGAATTAGATTAGCTACTCACTTAACAATGACAATTATTGGTATAGCTCAATGGGGTGAAGTTGTCACTCTATGACAATTCGACCCCATTGAGCTGTACCAATACAACACATTTATAACATTCAGATTAATAAAAAAAAATAAATAATAATAATAATAATAACAACAACAATTAATAATAATAATAATGGGAGGTTCTTAAATAGCACATTTATACAACGTCTCAATGTGCTTTACATTTATGACCAGTGGAGGACTTTATGGGCTATATATTATGGCGCTAGTAGCAGCCGTGCAGCTTACAATCATGAGTGATTTGTTAGTACATTAGTGTTATATGCCTCCAGACAGCAATTCCCTAGATTTACATGAATATTTCAACAGGTTCTTTTATGTCTGCCATTTTACTGTAGGTTAGGAAGGGTTGAGAGACAGGGCCTACAGCTAAAAGTCCTTATCCAAGAAGATTAATGAAGGTCTAACCATTTGCAGATATTATTACAAAGGCAGCACCTTCTTCTCAGTTATCTTAAGACCCTGAGATTCAAGACTTACGAACTAACCTTCTTCTCTCATTCAACAATCCCATTAACCCATCAGTCAAATCCCTTTTATTTGCTGAATTCTTTGATATCATTTCTTCAAATTTTTCTCTTCCATAAACGACTTTTGGCCAAGGAAAATTTAATGTTCTGTTGGAGAGGACATGAATGCCAGGTGTAAGTGGTTTAATCACTTTTCCTTCTGTGTTGCAGTAATATCCAAATTTTGACTCATTCTCTAGAGACAGTTTGCCCAGAATCAAGTTAAAGCCATTATATTGATGTCCATTAGATGACAATCCAGTCAAATACTCCTCATATGTCTGGTCTCCAGTCAAGTAGTCAGTAACCAGGAACCCTCTTCCTTTCACGTCATGTGAAATGAACTCGCCTGATTGCCTGTAATTAGTCAAGGCACCAAATTTCCCACATTTTGTAATTCCAAGCCATGTGCCATCTTTTTTCCCTGGGACCAAGTCAATGCCTTTAAAGAAGATATAGTGGTTTACTTGTAAATGTTATGCATCAGTCATTAAATGAGTTGTCAGATAAGACTCATATAAGAAGGTACTTATCTCTGGATTTAATGCAGTCACAAATGCCTAACCTAAAGTACATGGTACATAATTTACCTGCAATAACATTTGAATTCTTTTCCCAAAACTTTGCTACTTCAGTTGGTCTCTCATAATACTCATCTCTATTTGAAGCAATGATCAACTTGTAGCTATCTGGGCCAGGATTGTCATTATAACTCAAGAAGACAATACACATGTTCTATTTCTTGGGCTGGTTCAATATCTACTGCTAAAAACTGAGGGAGAAATGTGTTATTGATCAGTCAAAGCAACCAAAATCACAAAAAGTAGGATTTTAATCCAATTAAGACTTGAGTTCAACTGAGAGGTTACCAGAATATGACAAATGATCAATGGAAAAAATATGGCAAGGAAAGTACTTAATAATTTAACACCAAGATATTCTGTTCTTAGAGCATTCATAATATATGAAAAAAAACTTTTGTAACTATAGACATCACATGCCTATAGTGAAGAGGACAAAGTACAAGTTACAAATTCTTGGGGTGCACATCACATCATAGTTGCCATGTTATTTGATGGTGACAAAGCATTCATTAGCTTCTCTTGTTACATCAACCAACATGGCGGCTGTTACATTGTTATTTATATCTCAAGGGAATTTGCCTCCCAACAATGCATGAAAGAAATCTCCTTTATTCATAAGTCAACAGTCAATAGTGTTTATTTGATTCTGTTTTGACAATTTTAATTTAATAACATTAAGCCTGTCTTTTAAAATAATGCAGTATATTTAAAATTTATCGATATTTTGTGGGAAGTCCAAAGACACATAAGCTTTACATAAGTAAACCTGCAAATCAAAATTGCACGCATATCTGGATGCGGGGTTCAGTTAATTTTCAAAAGCACAACTGTACTTTGTGATATTTAACTTTCAGAGGAAACAATTATAACGATATAGATTTAAAAACAAGTGCGAAACTAGAAATACAAAGCTTAAAAATGCAATCAAATTCAACTCCGAAGCTGACGACTGCATTACAGAAAAATAAACAGTCAAACCCACCTTGAAAACCTGCTTAACCTTGCATTCGATCACATCTTACTGTTATCACAAGGTTTAACTCTTAAAAACAAATGGAATTCCTCCAGATTTTTTAAAAAGATGAAGAGAAAAGTGAAAGAAAATGGAAAGGAAGGGATTTTGAACATTTCCAAATGACAGCAATCGCCAGGCGTCATCGTGTACGAGAGGTCCTGAGCACTAATCCCATCAAAAACGAGGCTCGCTGTGGTAAACATGGCCGACAGAACATCGACAAACTACCTTGAAAAAACCTCACAATTCTAAGCTTTAAAATGGACGAAGACCTCGAATCTTCCTCGACACCTCTTCCCGAAGGTTATTTCTATTAAATATGAAAAATTCAGCACGTTTTAGGCTTTGGTTGGGGAGTAGAAATTTAATGAAGTTGTGGTTTTTTATCTGCAGACGTGGATCACCTGAAGGCAATCGTCTTGGAATTAAGGAAGAAGGAAAAACAACTCTTACAAGAAAAGCAACAAGCCGAGAATGATTTTGGCAAGAAGAGAGCCAGGCTCAAGGACATATTTATCTCCAAAGAGGGTACGTTTTTTTGGAAACCATTTATAGCGGAAAGCGTAACACTCCCCCTTGTGCTCTATAGTATGATATTTATAGTCGATTCATTCGTGGAAACTTTAGACTTGCATAACGTTTTCCTTGCTTCAACCTAGATAATTAGGCCTTATAAATTTAAAAAATCGATATTTATTCACCACATTTAATAAAGTAAACTTAAAAACTTTCAAACTAACATGGCATTGTCCCATCACTTCCTCATACATCGAAACTACAGCCAAGGAAAAATATTTTTGCTGTTAAAATGGTTTTAAGCAATTTATTTCAAAGCTTTATATGCAAGTTTATACTAATTAAGTCAGACTTTGTATATTTTAGCTCAATTTTTTCCAAACATTCAATATTAATTTTATTAATGTATTGAATTAAGAATACTCATATAAGACCTTGTGTTTATCCAGAAGAGACTGGAATGCAATAATGCAATTTGACCTTGATCTGATTGGCCAGTAATTGGTTCATACTTTTTCGTAGTATCAAAGGTTGGGTATAGAAGATTAAGTGCTTTCATTGGGATACAAATCTTTGAGTTTTAATGAAATGTTCCCAGATATCGAGCTATTTTCAATCAAGGGTGGCATTTGTTGTGCACAAAAGACATGACCCCATGTTGGTTGACACGATGAAAGATATCAAACCCAAATCTTTTGTCAAAGTCAACCAAAATGGCAGCAATAGCCATACATGCACACTAGCAATTGCTTGGTTTTACTTTTCCGTCATTTCCTGTCTCATGTGGAATGTTCGTTAACTGAATCACAAGTTTTCTGGTTGAAAGCACATGGTGGTCAGTATTTGACCACCATCTTAAGCAGATAATAAGATTCAATGATTTTTCAATTATTGAAACCCAGCAACAGTGGTAGTGGACTCACCTCTGGGGTCTCTGGTTGGATTCCTGAACTCAGCATAACATTTGAGATAAAGTTTATTGGGTCTCTCCCTTTAATTAATGGATTTTCTCCAGATTCTCTAGTTTTTGTCTCTCTGCAATCTCAGCCTGCTAAATGCCAGTTGATCTGTGAGTTAGCAGTACATATTGCTAAGACTAAAGAAAGCTAGAGAACCCTGGAATAAACCTCAAATTATGGGAGAGTCCAAACAAACTTTGCATACTTTTGTTGCTAAAATTAGGGTCAATTGAACCCAAGACTTAGAGGTAAGTTGTAATGGCAACAACCCTAGGGCACCCCTTAAGTAAATGAATGATAAGTGAATAATATCTAGAATTCTTACTAAAATGGGTGTGATGGATAATATTTAACCAACAGAGGAGCTTGAAGCCTTACAAAAAAGATTTGATGAAGTTGTTAATGAATGTGAGACTTTGCGCACTGCTACATCAGTACTGGAGAGTTCACAGTCAGAGGAAATCAGCTCTCTCACTTCTAAGTATCAAGAAGAAATTGCATCCTTACAGCATATCATGAGAGGTTTGTACAGCATGGCATGACAGTATAGCTCAGTATAGTACAGTACGTCACAATACATTGCAATACAGCACAATAGAGCAGTACACACAATACTGTCAGTTCAGTAGATGGCCAGCTCAGTAATATAGTACTGTAGTTAGAGTTGTAATCTAGGTTCAAAATGGTCTATATGGTGGCTTCAGGAAGTGCCTTCACATGCTTTCAGTTGGACCCCATTGAGCTGCACCACTGCTGTACTTGCGGTTATGATTAGTGATAACAAGTTTTAGCAAGTTCAAGATATTATAATAGTACAGTACAATGAAGCTCAGTAGAGTACATGTGAGTAAAGTACGTAAAGTGCAGTAAAGCTCGGGTAGAATACAGTACAGTTTGGTACAGTGCTATAATTACAATGCAGTAAAGTACAGCGTTTTGATAAAGAATCTAGTAACCTTTCTTAACCTTTTTTTCTGACAATGCAGAAGCAGTCAAGGAAGCACGAGACACCACTGCCCAACAGTTTGAACTAGAGCGACATTCTCTTATATCTGCCAACCATAAATTAGAAGCTCAGTTAAAGGATATTCATGCAAAGTTGGGCCATGATGGAAAGAATACAGGAGTAATGTCTGCCATGACTGATGCTGTAGCAGGGGTGGTAAGAAGGAGTACTTCTCTTACATCGACTAGTCATAAGGAAAAAGAACCTGTTTCTATGGAGGAAGGCATGAAAAAGGTTTGTTGTCATCATCAGTATTGTCACCATCCCTTGGTAGCTCTTAACGAGATACATTACTGTTAAGATTGCCTTGTGGGATCCTTACATAGAATTGTTTGTTGGTTCTCTCCTGTGCTTTGAGGGCTTTCCTCTGGGATCTCTGGTTTTCTTTCTTAAAAATTCAACTTCAAAATTCCAATTCTATCTTAGGAGATATTCTTAATAGAGTTTAACTCTTATATCCTCTTTTGCACTATAATGCAAATGGCTTGGTTATAGTTATAATTTTAGTCTGTTTTATAGATTTTAAAGACCATTTTTTCAAGAATATTTTGAGTTGAAGTTGGCATTTTTACCCCTTCTACTAAATCTACTATGATCCATTTTCAGTTGGTGGAAACAATAGATTCTTGTGAGTAATAATATTGTATTAACCGTATTCCTAGGCTCAAGAAGATGCTGAAGGCTGGAAAACCATTGTCAAGGCGTTAGAAGAGGTTAGAATAACTGAAAGTTGCATGTCAGATGAGTAACATTGATTGATTGATTGATTGGCAGAGTGATTGATTGATTGATTGGCAGAGTGATTGATTGATTGATCAATTGATTAACTGATTGACTGAGTGAATGAATTAATGAATGAGTATAAGAATAAACCAACAAATAAACAATTTTCTTGCTGTAGGAAAATTCTTTTTTAAAGTCAAAGTTAAAAGTGACAGAAGAAAAGTTGCAGGGTGTGGAAAAAACTACTATTGACAAGGAATCAAGTGCAAGTCTGGATGAACTACAAGAAAATGCAAGTATTTATTTCTCAAAATACTCTAGTTTCCTCTTCTATATTGCTCAAAATTAGCCTAAACTTTGTGTCTAATATTCAAGTGTTTCATTGAAGGTGTGTGGATGTTCAAAATGTTTGTATTGTTGAAGTTGTGCATCATTTTACATAAGAACTTGTGAATACAATACTTCAATGTGACCCTTGAAATGGGGCTAACCCTGAGTAAATGAGTCTGTAATCAAGGAACACAGTGGTCTTATGCAAATTCAAAAGTGGTTTAAATTATTGTTGAAAAAAATATTGGTGCAGTGTGGATTTGCTGTATTGCAACCATGGTCATGCCCTATCCAGGCATTGGTGCATTTTGATTGGTCAAGCTTTGGTCTCATGCTGTGATTGGCTGAATTAATGTTCCTAATTCCAGCTCCTTAAAAATCTTGCAAATGATTTATTTAAGTTCTGTGGAAATTATTACTCTTTGAATTGTTTACGGCCAAAAGATTCATTATACGATCCTTTCTCTTCTCTTTCTCCTTCCATTTTCCATCCCACTTTCCATTCCTATTTTTCTTCTACTCTCATTCCCACTGTTACAATACAGCTTATTAGTGTTATGTTGTTTACTGATATGTGTAGGTCAAAGATTTAAATCAATACTTGGAATCTGAACGCGCATCTAGAACAGATCTTGAGATGTATGTAGCTGTTCTCAACACACAGAAAGGTAAAAAGATTCCACACAAAATATTCATGAATGGGTAAAGGTTCTTCTATTTCAGGCCATGTATAATTCCCTAGAGTATCATTTCTTTGTTTAACAATTCACATGAGAAGACAACATAAATATGAATACAACTCAAGCAAAGAACATTATTCTCAAGAGAATGACACATGGTCTGAAATAGAGTTACATTAACCCCATATGCAACAAGTCTATGTGTTCTGGTTTTTTTTAATCATTATTTAAAAAATTCTCATTTTAGGTGTCCTACAAGAGGACTCTGACAAATTAAGAAAAGAACTTCATAATGGTACTGCATGACTATGCTATTTTTAAACTATCAGGGAGAGTAGCAGAAACCTGTATTACAACTCTTTCAGGGTTCCCACGGTCAGGGAAAAGTCAGGGAATTCTGATTTTTTTTCAAGGTCAGGGAATTGTCAGGGAATTTGGATTTTAGTCAGGGAAATTTGCAATTTATTAAAAAGTCGGGGAAAAGTCAGGGAATTTTTGTCATCATTCTCAAATTCTTCTTGGCGATAATATTGTAATTTCACTCCCAAACGAAACTTCCCAAATGTTCCCGATGTATATTTTTAAAAGTACTAAATAGAAGTTTGCCACTTGGTCATGGAAAAATTACTTTTGGTCAGGGAAAAGTCAGTTAAAAGTCAGGGAATTTTAATTTTTGATATGAGTGGGAACCCTGTCTTTTCATTCCTATGCGCTGATCAAGACAACAGTAGTGACAGGGAAGTTGGGCAATACACTTCGGTCAATCAAATGAATTGGTCTGTACCTTTATATTCTCTGATTGGCGGCAGTGTATTGCCTTATTTCCCTTTTGCGACTGTTGTCTTGATCAGCGCGTAGCATGGAGAGATGTAATACATGTTTTAAGTAGGTGTGGTACATAATGTTTCTATTCCAAAACCTTCCCTTTGTTGTTGTTGCCGTTTGTTTTTAGTGGTGAAGATAAATAAATAAATAAATTCCTATCATTTATGTGTTCAGTTTGTAGACTTCTCGAGCAAGAGAAAACAGCACATCGCGAACTGAAGCAAACCTGGCAAATGGCAAACGATCAGTTCCTGGAGAATCAACAGATGCAGAACGCCAAGATGACGTTGATGTGGAACGTCATGACTAACGAACAAAAACAGAAGGTCAGAGAAGAACGACAAAAGTTATTAACCACAAGACCTCAGACTGGTGAACTGGTAGACCTGACTTCACCACCTCTTACTCCTGTTTCGCCTGTAGAGGTGGGTTAAGTGTAGAATTATTTGTAAGCTGTGGGGGGGGGGGGGAGGGGGGTAAAGACTGACCTCCCCCTTGTCACTTACCTTTCCCCATCTCCCCTTCATCCTTTGTGCCCAAGCACGGACGCACTGGTGATTGTACCACGTAACAGTGCTTTCGGTGATTAGTGGTAGTACACTCGCTCCTCATCTCTGGAGTCTCGAGTTCGATTCCAGGACTCGGCTTCACATGTTAGTACAGCATTTTAGATCTCTCTCTTGATTCAAGGGTTTTTCTCTGGGTTCTCCAGTTTTCTTCCCTCCGCAAACCCACCAAACTAAGATTTTAATTATATCTATGGATAGTTTCAGAGTTTGATAAAATTGGAAAGAATATTTAACGCGACCTGAAACTGAGAGCAACCCTTATATTGAACATGGCACAACAGTTTTGTAATTTAATATCGTCTTATTTTGATTCCTCCTCATAGAAAGCCATTGATGTCGCTCTAATGATACCTGATTCAGGGTCTCACCTCTCCGATATCTCCACTTTATCCTGTACTAATTCCTTCACGTCCATCGCGTCCGAAAAGGAAGAAAGCAACGACGAAGACGAAGACGGCGATAACAAACAAAAGGGTCAAAGACAACGGTCACATTCAGACTCGGGTTCTTTGGAAGGTGGGTACTGATATACCACGCAGATATTCAGTTGTATGCTCTAATTATTTAATAATGATAAATAATAATTATTAATTATTTCTCCCTGATAATGTATGTACCACAATGAGTTTCCGTCATTAGTGAAAAACTCTGTGCTGTATCGCAACCGTACCGTACCCGTAGCTATGCATTGTGATTGGATATTTCACACAAAAAGAGTAAGAGGCCATTTTAATGTTAGAGCGGTTGTTGTACTAGTGGGAAACGATACGGCAAATTCTAGATTCGTAGCCATAGCTACGCGTTGTGATTGGACGAATTAAAGAACGACAGTGGGAAGTACGGTATGTTTCCCGCTCGTACGACAGCCATTGTTATGGGAAGCCATTTCAGTGTTACGGCATGTTGAATCGTGCATGTGACGTAACAGTACCGTACGTTTCCCACTCATACGATAACCATTGTTATGGGAAGCCATTTCAGTGTTACGGCATGTTGAATCGTGTATGTGACGTAACAGTACCGTACGTTTCCCACTCATACGATAACCATTCTTATGGGAAGCCATTTCAGTGTTACGGCATGTTGAATCGTGTATGTGACGTAAATCAGAACCGTTTGTTCCTTATTCATACGGAAACCGCTTTATGACATACCGTACACTTTATGAGTTGTATACGATTCAAGGAATTTTGCATAAAATGGCAGGGATTTTGTATTTTAAAATTGTAAGAAGCAATGCAGAAAGAGCTTAGGATAAGGTTGTCAGCGAAAACCCCGACCTCTAGTGCCAGTCTTTCACACAACCATCCAAAAGGTCTATTTACACATCGTAGCAGGTACCTGCAGTATTAAACTGAAAAACAAAATATTCCACACTTCCTACAAAAAACTCACTACAAACCCATGTTGTATGTTATCAATAAATCATAAATGATCGATAACCGGGATTTGTTGTGCTACGATACTCCAAACAGGGTCTCCAAGTAGTGAAAAACCGGAAGTAAAATTGTTCGAAACTTAAATTTTACTTCCGGTATAACCTGCTGATACCGGAAAACAAATGTTAAAGACTCTCATTTAGAGATAAGTGAAAATCAATCATGTTGCTTTGTAATGTGATATTTTTTGAAATATAGAAATTATATTTTTGGATTAGAAATTTTACTATTATTTTGTCAGTGCCTTTTGCATTTATTTAGACAATTATATCACCGATAAAACAAGGGAATATTATTAAGACAAACATCTAAATTTATCAATGATATTCTGGACGAGGACTCGAATATTTCAAAGGTTCGGTGATCAGAAAAGAGAGGAACGGCCTTATTTAGGACCTTAAGAAACGGGAAACCAGAGAAAAAAAAAGATCTTTTTCTACTGTAAACTTAGGACTGAATGAGTTTAGATTTTATTCCAAGGTTTTCTGAGACAGCTCTCGGAACGCTGAAATCCTAGTTAAGCGATTTTTGTTGTTTTGGGAATTCTCTCGTGGTCTCCATCATGACGGATGTTCTCGTGTGGTATCTCCAGAGAACTATCTTCCTTTCATCCAAATCATTCATTAAAGACTGTAATTCCTCTGTTTGCGCAGTTAATGACAACGAAGTCTCGAGAGCCAAGTCCGCAGAAAACCTCACTCCACTCCCCTTGGACGTGCAGGACAAAGCAGAAGCGGAAGCCATCAGGCATAGTCCCTTACTGGACTTTCAACCAAGACCGCGCACGCCCAGTAAAGGAAAGATTGATTGGCGAGTTTTCCAGGAAGAGGTTAGTGGTCAAAGTTTTGATTCTTAAACGTATTTTGTTTTTGCGCTTAGCTAGAATTTTAAATGAAATCTTCTGTATGTATGCTGGGCTTGGTCGGTCACTTGCCGCGCGAGCTCCGAAAATTCCAGCAGGATACAATAAAGGTCGAGTGTTGGTAAGTCTACCTATAGCACTTTGTGGAACAATTCCATGTAAAAAGACACAGAAAAGGGAAAAAAAACTTGAGGCTCTGAGTTAAACATTTAGGATATTCCAGTCTAACATGATTGTAGTTATTACAGAAAATACTTGACGGAAACACAACCTTTTTCTAGTTTCTTCCTTTCTTTCTATTTATGTATTCATTCATCCATTCATTCGTGGTGTATACCTTCTATAATCAGGTCAAAGTGTTACATGAAAGCGAGACGAACAGATCGTGTGTCATGTGCAGTAACTACGAGAAACAGTTACAGAAGGTGGAAGCTGAAAGACAAAAACTTAAAAACCTCTCCTCTAATCTGCAAATAGCTCTAGAGCACGAAAAAGTAAGCCACTCTGCTCCATAATTTAACTTACATTTTTATTGCAACAAGGGTTTTTCTGCGGGTACTCAAGATTTCCTCCCTTCACTAAAGGCCACCTTCTGAGAAATATAGAGGTGGTGAATGTGAAGTGTGCCGACTTATATTGATGAACTTGAAGCCTAGTTGTACGAAGGGTGGATAGCGCCATCTGACGGATAAATCCTTATCCATTGTATAAAGTGATGCTGTTATTCAATAAATTTATCGGATAGCGCTATCCACCCTTTCTACGACGTGCGCTACTTGTGACGGGGGCTAGAAACGACACGCTAGTTACAATCAGGATGACATTATGTAGGTATTTTAGTTTTCTATATATTTTTTAATGACTTGATAATGATTTTGTTTTTGCAGAAAGCGTTATTCGAAGAACAGAAGCTGCGCAGTCGTCTAGAGCAGAGTGTGGGTCACGCGGGTCAGGACGCGCAGACACAAATCAACGAACAGGCCGACACGTTGAGTAAACTAGATAAGATACTAGTGGACGTACAAAGAAATTATGCTGCTACAAGAAAAGAGGCCTCTGCGCAGATAGTAAGTGATTATTAACCCTGTAGGAATCGAGGGTGGTGTAGCGGAAGTACACTCTCATCTCACCTCTGGGGTCTCTGGTTTCATTCCTAAACTCAGCTTTACATATGAGTGGAGTTTGTGAGGTCTCCACCAGGTTTCAAGGGTTTTTCTCCGGGTTCTCCGGTTTTCGTCACTCCACAAAACTTAAAAGGCTAAATCCCAATTTTGTGAGCTGGCAGCATGCGCACTAATCCAGAACTGGATTTCCTTTTAATCACAGATGAAACAAAAAGAGAACTGGGACGAGTAAAGATAAAAGTGAACCCATATTGATCAATTTTAATACACTCGCGTGCGTGTGCGCCCGCTTTTCATTTGTTCACTTTTAAATTTGTTTCATTTTTTTCATTCAAGCACGGCATTTTATGGTGATTGAGAAAAGTGGGTTCAGTACTAGTCTCCCTCTCAGCCGTTTTTAGTCTCGCTCCATTCCCTTACGGTTTACTTCTCTTGGACCGTAGGGGAATGGAGCGAGACTATAAATGGCTGTGAGGGAGACTAGAAAAGTTCTGCAGTATCCCTTTCTTGACTTAGATCAACCCAGAGAATAATTCAGAATTGAATTTAAACTTAATGTTTTGAATGTGTGCTAGTATTAAAACGCTTTTGATATTTTCGTCTACAATTTCTAGGAAAAACTAACTGTATCAAGAGACGAATTAAAGGAAGAGGTAAGCGAATAAATATTTATTGCTATGGTACTATCACCTGGAATCTGTTTTAATTGCCCTATTTCACTATGACGTCAATTCAAAACAATCTTCAACAATCTATCGTTTAAACGCAAAGGATCATGGTCGTCGGAGGGAGTCAAATCAACGGAAACTAACCGAAAATCGTTCTAAAACCTGTATCAATCCACGAAGAGAAGTAGAATAGCACATCTTAACACAGTTATATCTGAAAACCAGGCCATTTTAGATTAAACTGTTTCGCTAGGAGCAAATGTTGTTGAATTTTCTATAGGATTTGGCGATTCTATCCCCCACATAAACAAGCAGTGACGTCATAGTGAATTAGGGCAATTTATTTAATTTGTTTGCACATTTAATTTGTAGTTTTTAACTTCGAATTCTAGTATTTCCCAAAAGTACGATCCCTGATGGTTACATTTTCCGTAAATTTGTTTTTATAGTTAAATCGTCTACGGTCCGAGTATAGTGCCTTGCAGGACTCCGCACTTCAACAACTCAGCCTGGTAAATAAGTATATTTGATTACTGACAACATAAAGTATATTTTGCACGACGATAACCCCGCTTAAACGGCCGCTGTCTCTGTCACTATCACAAAGCTCAGACATTACACCGTCGCGGTCACGGAGCAACACGTTCGTACCGTGAGTTTCAAAAATTCTCTCGTACCCAGAGCCTGCGTTTCTTCTGGCCGGCTGCGAGATTAACGCATAGCCATTTATTTAATATGCTGTTTTTATTTCTTTGTCCTGTGGCAACAGATGGACTCAGACGCGCGAGTAACAGAAATGAAAGAACAGTTGATGCAAATCCGATCTGCAAGTGAAGGAACAGAGGAAAAATTACGGAGTGAGGTATGTAAAAGGAGTAGACCCGACGTCAAGCAAACTGATTCTTTTGCGCTCGATTGCGCTTCTCTTGATGTTAACTGACGATTATTCGTTTCGATTTGATGCATGTTTGCAGATTGCATTCTTGAAAGATCGAGCGATAGCTGAACAAATGAATAAAGACAGCATGGAGGAGATGTTCCAGGCTGATGTAGAAGGCTGCAAAATTGAAATAGGTTTGTTAACACCCTGCGACAAATATAGGCTTCGTAGGAGAGTAGTGTAACGCTAAATCCTGACGCAACCAAATTTCATTTTTTAAATGGAATTATTAACAGGACTCCAAATCTAAGGGACCTCTCAAGAATAACATCATAGGGATCATTTATTTCTTTTTAGGTAAACTGGCTGAAGAACTTAAAAAAGAAAGAAAAGAAAAAGTAGAGGTGGGATTTTCTTATTTATATATTTCGTGCCATTACCAGTGTGATCGCGCTTGTGTCAAGCGCGATTAACGAGGGCGAGTATTAATCAACTCTGCCGGGTCCCTTAGCATTAACGCATGCTGTTTGTTGTATAGCTTTCACACAACCTTTCCTATCTAATCCTTAATTTGGTTATCGTAGATGGAAACAAGATTACAACAATCAGATCAAATGCTACGAAATATTGAAGCCAAGACTAGACCAGTTATCATTGCCCTTAGAGGACAACTAGAGGAAGCTAGCGAGGAAAAGGTATCCAAAGATAATCCAAACTGCTGTTAAAAGATTTGTTATTCATTTCAGAGTTTCTTTAGAGAAGTAATTCTAGATTGATTATTACTTTACTTATAGAAAAAAATGGAGGCTGAAATGAAAAGAATGAGAAATCAATTTCAGTCGTTGACGTCTCAGCTTAATGAAAGCGAAACTGTCCAAAGAGACTTCGTCAAGTTATCACAATCGTTACAGGTAAGATACAACCATTGATAGCAATGATAGAGTCAGGGGGGTTATTTTTGGGCGCTGGTGATAACTGAGATCATTAAAGTGAGGAGATTCCCTTACGGATACTATAGCGGAAGGGGATTCCCTTCTAGTCAATACGGGTGAAATACTAGGTCAATTAGTAACGAGTAAGAGGATTTCTTTGAAGGCACTACAGGTGGAGAAGGTTTCCTTATGGACGCTGCCGGAAACCAGGATATCAGCGTGATCTCTAAAGTAAGGAGATTCCCTTAAGGATACTATAGCGGAAGGGGATTCCCTTCTAGTCAATACGGGTGAAATACTAGGTCAGTTAGTAAAGAGTAAGAGGATTCCTTTGAAGGCACTACAGGTGGAGAAGGTTTCCTTATGGACGCTGCCGGAAACCAGGATATCAGCATGATCTCTAAAGTAAGGAGATTCCCTTAAGGATACTATAGCGGAAGGGGATTCCCTTCTAGTCAATACGGGTGAAATACTAGGTCAGTTAGTAAAGAGTAAGAGGATTCCTTTGAAGGCACTACAGGTGGAGAAGGTTTCCTTATGGACGCTGCCGGAAACCAGGATATCAGCATGATCTCTAAAGTAAGGAGATTCCCTTAAGGATACTATAGCGGAAGGGGATTCCCTTCTAGTCAATACGGGCGAAATACTAGGTCAATTAGTAAAGAGTAAGAGGATTCCTTTGAAGGCACAACAGGTGGAGAAGGTTTCCTTATGGACGCTGCCGGAAACCAGGATATCAGCGTGATCTCTAAAGTAAGGAGATTCCCTTAAGGATACTATAGCGGAAGGGGATTCCCTTCTAGTCAATACGGGTGAAATACTAGGTCAGTTAGTAAAGAGTAAGAGGATTCCTTTGAAGGCACTACAGGTGGAGAAGGTTTCCTTATGGACGCTGCCGGAAACCAGGATATCAGCATGATCTCTAAAGTAAGGAGATTCCCTTAAGGATACTATAGCGGAAGGGGATTCCCTTCTAGTCAATACGGGCGAAATACTAGGTCAATTAGTAAAGAGTAAGAGGATTCCTTTGAAGGCACAACAGGTGGAGAAGGTTTCCTTATGGACGCTGCCGGAAACCAGGATATCAGCATGATCTCTAAAGTAAGGAGATTCCCTTAAGGATACTATAGCGGAATTAAGATAATTAAGGAGGGGGTTGCGTAAATCCCCCAAAACAATATCGAGCAAGCACTTCACCTACGAAAAAAAATATCGCGCAACCTCTCCTTTTAGTAAAAAAATATCGAACAAACACACACAAAAAAATTGCGTGCAAGGGTGGCTACAAAAAAATATCGTGCAACATGAATTCCCCTAATTATCTAATGGTCCATCCCTTAAAGTATCGTGATTCTTATTGATCATGTCGCTTGTGTTTTAGATGCAAATAGCGAAAATACAGGAATCAGAAGAGGACGTTCGCTGGGAACACAAGGATGATGTCCATCAATGTCACAAATGTAAAAAAACATTAGCAAACAATAAAGATAAAGTAAGTCATCTCATTTATTTCTTTTTTCTAATTTCCAATTTAGCATTCTTTGCTTTATTAGCTACCCTACAAATACTTCCATCGCTGTTGTCTAAGCTAGGAACGAGGGATCTCTTTCCAAAGTCCCTAACAAGGTATTGAAGACTCGGACACAAACCTAAAATACCTAAAAATAATGGAGAACTTAGTGACAGAATGGATCGATTGGCGAAAAGCTGGTCTGAGTCTAAGAGAAAGGTCTACCGGAAAATGGAAAAAATAGGCTTGGTGGGACGCTTTGGTCACTTGTGTCCAAGGATAGGTCTGAATGGAAGTAACGGAGAAGTCGGGGAAGCGGAGATTAATTATAAGTTTAACATGTTTTTGGGTCCTCTTACAGGCACACTGTCATCACTGTGGCAAGATCTTTTGCGAAGCATGTCGATCCAAAACCATCAATTCATCCGTCACGCGACGAGCTCATCAAGTCTGTGACTTATGTCACGCCATCTTAAGTAAAGACCCAAAAGCTTTGGTAAACGACATTAGCGGTGGTGATAGGCAATATGGACCGGTATAGGCATAAATTCATTTTCTAATTGGTTTTTATTCTAATCACATCTAATTACGTCAAAGCAATATACTAACGTACTCGACAGGGTCTAAATCAGAATTAAGGTAAAATCCGTTGTCATGGAAATAGTCGTTCCAAAACGTGAATCATTTAGCCTGGAGAAATTCATATTGATTTACTATTCATACCAAGATGAGAATATGTGGCTTTCGCTGGGAATAACCTCGTTCCCAAGCACTTTAACTTATCTATATTTCCATATCTTCATGTATTTCATAAGTGCCACGCGTTCCACATATTCTCATCTTTGCATCATAATTACCGCGACCTAACATCTATTTTACCCCGGCCTGCTCTCAGTCTGACCTCTAGCTCAGCTGGTAGAGCATCGGTAGTACAATTTCAAAGGTCGTGGGTTCGATTCCCAGCGAGGTCGGAAATTAATTTTTCCGAATTTAATTCCAAGGGCTTTCGCCCGGAATAACCTCGTTCCCAAGCACTTTAACTTATCTATATTTCTATATCTTCATGCTATTCTTACCGACTAGTTCTCCATTTCTTCAAGAGATTTTCCCGGCCTTTTGAAAATAACGATGCACGGCACGGTCACGGAAGGGAATGGAAAACATGCAAGATATTACTGCTCGTGCAATCAAAATGCTGGGATACTTCGCTTAACGTTCATGGTCATGGCACGGCACGTCCGTATCATAAGTAACGGTATCCTTCGTATAATTTAGGGCCCAGTTTCCCACACCACTGTCATTTTAACTGTCAACATGAACTCTGCCTATCAACATACTTAAAAAATGCTAAGCGTACGCTACGGACGTGCCGTGGCGTGACAAAACCGAACACTTTGATTGGTTGAGCAGTGAATTCTTGGTTGAGCTGCGATTGGTTTAAAGAATCTTAACTTAGTACCGTGACGCTGCCGTGACGTTTGACGCTGATCCAAAATCATGCGTAATGCTTTCCCATTTCAAAGTAGAGTGTTTCGAGACTCGTGAATATGGATAAACTCAAACAAAGAATGTCATTCTCAAGGGAATGACACGTGGTCTGACATGGGGCAAAACATTATGGCCAAAACGAAGAGGTCCATTATGGTCATATGTCATGTGATCTGAAATGGGAAGAGGTGGTTTTGACTTCTAAAACGACTGTACTACTTCAAAAAATCAATATATACTCTTACATGTACATTATGCATCATTTGTCAGGAGTGATGAATACGTGTATCTCTACTCCCATTGTTTTATTAAGAAAATCTGGGGGGGGGGGGGAAACCTGCATAAAATACATACGTGGCACCCTGGACTGTTTTTCAAAGGAAAACGAAAGATCCAATCCACTGTTTGTCCATTATAGGCCATGTGTCACTTCCTTTAGAACATGACTCTTTGTTTGAGTCTTATCAATATTAAATATGGGTGAAAAGCAAATGAATCATCTTATTCTATAATGGTACAAAGAAATAATAATCAAGAGAATGCCATGTGGTTTCAAGAAAACAGTGGATTGGGTCTTACTAAGCCAAAAAAGATCCAGATTGAAAGCCCACTTCCCGAGATATGCTCTTTTCCCATACACAAATGTCTCAGTACGAGGCTACGTGCTAAATTGAATTTATTCGTTTCTCTTGCACGAATCACTGAACATTTTGCGCTTAGCCTCATTGAAACCTTTGTACGTGACTAACCTAAGCTATTATCTTACTTACATTGACTAAAAGTAGATCTAAAATAGAAGAGAACTATGTTGATAAACATAGATTTGAAATGAGTATTTCATATTTTGAATAATGAATTTCCAACTAGATTTCTTATCTTTTCAATATACAACTTCAAATTGTTTTTATTTTGTTAAAGGGAAACATATTGAAGGTATCATGTGGTCATGATTTTGAAATAATACCACTTATAATTGTAAATATACCTTATGGATTTAGAATAAAAATAAACTGTCCAAAATACAATGTTATGATGTTGGATATCTTAGTCTGTCGTCAGCCTTGACTTTAATGTATCGACATCGCTAGAACAACTGTAACTATCAAAGACTTAAACACCCTCACAGATCAAAATAGAACAGTCCCTTTACTGCGATTTTTATCGACATGCAAACTCTGTCTCTGAGTTGCACACTGAAATTTGGTTTTTCGCTGCTGCCAATCAAAAATATGAAAGCTACTGACTGATTAGGTTTGGTTGATGGCAGTGAAAAACTAAATTTCATCTCTATCATTTAAAGCTCACTGTCATCTCCACTTCGATGCAAAGGAGCAGCTTCCTTACAAGATGGCAAAGGGAATTGGATATGGAGGAGAACCAGACAAACCAGTCAAGTAACATGTAAAAGGACCGGAGATGCAATGCTGAATCCAGTAATTACTGAGAGCGAGAGGTAAGAGCACTGCTTGATTCCCAACGCTTGGTTGTGTGTAATAGGGTACAAAAGCAAATTTAATGACCTTTTATTCTTAGACAATGGCTAGGGCCTTTCTACAGACATGAATTCTAATTTTTTTTTTAAATTTATATTCATTCAGTCTGTGTAAATTAAGTGAAAAAATAATGCTGAAAATATTAAACTTTATTTAATCTTGTAAAGAAAGGTGATTGGCATGTATCATATATGAAGAACGTAATGAGCTATAGATAGGCACCACAGAGCCTAATTTTGATTGGGGAGGCTAATGACTGCCAAAAGTGGGAATACCTAGAGCGGTTTGGTGTAAGCAGCTCATAGGCATTTACAACATATTTTTTGCATTGGCTATTGATATATTCTAAATAGCAAACAAATAATTCAAAATATGGTGGCAATACTATTGGGAGATAGGTCTTTGATAGATTCTAGGTCCTTGGAGCTGAATGCATGCTAAAGATAACTCAACTGTGTGATGCTGTGGGGACAAGGAGGTACTCAGTTGATCCTGAATGATTTCTGGCCTGATGTAAAGACTCACATGAAATCTTGAAGCTACCTTACCTAAGACTTATCAATATAAAAAAGAATTGATCTTCAGACTAAAAACATAACATCACAGCTACATTTAGTACTACTTAGTTTAAGCAAGTTTACAGATTGCACTCTAGTATATTGACTTGCTGCATTTGACAGAAAAAAGTTTCAATAGAGGCTGCTCATTATCACATGATGGGAGCCATGACAAGAGGCACAGCAATAGAGTCTTTTCCCCCTGGGAACTGAACTGAATTCCTTGATTCAATGATACTTGTCAATGATCCCAGCTTCCTGTCATGGCTGCTTTCACATGATGGCGCAAACTTCTATAGAACCTGTGATGTAAAACGAGAAGAGAGGAAAAAAATGAGAAGATTGGGATAAAAAGGTAAGACTATAATGGCTCACACATATATTAAAATCATCTACTTTTAAAGAATACAAATAATAATTCTATATAAAATAATTCTGATCAGTTAATATCAAAGAAAACTATCATTATTTATAAAAATGTAAACGTTGATTATATATATATATATATCGATTTTCCCTATATCTTGTCCCATTTTTCCCGCATTCTGTCTCTCCCGTTCTCTATCCATTCATCCTTTTCATATTAGTAACTCTTTGAATTGCAGCGGTAGTACATAACGAGCATGACCAGTTGCCTGAGTTGTACTACAGACTTTTGCGAAACGATGGATGAAAAGAACTCCGGAAATCAGGTAAGACAATGCAATATACCCCTAAAACTGTACTCATTCGTACACAAATATTGTTGGTAAATATTTTTAATGATTACACGTCACATTCCCGTGTAAAAGACCGACCGCTACACGGCAAATCACTGGCTTCGAGCTTTTCTGCGCCTCTTATTAGGCCTTGGAGAGATCCAGAATATCTTTGGAGATCTTGCACTGAACCTAACATGGTATCCCGAAGCCGTTTTACTTCTTGGAGCCTTGAGTATTGCCTTGAGGTGAAAAGTTTCAGTCAAACCATTTGAAAACATCGAGTTGTTGTAACGGTTTATGCTGTCAGCAACTGTAGTTTTCTTGCATAGTCGCCGTTCTCTGCTCCCGCTGTTTGAGGTCGAGTCTTCGTATTTCAACAGTTTCTTTGTAATTGAGATTTGTTCAGAATTCGAATCGCTCGACAGACGAAAAGAGCCGTTCAACCCGGATCCCGACGTTCGAATCAACATTCCGTTTTCAAGCGCCTTGATAATCGCCATCTTCGCATTGTTCTCAATGTTCTTTTGACTCTTGGATGCCTTTAGTACTCGTTGGATGATCTTTTGCCTTGAAACACCTTTTCCATTCTCCATATTAACTGCATTGTAGATAAGATTTTGCAGTTTAGCTTCGCGTTTTGCGGAAGGTCTGTGTTCTACCGCCATGATGGAATATGGTCGTTGGAGTTGTTCACATCTTACACGTGTGAATGGTAAACACGTGGCGCGAGGGTGTGTGCGGTATGCGGCATAAAATAGTATTATGACGTCACATTTTAAAGGAATGATTGTGCGCGTGCGATTTCGGCTCCGCAAAACATTTCTGCACAGTGGAAGAAAAATATATATTTATTTATATCTATATAAAATATATATTTATATCTTACAGTACTAGTCGTTTCTAATAGAAGATAAAATGCTGCGAGTAGTAATTATTCAGTATCAACCCGTGATAATTTAATCATATTGTTATTGAAAAGTTAACCGCTGGCCACTAGAGCCTGAGGACTCACTAGGACCGCTGACTGGCTCAAGTTATACCCGCTGACATAAGTTTCAGTTTTCTACGTTAAAACGCAGTTGGAACGGTAGTAGTAGTGTTGCTCGCTGACGTTCCCTACACGTTTTTGAGAAGTTTTTGACAAGCTTTTATCAAACTCTTTATCGCTGTTTCGATATCCTTACGAACTCCGCCTATCCAAACGTCTAAGTTGGTTAGCGGTAGAGAGCGCAATTAAAACTTGACGAAAAGTTGTCAAAAAGAAATCAAAAACTCTTTTGATTGTTGATGGTTCAGCGCGCAACAATGTAATGCGTTACTTTAATTTTGAAAGTTAATTTTACCATAATAATTTAATAGTAATCGTATTGCAGTTTTCCGCCTATTCGCCGTATCGTAGGAGTTTTTCATCGCTGTGAATTAAAAACTATTCGACTTCTAGGACCTTTCTTCAGTTATCTTAGTTTATGGGGATGTTTTTTATATATCTTTGTCTCTAAGGGACGGACCATTAGATTCTGAGAGGGGGAAGGGGCAATCTATTTTGTGCAGGTTTTTTACGCCTCATGTGTGCAGGAATTTTTTGGACATTATTTGGAATTTGTTCCTGTCACTTTTCTTATGCACGATTTTTTCACTTTTTAAAGCTGTACTCTATTTATTTTTTAGCCCAACCCCCCTCGCCCCCCCCCCCCCCCCCCCCCAAAAAAATCTAATCATCCGTCCCTAAGCGACTAACATCTCTATAGCGGGCAGATTCAAAGTCCCAGAGGATTTTGCACTAATTTATTTGTATGAAGATCAACTTATCTGTCGCGGTAATGTTTTATACTTTTAATAAATTTTCAAAAATCTAGGTAACATGTTAAATAATTGAAGTTATCGTATTCATTAAAAATCAATTTGGATAAAATTCATGGATTCTAAGACTCAGGTCAAACGTCGAACTTCACATGAGCCGAACCTAATTAAAACAATGGAGAACAAGAAGGTCTTCTTTGAAGTTATTAATAATGGGGTGCTTCTATAGCGCATTTCACATGGTCTCAATGCGCTTTGCATTAATGACCAGTGGAGGACTTTACGGGCTGCGTATTAAGTTCGGCTCATGTGAAGTTCGACGTTTGACCTGAGCCTAAGATAGTAAGTTTTTAAACAGTTGAGAGCATGCATAATGTAATTGTAATTAAAATAGAATAATTTCATGTTTTGGAAACTTTGCACATATTGTGCGAGACAGAATCTTGAGAAAAACGGAGTGAAAAAAGATGACCAAATATCTGTTTTGATCGTAAAACTTACTAGTACTTTACAATGGCTGAATTTATGTTTTTAAGACGAAATGGCATTTAAGGAAAGATGCACTTGCAGATTGACCTTTCCCAAATTCACTTGAATGACAACAACAAAATGGCTCCATGTCGAGGTAGGTCTTGATGAAATACATTAAATGTATGAACACATCAAGTCCAACCTCGACTTGAAGCCATTGTTTCTTGGTCTTTAATTCAGGTCTATTCCCGTTTGCAACTTGTGTTGCAATGGCCTTGAGGAGTTCATTGCAAGAACAATTTTGCTTTGTAGTGGTCTAAATGCTGACGTTTTTCTTTGCGCAATCATTGCTACAAGCTGCACTACCTGATAACTGATTGCAGGAATACTTGCCTCTGACTAGCTTTCTGTTTTATCTCTTTCTTCTTAAAAGGGTAGCGAAGTAACAAATGAATTTGAGATTGAAGAATGGGGTTGAGATTAATAGCAAATCCTTTATTTGCCAGCACTGAATAATTTTTTTGGTTTGCTGTTCAAAACGTTTTTTACTACAACTGTTTTCATTTGTTATTTGAAGCCATATTGAACAGCTGTTATCATTTATATTGTTGTTGTTTTACTGCTTCTGTCATTCGTTTTCTTTGTATCACATCTCCTTTTATCTATCTTTATCTATTCTTAATGCACATTCAATTTATCGAGAGATGCCCTGTAAAATAAAACAAAATCAATCAGTCTTACGAGAATACTTAACGATAAAAACAATCAAAAGATTTCTTACCTTGCTTCAAGAATCTGCTGTTCCAGCCGTCCCTAAACAAGGAAATGCGTCATCAGTATCATTTCATAATTTGATCCAATGAGGACGCTTGTTATATGCTCGATATTTAACCCAATCAGAATGAATCTTACAAAATTATTTCTTTTGTTAAAAAGTTTTTGTTATTTTATCCAAGCCAGTCACAACGCATGTTATACATTGCTAATTCAAATCGAGTGTGATCTTTACCCTTATTGTGTCACTCTTGGCCCTGACGAGTCGTCCTTCAAGATCATCGATCTCCACTTTGATCCCAACTGCGTTATGCCAAACACGGATCTGTCGGTCATTTCCGCCAGCTGTTGCTAGGTAACGTGAGCTGGGGTGCCAGGCAATTGCTGTGATGTTATCTGTGGCATTTACAGTAAGAATTCATTGAACATTGTTATTACTATTATTTTAACTTTTACTTGTACTCTGAGAGAAATGTCTTTACTTCAAAGCTTTATATATAAATGTTTCTTCTAAAGTGGTACAAAAGACAAGGAGTCATAATACTAAAGGGAATGAACAGTGGTATGAGGTTCCAAAGTGCAAACTGAAATGGCAAAGAGCTAACCACCCAAACATGAATACTATAGATTACCTCCATGAACTTCTTCCAAGAATTCTTCGAGGTTACCATTCTCCGTGCTGAACAAGGCCAAAGACCGCCCCATGGAGATGGCTGTGACGTAAGCATCCGGGGACATAGCGATGAGCATGTTTTCATAGACGTTACACGATGCATCGTAGATTCCAGTCAACAACAAATGCGGGTCTTCTCGTTTACTGTACTCCACTAGAAAATAAGAGAGACTTTTAGAATAACGTTCTTGACAAAAATTGGTAATGACTAGCGCGTAATAGTTGGACAGAGTCGGGTATATGAATAAGAAGGGGGAAAATGTAAAATAAATTAAGATTTTTAATATCAATAGTTTATCTTTCTCACCATCTATGTCCCATACTCTCCATGTTCCATCTTTTGAGACAGTTGCCATCCTACGAGGAAGAAGTATAAAAAAGTTTCAGCGGCTGATCTTAGGAGGTCATATTTTGACATCGGCAGTTCAACCCCACCCTACCCCCAGCCAAATTCCTGTATCTGCCCCTGAGTTTACATCGAACATTTGGAAATCCACCCGAGCGACACCCGACCACTTTGCGATAGCACTTACCTGGTTGAGTCAGATGAGAAAGTGAAGTGATATATGCCAGCGGTATGACCCTTTAATTCCATTGCTCGGGATATCTGTGGTGTACAAAGAGCTATTAGTATATGCTTTACTTGGATAGTAGAGGGTAGATAGTATGGAGTATAAAAAAGAAATAGTTCTCAAGGGAATAACACGTGGCCTAAAAGAGCAAATATTTTGCACAAACTAAAACAGTCCATTGTAGTGGGGTATAACGTGATTATGAAATACAGTCATACTCCAGTGTTATCATAGAGAATGAAATAATACTCAAGAAAATGCAAAATGGGAAAACATTAAGTCCAAGCTATAAAAAAAAGTGTATTGGTCATTTTTCTTGTTTAATGGATAGTATTTTCATACTGTACCTTCCTGAAATTGTCACCCTTGTCGAACTCAACTTCCCATAGTTTCACGTCTGGAGTAAATCCTACAAAATAAATATGCAAGGCAAGTGAAAAATGGGTACAAAAATACCTAACACTTGAAATGTAGAAAAAAGAGGGAATCTGAAGTTAAGGAGAAATTTTCACGAAAGCTTTTGACAGCAAATTTAGCTGGAATTTTGAAGTTCAGCTCTGCGAAAAGAATAGTAAACCGAAGAGCAGGAAGGAAACCCTCAAAGCACAAAAGAAAATCGATAAAGAACTACCTATGACCACAGTGGCAAGGGATGGCACATCAATAGAGTAGTTCACATGTATAAAAGCTTTCAACATTGGTAGTATGTCAAGGACAAGACAGTACTTACCAGCTGAGGCAACAAATCGTCCACAGGGAGACAGACTACAGAAGGAGTTATTGACTTGTAAGGTGTCTATGATGGCTAACACTTCCCCTATTAACAAACAAATACCACATCAGGCAAAGACAGAAGACTGTGAAACACTTTAAGATATGGATGGATCTTGTCATATGATATACCGGTATAGATGTGCTGTCTACATTTAACTGGATTATCATTGCATTGATTTTAACATTAACCCAGCTCAATGCAGTCCAACTTGAATCAATGTGAAGGTGCCTCTGGCAGCTGTTTCAATCTTAGTTATGCCATTTCTTGATAAACATTTTATCACACTGTTGGAACTTATTGAATTTTTTGCATCTAGTTGAAGGGGGGTTCATTTGAACTATTGAAACACCACTAGCAACGGGCTTGTACAAACTGCACTCACATGATGCTGAGTCCAGGAATTGAATCAGAGACCCCAGAGGCGAGAGAAGAGAGACACTACCCCTACACCACACTTGATTCCTAACATTCTAAAGTAGTTTACCTTTAAGATTCCAAATAACAATAGTGGTATCCTTCGAGCAAGACATGATATATTTTCCATTCGAAGCGATAGCAATACTAATAATCTCTGTTTTGTGCTTGACAGGGAAATCAAACTCCCCAGTAACAGCTGTTCCTGTACCATCCTTCTTTTTGGTTGTTTTAAATACTCGTATTGTGTTGCCATTTGCTAGGGCTGTAATAAATGCTCTAAGAGAAGAGAGAATAGAATGTTAGAGTGAGAAGTTTTAGCTTACTTTATAGCTTCTCTAAAATTACTGTAAGTAAATATGACAAAACGTTCCTCAATTTAAGATCGTTTCTGCAACTTCACAATTTCCAGACTTCTGCATCTACCTTGTTTCAACAAAAAAAGGTTTATAAATTTGATGACACCAATACACAAAAAAACGTGGCTTGAAAAGAAACATGTAAAGAGCTGTAAAATAACTATTATCTCAAATACCATGCCTCTACTGAATAATAAGACACAGCCACAGTAAAACATAGGTCAAATAGCTTTTAAGTAATGCTGATGTTTACACCTGCATTACCTTCCAATAATCACTGCTTTAAATTATTTCATTGGAGAATTTTAACATTTAAAAATATTTTATTCAGTAATGGTTTGCCTGTGTTAAAATCTGTAATAATCACACTTTTGTATATCCACAACATCATGTTTAAATCATTCAAAAACTTTTTTACTGTTAAGTCAAAATTTATTAAAAATAAAAAACTCAATAGGTATCTTTATGTGAGTTTGAAATGTAAAAAATAAGTCTAATTTATATTTTGGTAATATTTAATGATATTGATCAAGCAACCTGAATTTCAAATTTAAGTTTAAAGATAATTATTACCATTTAATAGCTATAAGAAATTTATTATTAATAATATTTAATAATATTTATCAACCAACCTGAATCGGAGAGGTTGTTGGGGTTGCCTTAAGTCTTCACTGTTGGTACAATGACAAACTTTTACGACTGATATCTCAGTTATTGGATAAAAATTGTGGTTGAGGATGATTGAAATTAAATATGACTCATGCGATAAAAACAATGCCAATAATATGTCTTTTGAAACTAAACAGTGGAAAATGATGAAAACAAAAATGTTGAAAAAAGATTGCAAAGCAAAGCAGTGCACAAATAATTATTAGTGCCAACAAGTGCAAATGATAGATAAAAGTGCTGCACAGACTGTTTTGGTAACATCTATTTTTTGTCCTGTGATCAAGTGCTTAGTTTGTTATTTTGTTAAAAGCATGCATCAAAGGTGCCCATATTTTAGTTTGGTGATTCATTTGTTTATCTCCTTATTTATTTATTTAATTTATTTTTGTACAATATCTTGCAGTAATGGGTAACCAAATTTGTAGTATTTTTCTCCCCCATGTAGATGTATAAACTTGGTATCAACCATGGTAAAACAGTGCCCTCCGTTTTCTATTCATCCACTTCAAACATTGCCATTCATCTGTTAAACAATTCCACACAAGAACAGAAATTATGTCTATGAAAGAGGGGCCTGCAACTGCATCAAGTGTAAATTATACACCGTGAAAAGTGAAAAAACTTACTGACGTTTCAGACGCTAGTAAATGCAGTAAGTTTTTTCATCTGTGTATAATTTACCTTTTCATCATTACTGTTTCATTAGAAACACCCACGCAGCTCATACTAGTTTTTTGCTAGTTAATATCTTCTTTTTGAGATTCATGATTTTGGGCTAATTTTAGGTTTTTTAAATTAAACACTCTGAAGTCTTTTTATTTTTATTTTTTCTGTTCATTGAGTTAATGAGGGAAAGAAAGGAAGAGGGAAATGAGAAACATTTTGGTCAAACAAAAGAGGTCAAAACATCACATAAAAGTCAAATTACCAGCTGGATAGCAGGAAAGTTTGTATGAAAAACATCCCAATTCAAAGGTTTTTAAAAGTCTTATAAGATCAACTGTTTACTTTTATTGCTTTATCATAGCTGTCATTTACGTATCTATTTGTATTTTATAATTCTGTTTTGTACTTTATTTTATACCAAATTATGAAGACAGAAATGTCTCAAAATAGCTTTGTTTTTTCTAATGCTATAATGGACAATATAAATACCAATAATAACCCTGAAACACCTGCTGCTAACTGCTGCAGCAATTAGTGTAAAATGGTGCTTGACTGCCTTCATAATTTCTAATATTTAGCCTATATTTAGCAGGGCAATGTAATAAAAACATGCCATGAGGCATACATTCTTGCGGAGTAGAACGTGCTAGAGAGTGGAAGACAAAACAATTACTGGGTTTCACTTATGGAATTATAGAAAGTGATGTTGAAGCTGTTTAGCTATGAGAATATAAACAAAACACAAATTAAGTGTTTATAAATAAATTAAATGTTTATATTTTGCACTAAAACAAGTTTTTTTAAATGCATTCTTGCACATATTAGTGCATTATTTTTTTAAGTCAACATTTTTTTATATAAATGATTTTAGTGGAAAAGATTTAAGTGACATTGAAAGTCATTCTAGATTTGAAAATATTTCATTATTTTTTAGGAAGTTATCTAGTGTTGAAAATGTTTACAAATAGATTATGACATGTTCTTGAAAAACATTTTTGAACATCATAAATCCAAGGACTCTAAAATGTGACATTTAGAAACAAATTGGACATAGCTATAAAATGTTTTGAATCCTTACTGATGTATATGACACATAACAAAAAACAAAGTCTAGTCATGACTTCATTTGACCACACAATTATAGCTAAATTGAATTTTTTTTTTGAATAATTTATTTTTTCATTATGAATTACTGAAATGAGCTAAAAACTTTTGTCGCACACACCTGAAATACTGAAATACCAGTTGCATTTTAAATATTACTGGTAAATGTGAAAATATACAGGCTTATTAGCAATATATGAATTAAAGCATATACTGTATTGTACGAATGGTTTTTACTTTAAGCATACATGTAAATGATAACTATACAAAATCGACAGACAAAATAAATGACATGAATAATATTATGTGTTTCTCAGATCAAGCATTAATAGTGTAATTTTAAAACAGGCAGTGTGCATTTTCACTAGCATGCAAAAGCCTGTGCAAGCTTTACAGTCATAAAATAAAACAAGTGTACAGTAAGAATGAATGCCTTCTGATGAGAAAAAATTACTGAATGATAAATAATAATGAATGGCATTTTAGATTGAGGGGAGGGGGTCAAATGGATTTGGGGGGGGGGGGGGGGTAGGTGCTTTAGGTTCTAGATGTACACCCTAAGAAAGGGATGCAATTCTTTCCCTGACAGAAAAGGATGTTGAGAAATTCCCTGTTCAGGAATGAACCTATGGATGGATTTTTTTGTGAACACTTACAATGGAGCTAAGGGCTTAATTATTTTTTTCCCAACTGCTTAGAGGGATGCCATCAGATAAGAATTCCAGAACAATGTGTACCCTTCCCCATCCCCTACACATTTCTCTTCTTTAAAGAATGTTGACATAAACACTGTTGCATTAGATGAGATTGAACTCCTCTCCAAAATAGTTAGGGATGTTCCTGACCTATGTTGACTCTTACTCCACCTTGATCCATTCCATGTCCCTTTGTGGGCTTGGATTGAATGCAATAATAAATTATTTAGGTCACAGTGGTCAAGAATTGCTTTAAATTAATTATTAACAACCCTTACCCTTGATTCGAATTCAATATGATAAAAATCATGCCATACATTCCACATCCCTTGTTAAAATAATTATCACTTAGTTAAAATCATGGAGTTTTATGATTTATTTATTTATTTTACCTTGAGTCAGGGCTGAAGTTGACTTTAGTTGCATGATCAAAGTCCACATTGGCTCTGATATATCTAGCAAAGATAATATAATAATCAATCAGAATAAGATGTGGCTTAGTAGCTGTACATAACAGACCTCTTTACCAGTAGTATAATTTTTTCACATTTCAATCTGCGTTGTTCCCTTTTTTTTTTGGCTTTTTGTTTGAGTTGTATCAATACTCATATGCAGCCATTAAATAAAGAAATGATACCCTAGGGAATGACACATGGTCTGAAATGGGTAATTTAACATGGCTAATCTGAAGTAACAAGCAATGGAATAATGCCTTTCATTTCCCTCCAGGCCAAAGGGTTTGAACTTGAAATACTAAACAAAGTTGAATGAATGATATGTGACAAGAGATCACCACTTGCTCTAGATGAGCACTTCATTTGGTGGAAAGTAATCTTCTGTATCTTCACAGGTACGGTATTTAACAATGCCGTATTCTCTCTTATCTTCTTCTTACAAAACCCTTAGTATACAGTAGAGAAGTAACCACCCTGATAGAAACCCCCTGATTACCAAGTTCAAAATCAATGACCACATTATAAATAACTATCATTATTTACATTATTATTATTTACCATAAATTCTGTGGTCAGATGTTCTGCTATTCTCTTGTAGCATATGCATGTATATTGGTTAATAATATTATAAAAAGGATAAGTAATTTTCTTAAATAAGTATATTACTAGGTCTCTTACTTGTGTTCTTTTTCTTTGAAATCTTCACACCTCCATAGTCTCACAGTTTCTATCTAAAATCAAAAAAAAAAAAAAAATTCTTTAATGAATTGACATTTAAAATTCATAAGAAATATAAGCAAAGCATTCATTCTTTACTCCAACTAAGGACTAAACATCTGAACGTCAGTGATAACTCTTTATTACATTGTGTTCAAGTGAAACCATTCAAGTTAAACATTTAAACAAAATTCTTAAAATTATATTATGCACCACTCATTGGAGTTAATTAGACCACCAATGTTCTCTATATCCCTTTTGAATATCCCAAAGATTAACATTAAGATTTATAACTATATATACACTGTTTAAGAAAAAACTACAGTGTCGATCAGCTAATCAAAGGATTGCATTGATAGGAATATATGACAAGAAATAGGAATAGAACATCATTCAGGAAGGAGGGAAATGACGTGAAAAACTATAGAGAAGAGAGAAAAATAGGTGACATTTTGTGTAATTTGAGTTGGATGCCAAAACCTCTAAAATAAACCAGTTAGTTGAGAGAAAAAATAAAATGACAAGAATGAGGATTAGATTCAGGGTTTTTTTCTTCAAAATTTGATATTACACCACCACAAGAACTCTTGCTATCAAATTAGCAATCATGCAGCACACTTTTTAGAGTGAATTAAAAAAAGGAGAATTTCTTTCAGTATCTCTAGAAGAATATTGAAATCTTATAAGGTTACTCAGTCAATTGAGACCAATGTAACCGATCAAGAAGGGTCTATACATCATACTATAAATATATCAAGAGCATTAGAAAAATACTAGTAATACGAGTTTTCAATGGAGAGTTGTTGTAAACAAAATATAGTACTGATATATGTTTTGCAAAAAAAATAAGTTGAAATGAATAAATTATGAAATTCATGTTTGAACAGTGGCATACTTGTCAGTAAATTCTAAATTTTATTATTTAACAGCTCTTGAAACACAACAGGATATTAAAGCCTCAAGAGAAACACATACTATACACCAATATCCATAATCAAATTTATATATTTCTATTCAAACACCAAATTTATATTTTTTTGCTATAGGAAAAGAGATTTTTATAATTCTGAACGAATGTTTATAAGGTAGGATTTCATTTTGTATGTAATTTCATAAGTTAATATATTGCTTAGTTACCAAAATATAATAAAAGCTGTGTGAAAAATAAAAACTGCAAGAGCTTATAGTGGCAGTACAATACCTCAGAAAGAATACAGAGCTAAATAATATAATGTCAGTTTTATTTTATATAAAACGTGATCATCAAGGTGCCATACATGTAACCCAGACTCCTTGTTAGAATCTTAATTCCTTTGCGAAATACTCAATTAACACCTTTTTATCATCACTTGTCTCAAGGTGATCTCTCAGCTTAGGATTTTGATTATTCAACATCTTAGTTCTCCTCACTCAATAATTACAGATTCAAACATAGACTTAATTTGTCATTGTGGCAAGAAAATTATTTTTTATACCAAAGCTTGTGATTTCTAATAATAAGGGGTCAATTTAAGAACAAATTCAATAAAAAGAATGTTTCTGGTTTCTCTCCAATGTCTAAAATTTTATTCCAAGTAGAACAGAACTTGACAAAAAAGTGTAAAATTACAATTTCAACATTATTATATATATATATTATTATTGAGTCACTGATTATCTCTGACTGTAAAAACCAGATCAAAACCAGACTCTTTCAATATATTTTAGCATGGCTGCTTTTGATTGATGTCAATAAAAATCTTGATTTCAATGTGTTTAATTGAGGCGATTGTTGATTAAGATGATTGTGGATAGTCCTTCAGCTAGCTTTTAATGAACACAATGTATGAACTAAGATTTTTACTAGAAGCTCTGGGGATTTTTCTAAAATTTCTACATGCATGCAATTCTTGGTTTTCATATCTAATTACAAAATCATTTATCCTGTGCTAGTCAAATTGAAGGAGCTCTCCAAATTAATTTCTATGATGATAAAAAGGAAAAAAAGTCTCAAAAGGAATGAAACTTACATTTACTAATTATTTTGATAAACATGGAAGCTTTGTCATCAATTTTCATTCAATCTTTAATTAGTCAAACAAAACCTTAAAGAATTGCAATTTGTCTCTGATGAAAAATAAATGTATGGTCAGCTCATTTACTTTGTTTTAAGAGGGAACTTCCAATTCATTAAAAGTTGAGCTCAAAAATTATTGTGATTGTTAATATATAATAAATAATATATATTTATGAATATATTAAGCTCAGTGTAAATAGATTTTATAACTATTAGACTTTTTCCTAGTTTAATTCAGTAGCCTTGATAAAAATACCAAGATAAGGGTACGCTTAACAGAATCTGTCGGAAGACGTTTCTCATTACAGTATTAAGATAAAATTAACGGAATTTAATAATTTAATAAAATCAACTTCGTTAGTATTATTATTAATGATAAACTTGAATGTTAATACAGATATGTTTTATATATGTTAGTATAGTATATATTAGTATCATAGTTTAAAAAAACAACTATTCAGAAATTTGAACCCAAATGCACACGTGTCATAGAATTAATTTTAACACACACACACACACAAGACAATTCAATATGGACATAAATCCAAAAACAAAACCTTGCGAACAGGAAGCTAGATGTTTTCCATTCGTACTGAAGTCCAGATCAAGAACTTCGTCTGTATGGCCTTTTAGGATAGCGAATTGAGTTTTATGGCTTTTAACAACAGAGCTAGCTTTCTTCTTCGACCCCTTCGTCTGCGATTTCCTACCATTTTGGGCTTTTTGATCTAAGCTATCTTTGGTTTCTTTAGACTTAGATTGATCACTACTACGAGAAGGTTTGTTTCTCAAGCTAAAAAATACAAATGCGGCTAAACCTAAAGCTCCTAAAAACAACGAAATCGCTATAAACCCGAGTGCACTTTCTAAACCCGTTCCGTCCGCCATCTTGGATTTGCGGCACCTGTACAGAGCCTCGATATGATAGTAACGCTTCTCGCGCGTTACCGATACTTAACGTTCTTATCACGAAAAACGCACGCTTTTACCGCTAAACTCGAGTTGTCCGAACTGCTTTTTCCAAAGACTAGCGCAGCAAAAACTTAAAAAAGAGGAGTCCGAACTTATCCTATTAATTTGAATAAAAATGTACACAAGCTGTAGTAGAAAATTCACAATGTGCTCGATTTGATATCCGGAAAAAAATCGAAGAAAAAAATGAGTAGTAACTAAACAAAATGCTTCATAAATAACAAAGTAAAACACAATTCAATTTGTCGCGAATGCATTGAGTTTTTTTTTTCTTTTTTCTGACATTCGTTTACCTGAAGAGCTTGAAATGATGTATTTGCCATTGCTACTGAACTCGACGCCTTCGACGAAGGTTTTGTGGCCCATGAGACTGGCAGCTTGCAGAGGATGAGTTGATACAGGCATATTGATTCCAGTCAGTTGAATCTTTAAACTGCGTTTCCTTACACTAACTTTTTTCCCTACTTGGGTATCCAGGATGGTATCTCTCTGAAAACCAAATTAACCTCTATTATAACCGAAATCTTATCAATTCTTAACTACAGAAATTAACTCGTCCAACCTATTATTTTCGAGTAAATTGCCGGTGCTTGTTTGTGGAAAGCGGGAACAGCGTCTTTCGGTTAGGACACGGATGGCGATTGGTGATGGACCTGCTTGTTAGCAGGTAGATTCTGTCGTAATCTTGGCGCAGCGCCAATGTTTCACGCTTTGGGCGTGTTTCGATGTTTATCAAGTGCCTACATCGATTTAACCTGAAGTATAAACTATATCATGGTTAATTGGCCAAATATAGAACGGAAAGAACGAGCCGATTGTTTGTCCAACCTCAGTGATATTGAACTGAATGGGTTTATTAATTGTCTATTAACCACAGTAAATCTAATGATACCCCTTGTGTAGCAACTCAAATTCACAGCTCTTATTGGCCAGTGGGTTGTGCCTGTAATCTCAGGGTAATCTTATATAATTTTAGAAGGCTTTGTATTTTTCAGTGCGTCCTTTTTTCCCCCAAATGCACTAAAAACCTTTTAAGTGCAAAACCCTTTTTTTAACAGCGTCAAACCAGACAAAAGTTTTTTAACAAGTGTACTTTTTAATCCCACGTCTTTCCTTTTCGTTCTTCTTTGATACTATAACAATCAAAAGTACGAAAGAACTATTCGATTGAGTTTGGTCATTTCCAAAAGTTCGCACGTCGAAATTGCCAGTATACCTGGTCTGAGTTTATTATTATCTGGTTTAGATCACCTTGAATTTAGAAAAAAAATCAATTAAGAATCGTCTGAAGGTCTCAGAGACAAACGGACCAGCGGAAGCTCACCCACATTAGCTTCCGTCTCGAGTTCATTCTTCTGGCAAAAAAAACCCACCGAAATATTTCAGATTGTACAATCATTCTTGACTTTATCCAAATGTAAAAGACGGTTCTTATCTCTCAAGTGCTTTTTTCAATCCTTATTCATATGACTGTACTTTTTAAGGCGAGTTATCTACTGCTTGTACGTCAGAAGAGCACCGTATTTTTTATTTTGCTAAAAATAGTACTCCTTCTTCGCACTGGGTGCTCTGAATGTCTATGGTCGTAATCTTAGATTACTTCTTACGATATTTCTGCAAAGAGAAATGCCTTTAAGAAGACAAATAGTCCGATAATCTGCTGTCTTATATAGACTTTTTGTCAATTTTGGCCCGGATTATTTGGCTTGTGTTAACTAGTACTCGAGAAGCTATGAACATTCATTGCACGTACGCACTAGTTTGTTCTTACGTATTGGAAGTTGCTAGAGGTAACCCATAGCCAATTAACGAAGTTTGCGACGCAAAACCTGATGAAATAATTATTTCTTCTCGTTTTGAAAAACAAAAACACTCGATTTGTTTCCGTATGTTTTAATTAAATTTAAGATTCCAGAAGTTCAATGAAATTGGACATTTTTTAAATCGAAGGGAGAATTTCTACATGGGGGGCAGCCATGATGTTTTCAAAAATACAAAAAATGATGAATTGGTGCGAAGTTTTTTATTCAACAAATTGCAAGGAAACGACAGGTGCTCATACTGATATGAAAATGCTTTAAATTTAGGGTGAAATCCCTAGCCTGCGTAATGTTTACGAACAATAAACCTTTAAGTTTTTTTATGTAAACGAGCAAAAATCAAAAATGACCTCTTCATTTAGACTCAGACTAAATGCTGTGATTGAGTATGGTTTTCAGCGTGAGGGAGATTCAGATGATTCCTTGTTTTCAGGACGAGGGGCAGAAATGTTGCTCTTAAGTACTAACTCAATCGCTAAAGTGAAGTGAATCAGTTTCATTTTAAGACTAGTTAATACCATCGCAGGGACTTGTAAGGGATACAATTTCAATTCCATGGCCAGAAATGATTGAATCTCATGTTCTATTTCTAATCCTAGATTTTCTTAGGTCCGCTTTTCTACCCCGCTAGGATCATGCGAAAGAAAAAGAACTTTCCCTTCTGCTTCCTAGCGGTGTCAAAAAAAAAGACCGCCGCTCGCAGGGTAAGACTTACTTTTTTCTCTTGACATTTTACTTTTACTTAATCAAAAATCAGTACTCTTTTTCAGATCGCCGACTAAACACACTTTCAATCAAAAGAGCCATTACTTTGCTATTTATTTTCTATTTATATTTCTCACAAATAATTGTACGATACATACATGTCTGATCTCATTCTCATATCAATTGGAATTTCGATACTGAACACGAAAGGAAAGCGCGCTAACTCATTAAATCTTGATTGCATTTCATTTCATTTTGTTTGAGGACATTTTTAAAGCGAGAGTTCTTAAGTAGGCTGCTCTGTGATCAAAGCAGTTCAAAAAAAATCGAATTACAAAACAGATAGACGGCTATTAGCCTTATTATCCCCTTGCTGATGTTTTGATCTTTTTATTCTAAGTTTTGTGGCATGAGAGTTCATTCAATATGGTGACATCACCCCTAAGGTATTTTGACTGAGTCAAGTACACTAATATAGGCTAACTATGGCTACTAATAGAACAGAGGTACTGTGTAAGAGCTAAACTAATAGAAATGGGAAGCCAGGCGGGAAACGTGAATAAAAATATCTCAAATACATTTGAGACGAACCGCGAACTTACTCGAAGAAAACAACATGTTTGTTCAGCATTTTCATAAATTTTCGTAAAAATTGAATCAGGTATTGCAAAATATGCATATTTGTGATGGGAAATATTAAGAGTTAACGCATATCGGCTCCAGATCTGACTCCAGATTAAATATATTCAACGGTAAAAAAGCCACCAAAGGCCGCGAAGGGAATATTCGGTGCTATGATGGAAAGAAACTTCGAGATGATTATTATCTTGGATTTATTCCTTCTCTATTATTTATTAAATGATTTCAGTCAATATTTAAAAATACTTACTAAAAATTTCATAAAAAATCATCACAATTTTGTTTCAAATGATGACGTCATAGATGATTCATACCGTACGAGAAAATCGATGTACATGGATTACCTGTGGTGCGTAATGAAGCCGGCTGGGGTTTGGTTTTCAGTAGCGAAATATACAAGCAAAAATACAAGCAAAGTAGAAAATTCTCAATAATTGTGCTTGCAATTAGTCTGTTTGTTTTTTTTAACAATGGAATACTAGTAAAGAATTATGTACTTGTGTTCATGCTTGCAGCGCTAGTGAAACTTAAAGTCAGTCAGGGATTCGATCGTGCAATTGACTGGTACTTTAGAGTGCGCGCCGTATTTCCGTTAAACATAACTAAATATTGTAATGCCGGAGTGAACTCTTAGTTAGTAGACAACATAACTGAGCTAAAGAGACTTTTGGGTCCGTAGTAATTGGCATAACGCTGTTGCGGTTTCCTTGTCATATATACATATATAGAATAGTCTCTTCATATATACATAGATATTCCCCCGGTCACATATATCCCCTGTTTGATATATTTTATAATATAAGAAATATATAATTATATATGACAAAGTTAATAAAGAAAATAATTGCTTTACGAATATATGTCGTGCATTGCGCGCACTTTATATGCCAGAGGGCCCGTGTCACATATAACTGGGTTTCCTGTGGCGTGTGTCCCATATATGGCAAGAAGTTGCATCCGGGATCTGATGTCTGAAAATCGCCGCCATGATGAATAGAAGTGGGGTTTTGCGATTGGAAACTCGAAGCCGGGCTAAAGATGATGTTAAAAGGGTTATGCTCTCAGTGGAACGGGTTAGAAAATGGTAATTACTCCCGGAAGCACGACTGTGACATATTTATCATTTTTAAAGTTTATTTGGGTATTTTTTCGCCATACTCTAAAATGGCATTGAAGCGGTCATTTGGAACAATGGCAAGATCTGTAAAATTCGTTTGAATGAAAATTCAAACCGGTTGTAGAGCCAGCTCTTTTCTTTATACATTGGAAGTTAACGCGTATTTTTTTGTTTTGATTAGGGAAAAGAAATGGGTTAACGTAGGTGCTGGAAACAACTGCACATTGAAAGTTTTCAAATGGGTGCCAGGTTGGTTGTCGTTTATAGTACTATTTCTTTCTCCATATTGGTACATTTTTATAAATTCAAGACGACAAATATAACCTTTACTTGCATTTGTTTTAATATTTCAAACCTTATTATATCATTTTTTTTGTTTTTATCTTTTTATGATGATTTTGATATTTTGACAGCATGGTTATTGTCAGGACGGTTGTATTTCTTCTTGAAATGATGTTTTACTTCCGGTCATTTTATTCCCGGCGAATGAAGTCTAACCTTGCATAATATACTGCTTATATAGTTTTTTCACTGACATGAAATTCACAAACCCATTGTGTCCATTATCCAGTAATTTCATGAGATAATGTGAGACAAGATTTACAGATAAGCTTTTGGTCACTGCTTACTGTTATGTTTATACTTCTTTCAGTCGCTATCCAAGAGGGTGATAAGAAACAGGTAGGCCATGATTCAATACTCTTCATGGGTATAGATAGGATTGAGTAGGGTGTGACAAAATTAAGGAGATGCACCTTTTTAGCAATCAACAGCCTTTAATGTTTATACTAACCAATCAATTCCAAGAACGAAAGGGGGCTTCAGGGGCACCCTGTGATCTTCCTTGAAATCTCTCAGTATTATTTTTAATATCAAATAGAATATGGTATTAAAAAGTGATGTTATATAAATAGCATGGATCTAGGGAAAATATTTTTTTTCCTACTTTTTAGAACAAAAAGATTGATGCCAAAGAAAATTCTTTAAATGGCACTGGTTAGTACAAAAGAAAACATATTGAAAAATTCCAATGTTTTATCCTATTTAAAAGGCTAACCAGAAAATATTTTCCTTTAATCAAGTAGAATACTTGGAAAAAGACAATCAGTCTGTAACATCAAGCACAGGGGATCTTAATGAAGATAGCAATGCCTCATCTCCAGCGACAGCAACAGAACAACGTGTTACGAAAGTGCCATTCCAAATAAAGAAAAATGGAACTGCAGAACAGCTAAACAACTCTCACAGTGTCGTCCCACATCTAAGTCCTACTAAGAGGAAACATGAAGAAATAGAAGACCCTGACACAGTGGATGATAATGGTAAACTTTTTAGCTCCTTTAGAATCTTAAATATTTCTACCAAAATATTTTTTACTAATGAGTTGTCCAATTTGTCAATTCTGTGATGAGACATATTTCAAATCCCTATCAATCAGCACAATATTATCCACCTCCTCCCCTAAGCAGACTTTGCTCTGCTGTTGCTGTGCATGTGAAGTAAGTGGGTGGTTTTATCTTAGTTTCTATGACAATTTAGCAGTGTTTTATCTTGTCAAAAATCAAAAGGAAATGATGAAAACAGTGAGAGGGATAGTTTTTTGCAAGATGAGAACTCAAACAGTGCATTCGACATGAATGAAGATAGCAACATGACAAGCATGAATGGGGAAAATGATACAAATGATGGGGAAGATATGGAAAACAGCTTTGGAAGCCAATATGTTAATGAAAGTGAAGCTGATTCACAAGCAAATGATGACAGTAATGTGCAAATAAATGAAGATAGCCAAGGTCCAAGTCAAGATGAAGGTGAAGAAAGTAATATGGCACCATCAATAGCAAGGTAAGCTATAACTTAGTCTAACCATATAAAATGTAATAAATGAAAAACAAGTATTCTTTATTTTTCTAAAGTGAGGAAAGTGCAACAATCTCATATCGGCTTGGTATGGGTATGCTTGAAAACGAAGAGAATTCCAGAGACTGTGATTCTACCAATGATGGCCAAACCAAAGATTCTGTTACACCATTTGAGAATGATTCTGAAACAAGTGCTATTGATAGTCTTGTAG
This sequence comes from Actinia equina, assembly GCA_011057435.1. Classification (NCBI taxonomy): domain Eukaryota; kingdom Metazoa; phylum Cnidaria; class Anthozoa; order Actiniaria; family Actiniidae; genus Actinia; species Actinia equina. The sequence goes on from WHPX01001190.1 coordinate 171,543, forward strand.
AACTCAAAAAATCTGATAATCCTCCACAACCACCAAGAGTAACTACAGAGCATTCACAAGCAGATAGTCAAACAAATGATCCAAAGCAATCAAACAAGGTAAGCAAGTTATAAGATTCAAGTAGTAGGTTGTGAAAGAATAATTGTAGTATGAAAATTACCTGCCATAATAAGGAAGATACAGTGTCAAAGCTGAATTTTCCACACTGTTGTGTTTGGTTGAATTATTATTATTTTACTTTTTATTGTAATATGAAATCTACTCCTCAATAATCAAAAAAGTTTCTCTTTCAACAAACTCTTTTAAATGGTATTTCCTATACAGTATCTAGATTTTATAAAAGTATAGCATCAAGTAAATACTTTTTCATTTCTTACTGTTATTTCACTCCATTTCAGGATACTGAAAGTCCACCTTTAAAAAAGAACAGACCAGAATCAGAGGAATCAAATTCTCAGTAACATTAAACCATGCATTAAAATACTTTACATTTATTATATAATGACCTAAGATCAAACTTTATTTATGACTTATGCCAACACAAAATGTACACAATGTATATAAAGGTATTTTCTTTGCATCATTGAACAGTAACCCATTTCTGAATTATTTTCCTCGTGTGATAAAGATTGTTTGTACAGTACAAGTACATGTATTTGAATTTTTGTAATATTTTGCTTTTCTTACTAGCTTAAGTTTAAAAGACTAAAACACTTTAGTTAAAGTATTTTGAAGTAGGATTACAAGTGTATGCAATAAGCTATATTTTCTGTTCTTTCTTAAGCTACATCTACAAAAACACTCGATCAATCCATTAGTGGTGTTCAGTTGGATTATAATGTGAATCTCATAAGATAACTTCTAGAATAATTGTTCCAAAGTCCAAAATGTCATCCTGTGGAATTTGAGTGATACGGCTCAGCTGTTCAATCACCTGAAAGGAGAAAAATAAAGGCAGCCATAATATTTGTTAATTATACCATCCTTTAAAAATAGAAAATTTGATACGAACATGAAAGGTAAAGCTCTTAAGTAGATCTTAAAGAAAAATTATAATGCTATCAAATACAAAAAGATCATAATAACAAACCATATCACTCATTGACTGATCAACTATGTAAGAAGCTGTGCCAATCACGCTGACAGCCATTAACATGTTGTCACTAGCCAGAACAGCAAGTTTTTGCCTGTCTTCTTTGGTACATTTTTCACCTGTGGCAGCCATGCAGAGCTTAGCATAAAGCTCATAATGCCGCAGATACACTATGTCTAGGACCTTCATGGAAATGTCATGTAGAACTTTCACTTGAGCTTTTGTGTCATTGTGACCTGTTTTTTTTTTTGACAAAAAGAAATGAATTTGCTATTGAAACAAATGGGAAAAGGCTCATTATTGTAATATAGTGGCTACAAAATTTCCTACTATTCCAACCCAACAACATTATCAATACCACATATCTGTCCTTCCATTAAACCCTCCTCCCTCCCAGCTATCTAGGCCTTGCTATGGACCTGACATGGGAGTTTACTTCTGACATTCTCTTCTATGTCTTTCACTTGGGAATCGGAGGGGTCTTAATGAATGATGCAATAAGAAATAATGTTGTTACTTTTATTAAGCTAAGGTGGATTCGAATTAAAACCATGATCCTCACCAAGTATCTCTAATATCGTTTCCAAAAATGCGAGGGGAGTGCTAAAGAGAACATAATAGTCCAATGTTTTTAGAATTCTTAATTCTGACTTCAAAATGCTTTTCGTCGAGTAATGGCTTCCGATGGAGTTGAGAAATCTTCGAGCTTTGTTAGGTGTGATTGTCTGTAGAAAAAGTGAGTTTCGGTAAAAATACAAAAAGCGAAAACAGTAACAAGTTGGGATTTCTTCAAGATTACCTCGTAGTGAGACAACAGCTTACTAGCAATTTGAGTACAAGAAACAATGCGAAGTGGTAGTTGAGTTTTAATGCGTTTTTCGACATCACGCCAATTTGCCTTCTGGTTTTCATCAGTATTAGAACGAATGAACTCGTACAGTTCGCTGATATGTTTGGCCATGAATCTTTGTACAAAGTGGGGAAAAAACAATCCAAGTGTTAGTAACAGGATCATGCAACGACAACCTGAACTATTAAATGACTTTTTTCCATCGGTTGGTTTACCTGTCAAAAATTTCAATTGCCAGATAGCGAGCTTCTGGAGGCAGTGAAAGTTCTTGACATAGAAGAAAAAAATATTCTGAAATGCAATACGAAAATCTATAAACTCTTGACGAAAAGTTTGAATGCATGACTCAGCAAACAAAACTGAAATACCAGCAGTTTTTCCTCCTCTAAAAAAACCCTGTCGTTCCATAGCATTATCCATATTTTTCTCATTTTCTTCTGCAAGAACATAAAGGGTTTCTTCAAGAAGTTCAGCCGACATTCCCAAAGCTCTCATGTTGAACAAAGGTTCAGGAGGAGTTCCAAATATTCGTTTCTTGTACATGCTTGAAGTTTTCTTTTCCGAAATTATTAAAAGTAGAGGATATTTATAGATGAACAAGAAAAGTGTTTTTAAAAAGCGACTGAGAAATCAAAACAAAAATTTAAGAAGAAAAAAGCAAACGGCGCAAGCGCGTCAAAGTTTTCGCGCCATAAAACACAAACCACAACATAATGGGCTACCTGTGTATCATACAGGGCAGTGACATACTTTGCGAATCGTCGAATCTTTACGAATTATTCGCCGAATATCGGGAAATATTTACCGAGGCGCGAGTGTTCAAGACTTTTTTGTATCTAAATATTTGACCGACTAGTTGGATTTAACTTAAAAAACAACAACAACAAGGCTGGTTTTCACTTGCGACTTTATTTTGCGACCGAATCATGAGCATAAGATCGTTATATTCTAGTGAAAATGGATGTGACGGAAGCATAAGAAACACAATAGGAATCCATTTTTTGCAAAAATACAATATGTGCAGGGGACTGAGTACGAGAATTTGATTGGCTTACCACCCCGTGCTTCTGCATGTTAGCGACGGAAGCATAAGAATCTGGTTTTCACTAGCGACGTAAGGACGGAAGCAGAAGCAGAATCATAAAAGAAAAAGGGAACCTTCAGTTCCTTCTGCTTCTGCTTACGTTTCCGTTTTTAATTTTTCACAGGAATATAAGACGTCTTATCATATGACCCGTACGGCCCTGCTCGCGCGCTCTAATAAAACCATTCGAAAAAGTCACGTGATGGGGGCCGGACGGGTTGACGTAAGCGGGCCGGAAAAACCCGTCCGGCCCTGCTCGAATCCGCGCGCTTTCTTTTTTTTAAATATTTTTATTTTAGTGAGGGTCATATGATAAAATGCTTATTGACTGAGTTAGGTCGGGCCGTACGGGAAAATATTTGGCTCTCGGTCATTTGTACGGCATCACCTCGAGCCAAATATTTTCCCGTACGGCCCGACCTAACTCAGTCAATAAGTACATAATTCAGTTTTTGTTTCTGCTTTTTTCCCGTCGTTAGTGAAAACCAGGCTTAAGTCCTCTCGCCTCATGGGCTATTAGGGACCTTAAGCTGCAGGACGGCAACGACGATGGCAACAGCAAACATTCAATAGATACTCGTTGGAATGTACGAAATACTATGCATCATTACAATCTTGTGCTGAAAGTAAGACGTGAAATGTTCTATTTTTACGTACCAAAGAGAACGGCTACGGCAAAAGCTTATCTTTGCTGATTTTCCTTATAAGTAAAGCGCTCCCAAAACACGACATTTCACTCTAAAACGGAGATGCTTATCGAGTAGAACACAAGACTAGGTAAACACGAAATAATAATACAATAGGTTGAAGCGCTTCAATTTCGCCTACGTCACCCACGTTGCCGTCCCGCAACTTAAGGTCCCTATTGACTCATAGGCGTTAGCTTGTGCAATGAGATTGTCATATTAAATGACTTTGCTTCAGTTCAAAAAAACGAGTATTCACACATTTTTCAACTGGAAAGTAGCAAGGTTACCAGGGAATGCGCAACAGTAGTACTGGAAGAATCTTATAATTACAATGAAAAAAAATACCGCTGTATGGCTTGATCCATGAAATAGATATTTTAGTATTACAAATTAGAAGAACCTAACTCAATTGTTTTCTTTTGTGTATATATGACCATTACATGATGACTAGTATTTTTTATTTCACGGGTTAAATAGCTCTATTATTTCTAAGCTAGACTTCAGTTTGTCGCCACTATCACATTTGAACATGATAACCGTGTGAGAAATGTTCCAAAAGTAAATAAATAGAGTACATTTTTATATTTATAGCAATTGTATTTTACAAATGGGTTTCTCTTTCGTTTTCATCGACCAATTTTACGTCAAGGCCATCTTTAGGTTCCACACCAGTTTCTTTAATTTGTTCTTCAGTTTGTACAGGATGTACGTCCTTACTCTCTACCGTGTTCTGCTCGTCTTGTACAGAGGCTGGTTTCACTCGACATGGCCCAAAATTAGAGCAAAACCTAAACAATCGATCGAGTAAAAACACGAGTAACAATTTGAACAAAAACTACACGTATATGCGGACTGCTCAGCTTGCTTTACAGCTCCTTGGGGACGGGGGAATTTTAGGAATTGTAGAAAAAGTTAGCAGTTCCAATTGAATAAGAAATCGGATAACATCCATGCTTCAAATCCTCACACATTGTTTTGGAGATAAGGAAATGATGTAGAACGGTGTGGTTACTGTCATAATCGTGGCTGTGTTTCATCGGAAAAGTTCTAAATAGACTTACTTTGTTAAGCTGAGCTGTCCAAAATCTCCAACCGGACCGATTACAGCACATAAAGAAAGGAAACCAAAGGTAGCGTACAACCAGCTGAATACCATCAACAACATGAGAAACTGACCAAGTTGGTTATAAACCAACACGATGGCAGGCATCATTAGTAGACCTGAGAAAACCAGGTAAAATATGTAGTGCGGTTTTCGTGCTAAAATTTCATCAAGGCTTTAAATTGAGCAAGCTTTGCATTTTCCCGCCAAAAAACATGAACAGGAAAATTCCCAGCAAGCGATAATAAAATTTCTCGTATCAAAACAAGCACATGGCATTAAAAATATATAATTTGCGCGACTGAGTGACATGCTTTAGCGCCAAAAGTTCAGAAAGTTTTCGGTCGAACAAAATAATGCTACAGTCTTCCCAGTCTTCCCTGCGCGAAAGAGAAAGACGGGACAATATTTAACCTAATCTTGACTCTACATATATATAGAGCTCGGGCGCGTAAATGGATGATATCAAGAGACCATGTTCTCTTACAATTGCAGTAATGTAATGTAAAAACTTTTTTTTAAATTTTCCTAAATGAAAAAAGTTTAAATTTACCTGTGATAAACGTAGTCAAAGCCGCCATGGAAATAGCTGATCCAATATGAGAGAAGGAGTAGCGTACTCTCAGCTCTCTGTTCTCTTTGTGAGGTGCTAGTCGATAGGCCACCCCATAATGCATTGTGAAGTCAATGGAGAGACCCACAGCTACTGCCATCACTATAGACTCCAGAATATTCAGTTGCCAACCCAAAAGAACCAAGCAACCGACAGATATGGCGATGATGCCAATTATAGTAACGATAGCATAAATACTGATGAAGATATTGAGAGTCGTCATCAACATGACACAGAAAGCGATGGCAACTGAAATGCCCATTGACGAAAATGTTCCCTGTTTCAGGCTGTCTTGGAGATTGTACATTTGTTGGAGGTCGTAGCTGACAAGCCAGCCATTTTTCATGCCTGAAGGAGCAGTAGCAAAAATTTCTGATTCCCAGGTCTTTAGGCTTTTCCAGAAATCATCCATCTTGTCATACGCTGCAGTCCATTGGACATTTGTCTCGAACCACATAGTCATCACAAGAGACTTTTTATTTTTGTCATATAACAGTCTTGGATATTCACTCCATTGACTTCCGGTCCATTTGAAACAAGTATTTTGAAAGATTTCTCTGGGAAAGGGGAAGGTGTAGTTTCTGCAGTTATTGATAAACGTTTTGATGGCGCAAACACCACTTTCTCCAAAGTTCTTGGTTGTGTAAAAACTCTGTTTTTGAAGACTTTTACAGAGAGAAAGCATCCAATTTTGTGATTCTTTAGAGAAAGGATCAAACGAGGAATCATACTCCAAGGTTCCTTTGTTGTTTGGATTCAAATAGTCTCCATTATCCACCTCTTTCAGCCCCCAAACAAGATGGACAGGCATCCCCCAACTCCTGACTTGGTTGAAGCGAAATTTGTACTTTATTCCGAGATCGTACTTTTCCACATTACTACTTGCTGCAAAGACTTGGAAATCTTTACTTGTTGGCAGATTCAGACCTGGTTTGACTAAGATTACGCACAAGAACCCAATGGTTAAGCCAATGAAGAGAAAGATCCAAAGAAAGTGTAATCTTTTCTTGAGAACTGCGTTTGGAAGCCAATGGTCAAATAACTTTTGGTTCACTTTTGAGAAGAAGGTGTTATGTCCAGGAATGAAGTGGCAGGGAAAGTCAATCGCCCAACAAACAAGACAAGCTAGGCTGCTTCTTCCTCCATTATTGGTTTCAGAACTATCTCCTTTGTCTTGGACATCCCCGCCATCTCGACCATTAATGTTATTAGAAACTGGCTTTTCCTGTATCTGACGAGGGCTTGGCTTAACAGGCCGTTTACGAACCCATCTTTCATGCAAGATCACAACAACTGGAAACCAAGTGACCATAATCAAGTAGTTTGTTAAAATTGACAAACCTGCGAAAATTCCAAAACATTTGATGGACGTAATGTGTGACGTCACGCTGGCAAAAAATGCTGCTGAAGTGGTGAAGCTTGTGACAAACATTGATAGTGCTGCATAGCGAAGAGTCTTAAAGGTTAGAGTCACAACATCTTCATCAGGGTGTGCAAGTTTTGTTTGTCTCCAGATGTCATAATAGACAAAGGCATCGTCCGCTCCAATACCAACAAGAAATACTAAAGTAATAACATTTAAAAATGGAAAGAAAGAAATGCCAAAAACAATGTTATAGAGAAAGTAAGAAAAGACTAGAGCAAAGATAATGCAAAACAAGGTGCAAATGGAAAGAATGATGGAGTTGAGAAAGGAACACATAATGATTAGCACAAAAACCATCGCTATTGCAGGGTATTTGGTGTTTTCTATCAAGAGGATGTTGAAGAGGTCAAATTTGAAATTGCCGAAGTCGAACGCCACAACTTTGACACCATTGTATTCTGGCAAGGTTTCTTTGAGGTGTGTCTCATAGATATGGTAAAAGAGGTCATAATTGTGAACAATAGGTGACATTACCAGAGAGTACTTCAAATTAGTATCGCTCGGTGTTTTGAGGAAATCACTGTCTGTAAGGTAGTTCAGGGTGTAGAAAACAGCATTGTCTTTAATGCATTGGCATGGGATGGATGGACAGCTGTTATAGCCATCAGAAGAATCACAATAACAGCGGACTGTTGCATTAAGCAGCCCTTTGGCATAATATGCTGAGCAGTTTTGAAGAATCTTCAGTCCCATTTGAACATCAAAATCTGTTATGTTTTCACATGCACCTTTTCTACTGACTTCAGCAACAAGGTTTCCCAAAGATAAACTGGGGCAGCACTCTGGACATCCTCCATAGTAGGCGAAATCAAACCCAGAAGTGGATTTCATAACTTTCTTCTCTAAGGCACACATTGCCTTCAAGTTTTTAGCAGTAAGAAGACTGCTTGTCGATGTTGACTGAAAAACAAGGTGTACATTGCTTTCCCTCATTTTGCAATAATTATTATTTAGAGAGCGGACATTTCTTGTTTTGGCCTGTGATCCATTAAATTTACTCAAAGGTACATTATTTAAATTTTTCAGGGTTATTAAACGGTTGCTGAGTTCTGTTCCTCTTGGCTCAAATCCCTGTGTAAAATAAAATGAATTTTAGATAAAAATTTGCAGTGCATGTACATGTAGTTATTTTATAAGGAAAGTTTACTTGGAGTGTGTTGTCGACAGCTCATGCGCTACTGCAGCCATTGCCCTGGTGGTCGGCCATTAGTCCCAATCACTCAACATTGCTGCCTATTGTTGCTCTTGCACCACCCACCCTCAATGAGGGTTTAAAAAAAATGGTAATTATAAACTTCCACTGTGTTAACAGTGTGACAGGTGCCGAGGTTGACCCATGGCTAAGTTGCCATGGTTACCTCTTGCCAATTGCTAGCCCTTGCCTTGCAGCATATTTGGCACCTACCCTCCATATTGAAAAGTGACAAGTTGAATATATACAGAAGCGAATCCAGAAATTTTTTGAGGGTGTCTCAAATGTAAATAAAATATATAGATATATCATGCATCATAAATGTTACTTTTGCTTCAAAAACGCTATCAAGAGTAATATTATAGTGTTAGATGGGTGTCCTGTGCACTGCAGGGCACTCCCTGGATATATCTGGTCCTGATATATATGCTAGGAAAGTATTATATAGGGAAATATATAACTCACAAAACGTTTATATGCTGTAAATCTCTGAATAAAAGCAAGCCCCTCTGAAAATAAGCCCCTAAACTTGAACCACCCACAACTTTAAGACAACAAACATGTGGCCAACAAATTTAGCCAACGATAATCTATTGTTGGAAAGGATCATGGTTGTCAGATGGGGCCAAATCAAAGCAAATTCACCGAAAATTGTTCTAAAACCTGTATCAATCCATGAAGAGAAGTAGTTGATAGCCAGCAAACACTCAGAATACTAACTTTATAGTACAAATCAAAACATATTATATCTGAAAACCAGGCCATTCTAGAAGAAACTGTTTCGCTATAGGGCCAAATTTTGTTGAATCTTCTATTGGATTTGGCGATTCTATCCCCACATAAACCAAGGGAGCACGGCAGATTGATTTCTGTCTATTTTTAGCGCGTTTTTAATCGCTTTCTTACTATAACCGCTGGTAATTAAACGTGCGGGCACTCCTATCTCCCCAATCGAGTCCCGAAGGGACGTGGGATGAGCAGCACACGAAGCGTTGTAAGTGTTGACGAGTCCCAAAGGGATGATGTACTTTCTTCAATCCTTCGGGACTCATTACAGTTATTAGCAGATACCTTGATAGGGTCTTCAAAGCTTGGCAATGGTGGGGCCTTAAGTGATGGTAAGAAGGAGAATAAAGCAAACACAGTAATCAGAATAGGAATGAACACTGCCAAGGCCAAAGCTTTCAAGTCTTCTTTGGTGCACCTATGGAAAAAAACATTTACTTAGCTTAATTTATAATAAAAATAATGATAAATAATCAATTAATATTCAAGACATTCAAAAGTGCTATATGCATAATATGAGCCTAATTAACTGTTTACCCAGAACAACTTTTAGTCTTAGCTTTGATGATTTATTCTTTTCAATACAATAAAAAATTTTCAATTTGGTGTACGTACGAATAGCACATTTTAGTATAATTTAAAAATTGAACATAGAATTTTGTTCTCTGTGATTGGTGCGATCAGTGATTATAAGACAATATTTACTTCATCTTCAGCAAATAATTGTTAAACATAAGCAACCTCAGCAATACATGAAGATGCCCACCCAATTTACAATTGAAATGTGTGAAAAATTTGACATTTGTCTCATATGGCGTACATATGAAACAGCTGTGTTTACAAGGATGAAAATATATATTCATCTTTCACTTAATTGTGAAAAAATAATATTACTAATGTTGCAATCAGGTTTTGTGTGAAAAAAGGACGTTTTTTTCTTAGTTTTGTGCTTGTGTATTCCTTAGCCCAACCACATGCAGCAGTATAGCTGGTAAGGGTTCCAGTTAATTCCAGGGTTCCAGCCTAATTATCTTTGAAAATCCTTTCTGACGAAAGATAATAAAGGATGTATGTGTATATATGTATGTATTAAAACCTCTTGTATTAAAACAACGTCGGCGAAATTGAGACGCTTCAACCTTCTATTGTACTGTATTATTATTTCGTGTTTACCTAGTATTTTACTCGATAAGCATCCCCGTTTTAGAGTGCAATGTCGTCTTTTGGGAGCCCTTTACTTAAAACGAAAATCAAAGATAAGCTCTTCGTGTAGTCGTTCTCTTTAGTACGTAAAAATAGGACATTTCACGTCTTACTTTCAGCATAAGACGGCAATGATGCACAGTATTTCGTACATTCCAACGAGTATTGTGGTAAATATGAAAGTAGCTAGCGTTTGGCTCACTTTACTAGCAAGAAGACTTGGGAATCAAACTCTTTACGTACCCGGGAAGTTTACACATAAAAATATTTGATTTTTTTTACAAAAATAAAGGTTAGATAATTTGTCTTGAAGTGCTTATGAACTACCTTCCGCCCTGCACGTAAGCTTACATATAAGCAATACATCATTTTTACCACACCAGTAAACATCGTTCGACATTTGTGGCCAAAACCTTTCGAAATACAGAGAGTATATCGTTCCCAAGCACTATAACTTACTTCTATATCTTTGACTACTTTCGAAATACACTAAGATCCTACCTCATTTTTGAATCCAGTTGCTCTGCTTCCTTCTCAGACTGCTCGGTTTTAGTTTTAGTTTTTGTCGACGTTGAGGGTTCAGTAACATCAGTCGCCATGTTAGTATTTTCAAGTTTACACAGCTATCTTCCTTGTGATGTCTATGGCGAAAAGACATAATTGACATCTGATTGAAGCGCCTTTTTACGTCATCGAATGCCAGGGTAAACAGAGCACAACGTTTTTCGCCCCCAAACCTCACACGGGCCTCTGGCACCCAGGGTACAGGGAGAACACCAATAGATAGTAAGACAATAGATTTGTTTGGTCTATAGGTCCTTTCGCTTTCGGTCTTTGTGAACGAATCTGCTGAATGCTGAATCATTGTCACGCTTTACAGTCTACGAACGTCACGCGTGAACAACCATCTTTGATTGTTGAATGTTTGTCTGTAGATCAAAATGAAGATTTGAATATAGAATAAATTATTGGAAATCTTTGATTTAATAATAGGATATTTATTTCCGTGTTTATTGAATATTCGACCATGTTTCTACAGCATCAATAAAATATCCATATCGTCATTTAAATTTTTATAATCCCTCACGCACTAACAACAACACAATTGCAGTTTAGTACGGTTTAGGGACCAGTTTCGTGCGTTTATTAGGAACTTTTCAACCTAACAGTAAAATATACTCCCATATATGGACTATATAAGGGGATGATCCGCTGAACAGGGTATGGTTTTTCGAAGTATGGTTCCAAGTTCTTCCTGAGTTTCCTGTCATATTCAGGGTTTCTACTTTCGTATTTACCGAAATTGGTTATTATGGCTGTTTATTATGGTCGTGACATGTAATTGAAACAGGAGCTCAGTGCAATTTTAATTAAAAAATTAATTAAATTAATTAAATTTTAATTAAATTTTAATTATAATTAAAAATATAACATTCGTCATAAACAGGGTTCCCAGCGGAACACCCCTACCCAAATCCTGGCGGAGTCCCTCCCCCCCCCCCCCCCCCCCACGGGCTGCAATATCTCATCGAACTTCAAAGATACTTTTCTAAATAAAGTTTCTTCACGAATCGTCCGCCATAATTCTTGCTGCGGAGAAGACAGACTCCTATAGAGCGCTAGTGTTTTCACGTGACGTCACAGCGGTCATTATGGGGTACCAAAACAATACATTTTTAATGCAAATAACAGAGGAGTTCTGTGCAAACACTGTGTAGAAAGTCTCTAATGTTTATGGCTGCCTCCTCATGATCACGTGAGTGAAAACGCACTATAAAGTCAGTGCTTGATAAAGTCAACTCGACTGGCATTCCGGCGTGCATTGACGACACTGAAAGCGGCTGTGGGGGAGACTAGCGTGCATTCTGACCCTAAATTTTCAGACAGTAAGTCAGGACGAATGTTCCGACAAACTTTAGCATCTTATTATTGCTAACTGTGGCAACAAGGTCATAAAGCAACTTTTCGAAATTTGAATTTAATTATTTAATTTTGAATAGTAAGCATTGAAAACTTGTTGTAAGAAAAAAGTAAGATTACAATCTAGCATAGAAAGTGTTCTCGCGTGACGTTTGTTGTCTGTTTTTCTGTGTATCACATTATTGTCTGCCCTTTGCAACCAGTTCCAACCAGTCGAGTACAGGCCAGGAGCAAAGATGGAGTTTCGTTTGGTGGAACTGCAAACTTTCCTTTCAAATAACCTGGTTCTCATCTGCATCGTGCTGTTCGCAGTGTTTATTTTATGGTAAGTTAATAATCAAGATATTTTTTGTAGCTTCAGTCCCTGATAGGCGAAGCTACTTAATTTCGTCATCTATTCGGTAAAGTAAAGAAGTGGACATATTTTTTAAGCTTCCCGGTGGCTGACGACAAAAGCCACATTACAACAGGCTTTTAATTATCAAATTATGCTTCAAGATATCTTCATTGAAAAACAAGCCACATAATTAACGTCCTCATGATTAAGACGAACGCCGGATTAATACTGATAGGTACCAAAACTAAAGATATTTCCAACCAGAGTGAAGTTGGTGTCAGGTTTTAGAGTCAGATTTTAGAGTCAGGTTTTCGGATCTATTGTCAGATTTTTTCCGGGGGGCGTCACATCATGTTGAACACAAAGTGCTCTATATTCGTAGAAACGCTTTTATTAATATTAAACCCACACCATGCTTTACTCACACGAAATTCCTATACATTCGTTGTCTTCGTGGATCGAAACACTCACCTCAAATAAAATAAAAAGGTATAACTAGCTAAAACTAGTGTGAGCTGCGTCGGTGTTTCTAATGAAACAGTAATGATGAAAAGGTAAATTATACACCGTGAAAAGATGAAAAAACTTACTGACGTTTCGGACGCTAGTCCTTTCGTCGGAGTAAAAGAGAAAGAAGTGGTAGAAAGGAGTGTATATATGATAGAATAAGACAAAAGAAACCAATGAGAGCAAGGTAGGCAAGGAAACAAAAACAAACAATCAAAAGACAAAAGGAAAGGTTAGTTGAAAATAAAGCGTTCATTAATCCCGTTGGGACTAAGAGTGCCCAATAGGTGAATAAGCCGCATTTCTTTGGTCAAATAAAATAAACAGGGTTTTCCGCTGTAACATGATCACTCTCTCACGCGGCGTGACAGAAAAATCTGACAACAAGTGATATTTCTTCGGGAGACTAGATTTTGACTTCCAAATGCGTTCATGAAGATCCCGTAGAAATGACGCTTGTTGGGAGATGTCAAAATTCAAGAAAAATATAATGGTTGAAAAGATAATTTTGTAACCGTGAAATCCGCTGTAACATGATCACTCTCTCACGCGGCGTGACAGAAAAATCTGACTCAAAAATCTGACAACAAGTGATATTTCTTAATGCTTTTATGTGTACTGCTTCATCGACAGTTTATTTGGACACCAAACTACGGCTTGGGGTCTTCGACGTAAAGCATGGATATTTTTCGTTAAGAAAAAGTGCGTCAACATTTTGAAATAAAAGGGTTCAGTAACTCGATATATAGGAGCGGTACTCGAAGTATTTGTGGCATGATGCCCGTTGATAGTAGATAAAACAGCTCAAAAAATCTGAAACCGCTGTTTATTTTATTTGAGGTGAGTGTTTCGATCCACGAAGACAACGAAAATATAGAAATTTTGTGTGAGTAAAGCACGGCGCGGGTTTTATAGTAAATCAAAGCGTTTCTACGAATATAGAGACTTTGTGTTTAACTCCCCCCGGAAAAAATCTGACACTAGATCCGAAAATCTGACTCAAAAATCTGACTCTAAAACCTGACACCAACTTCACTCTGGTTATTTCCAACCAAAGCGTTAGTATTTTGAAGTCCCAAAGGGCTTGTCTTTGGGTTGTTTATTTTATATTTCAAAGTCCCTGGACATATTAATATGGGGCTTGAGAGACTACGAGGTTTGCAGTCACTCTTGGTTGTCAGTCGTCTTTAAAAATTTGTTGAGTTTTTAGATAATTTTTGTGTTCTTTATATAGGACTTAGCTAGCTCGTTATAGTAATAACCTCACAAAGCATTTTTTAATGACTATTTAATCTCCCTTAAAGTCGCTAAATCAAACGCTAATAATCTATCAAACTATTATTTTACTAATCAATTCTACTAATATGGTGCCAATAATGAATGTTCGAATCGAATCAGTGTTTACATGGGAGGAGGATGATCCATCGGGTGGGATCTTCCTTGCAGGAGAAATAACTTTTGCGTTTAGTTTACATGAGAACGGTACGAAGCGAAAGGGCAGTATAATTACTCACATTCACACCACAGAAGTCCTAAGAAAATATCCTTTAGTCCTAGTAGGCGAGTTGTCGCTCATTTTTCGTTTACATGTGTTTTGCTAGAGTCAAACTCAATCCTAGTACTAGGATCTTGCTATCTTTCAGACAGGAGATCCTAAAAGAAGTCCGCAGCAGATTCCCATGTAAACGCAATGCAATAAATGTATGCAGATAGGATAATTCACCTGCAAGGAAGATTCTAGTTGTAGGATCATCCTCCTCCCTTGTAAACAGGGCCTTCATGAATAAAAGTAATGACCTCTATGTGTTCACGCTTGAGGTGGTTTGACTGTAATCAAAAGATATCTCATACAAAATATTTTTAATTTCACTGTACAGGGTAGGAATTGCTCCATTTTTTCTATTCAAAAGGCTTGGCATTCCTGGACCAACACCCTTGCCATTGATTGGAAACCTGCTTGACGTCATAAGAAAGGTTTGAAAAGATATCCAACCCCCCCCCCCCCCCCCCTCAGACAAACACACACACATCTTTTTTTCTACTTGTTGTTCATAGCCAGCCCCCAACCCCATAGCCCGACCCATCCTTACGCTTTAGAAAACTAAACGCCTAATTTTTCACGCGACTTTGCCGATGTATGTTCTGAAAACGGGTTTTGCCTCCTCCCCCCCCCCCCCCCCCCCCACAATGCAAAATCCTGGCTACGCCCCTGCCTGTCATTAATACGTTTTGCATGGATCTTCAACGCATATTTTTTTTAAAAAGTTAAATTCTCACCACAAACATGGGCATTAGGCAAACATGCTCGTTACGCAATATCAGAGTTAATATTTATTTTTATGGTAAAACAACTTTAACCGTTAATTTTTTTAGTAGCAGCTTGATAATTTGTTCTTTATCTACAGAAAGAGGAATTTCTGCTTAACGAGGATTACGTCAAGAAGTATGGCCATACATGTGGGTAGGTCTATTTTTAGTACGTTTTTCCTGGCCTCTCTCTCTTTTTTTGACTGTCGAGCGAAGAGTAAAATCCTTGCCACTCAAGCGATTCCACCCCAACATCCCCGCCCCCCTCCCCAATTTCCCTCTGAAAAAATTGACTGTTATAAGTCGCCCACCGTACTTGTGAAAGGAGATGATAGCAAAAACCTCTTCCCTATTTTCTTCTGTTCTTTTTCTGTTCCAGTCGGTCCCAACATTTTATTTCGGCTTTATACGTATATATTTCTGCATTTATTTTGTACAGTTATTACTTGGGTATGAATCCAATGCTTCTGGTTTCCGATCCTGAAATGATCAAACAGATCACTGTCAAAGAGTTCAACAAGTTTGTCAATCGTCCAGTAAGTCTTAACTCGTCTTGGATTTATGTGTTGCTCTCGCCTAAGTTAAGTTATATGACAATGAATTACCGTACGTGTTGCAAAGCTTATAACAAAGAAGGCGTGGAACTTCGAGGTGTTGCATTCTTGTGAATATTTATACACTGATGTGAGACTAAGCCTGAGTAAATGAGTCTGTAATCAAGGAACACAGCTCTTACGGTACGTATGGATTCGAAGCTGTATTAAAATCTGCTTTCTTATATATTCTCGCCGGCGATAGTTTGCCGTTGCTGGTGGAGGCATTCCTCCAACAAATAAATCATTGCTGAGTTTACTTGATGATGACTGGAGACGCCTCCGTACAACTATCACACCAGTATTCAGCGCTGCAAAGATGAAACAGGTATGGATTAACCACTAAATCGCGCATGCGTCGAATAATGTCTTCTTTTGCAGCTGACCAGAAAATACGCGGTCACGTGATGTGATAAATATGCAGGCATAGTTTGCGCTTATGCCAAAAACACCTTAGTTAAAACAATTCAACTTTGGGTGCGTATTAAAAGACACCCTAGTCAGGACTCTATTAATAGGTTTTCTCTCCTGCACGCACGGCTTTTTATTTTATTTTTATATATAAATTATAGTGAGACAAGTGGGTCCGGTTCTGAACTAAGGACAGCCAAGTTTATAAAGCCATGGTTAGTTTTTAATATGATAAAATACTGTAAATAGGTCACTTTTGTTTTCTCTCTAAAGGTTCTGCCTCTCATCAATTCCTCTTGTTCTACCCTCGCTAACGTCTTTGAAAAAGCAGCTGAATCAAACACAAGCATTGATGTTTTCAGGTACAGAAATCAAGTGCACTCTTGCTTGATCTTTTTCCCGCAGGGTTCTCCAATTATTGTCCTAAACTCCCCCCGCAAAACACATTAACTCCAATTCGATCTGTGAGTTAGCTGTGCCCTGACTTAGATCAGCCCAGAGGTTGTTTCAGGGTTCTATCTGTGAGTTAGCCATGTCCTGACTTAGATCAGCCCAGAGGTCGTTTCAGGGTTCGATCTGTGAATTAGCCATGTCCTGACTTAGATCAGCCCAGAGGTCGTTTCAGGGTTCGATCTGTGAATTAGCCATGTCCTGAATTTTTCCAGGGGTTTTAATGTTCGATAAAATTGATTTTTGGTTGGTTACAAACAGTTTTCACTTCGAAATGTTACGCAATGGAGAGGATTTCGTATGACGGTAGGACACGCGACAGGGACACGGTGCTCATAATCACAGTGCGAAAGATCATCGCCCATCCAATCAGAATGCTCGGACACGGTACCTTGGCGGACACGGTACTGTCACATGCATTCACAGTCATGCAAGGCATTGTGGGTTTGTATCACGAGTAGGAAATGATGATGTTCTTTCTCTCCTCTCACAGAACCTATAGCAAGTTTACAATGGAAGTTATAATGAGCACGGCATTTGGGTTGGAATCTAACTCACAGACCAACCCAGACGAGGCGTTCACGCCAAATGCCCAAAAGATCTTTAGGAACAGCACAGTTACAAAACTAAATGGTATGTATCCGCCTACAACGCCAGCTTTTTCAAGATATGATATGATTGATTATCGATTGTTTTTACAGTGATTTTCCCTTTTCTTAAACCGCTCTTGCCGTTGTATTTTGGTTTGGGTGGCGGGACGGAAACGGAAGCTGGCAAATCTGTCGCGTTTATTGTGGAGACTGCTCGACGCATAATCAAACAACGACAAGAAGAAGGCTCTTCTGCAGTACGTACTTTTCTTCAAATTTGCATTTTTTTTCTTTTTTCCCATTCTTTTCTACATTCTTTTCTCATTGCTCAATTCCCATTTAAAACAAAATTACCCCAATCATATCTCATTTCATTTGCTACATTCATTTCTCATTTATGATTTTTCTCCCATTCATTGATATCGGTCGATGTTGAAGTGTATACCGAGGGGAAAATTATATTTTCAAAATCACTAACATTTGAAACAGTGTAGTAGTATGGTAGCTGTATTTCTGTGTATGGTCTTCTCTTTTCATAGATATAAGCATTTGAAATATCAAATATATTTTTTCTTTGATATACACTTTAACAAAACCTCTTTTAATTCAGAGGAAAGACCTCCTAGGACTGATGCTTTCGGCTGAGATGAAAGACGAACAGGGAAATAAAGTGCAGAAGTTGAGCGAGGACGAGACAGTTGCTCAGTGCTTTACATTCATCTTGGCTGGTTATGAAACCACGAGCAATGCTCTTGCCTACACTTCTTATCTTCTTGCTTTAAACCCTGACAAGCAGGAAAAACTGTTTGAAGAAGTCGATAGCGTCTATGACGGCAAGGTATATATTTATTCGTTCAAGTTTTTCATCTAAAATGCCGTGCAATGCATAACAGCACAATGGGCCGTGAAGTACGGGTGGTGTGGGTAGCTCATGCCCCTCATCTCACCGCGGTCTTGGGTTCATTCCTCGAGGCTCCTCATCTTCTGTAAGCAGTTGTACATGGCTGTTGGTTCTCTCCTGAGCCCAGTTGTTCAAAGCCTGATTAGTGCTAATCCTGGGTTAACTCTTAATAAGACCTATAGAGTTAATCCTGGATTAGCGCTAATCCAGCTTTGAACAACCCGGCCCTGTGCTTCGAGGGTTTTTTGTCTTTTTTTCTTTGGTTAATTTCGCGAGACACAAGTCATTAATTTGTGATTACATTTTTTGTTGCTGTTTTAAGGGAGAAGTCACCTATGATCTTGTCCAGAACATGGAGTACCTGGACATGGTGATCAACGAGTCTCTCAGGCTATATCCACCTGTCTTTAGGTTAGTTCATTTCATAGAATCTCTATGTGACGTCAAAGCAGCTCAATTTGGAAAACAAAACAAAGAATTGCAATCTCATGAGAATTGCAAACCTATCGTTATGTACTCTAAATTGTGCTGCAAGGTATCTAATAGAGAGTTTTAGATTTACGTTCACGGCAAACGTGAAACGTCAGTTGACCAATAAAACATTCTTTTAAATTACTGAAAAGTAATCGCAAAAAAGTCAAAATAGTAGAAAAACAAAAGAGTATTTGTGCTTGGTGAGAAGGTTTGTAAAAGGTAAAGTAAAATACAGGAAAACTCTTGAAAACGTGGTCACCTTTGCCGTTTGCGGGGAGAAAAAAAAGTAAATCTAAAACTCTCTATTATCACATTTTTCTCTTGAAGCACTGATACTGAGCATCCCCTGTAATTGTAGCAACACCGCTGGCCAGCTAAGAACATGTTTAACTTTGCCTAGATACACCAGTTTGATATTCGATACATACTGCTGGTTTTTTTTAAGGAACAAAGACTCATTTGCACAGGCGTAGCTTCGTTTATAAGTTATCTTTTTACAGATTCTGTTAAAACTCGTAGAATTTCAAACGTTGGTATTTTTCAAGCTGCACATTCTTAACATTACAGTTGACTTTGGCAAATGATTTGCTCTTAAGCGAGGCTAAACCTGTGCACATGAGTCTTTAGTCATGATACACAGCGGTATTTACCGAAGGATATAAGGGGATATTGCATTTAACCACATTATATACTTTGATGTAGGTATGCACGCATTTGTAACGAGGATTGCACCATTAATGGGGTACGTTTCGAAAAGGGGATGTCTGTGTTGTTTCCGGTGTATACCATACAGAGGGATCCAGAAAACTGGCCTGATCCGTTGAAGTTTGAACCTGAGAGGTAACGACTGATTGATTGACCTTTTTGGCCTTGGAATAATGTGTTTTCCCAATTAAGACCACGTGTCATTTTCTTGAGAATAAGACTCTATTTCTAATTAGGGATGCATCAATATTGATTTGTCTTCTGATGTGCAATTATTAAACAAAGAAATGATACTCTAAGGAATGACACGTAGTCTGATAGGGCTACTCTACTCTAGCTCCAATTTTTCAACGATAAGCAAATATCAAATTAATAAAGTGGGGTTAACCGCATCAATATCAAAATATAAGCAATTCAATGTTTTATTTACAAATACTAGATTTACTGCTGAAGCCAAGGTGCAGCGTCATCCCTTTTCTTTCCTACCATTTGGCATGGGACCACGTCAGTGTATTGGAATGAGGTTCGCTCTCGTTGAGGCCAAGATGGCCCTGACGTATCTTTTGAAGGAATACAGGCTGGAACAGTGTCCAGAAACACAGGTAAGCTAAATCTTATAAGCATTTATTGACTGCATTCTTGTCAGCACCTTTCTTTATTGATGACCATTAGGAACGAGGGTCGGGGATGCTAAATTGAAAATAAGTCATGGTTGATTGTGCGCAGAATACTTCTGCAATGGCAGGAGTCAACGGCAACGACATCGGCACCGTCTTTTCCGTTTCCGCGCCGTCAGACGTTGTCTTCAAAGCTTAGGTCATTTTCGGTATTGATCGAAAAGTTTGCGCGCGTTTTGATTAGCGTTAAGCCTTGAAGACGGCGACCCTAGCAAAACGTGACGTACTGCCGTCATTTAAAGGTCACGTCCTCTCTGCTAACTAAAATAGATATTTGGTGTCTGACGATCGTCTTTCATTGTGTCATTTCAGGTTCCTCTGGACCTCAAAGGTAACATAACCATGTCACCCAGAAATGGAATTTTCCTGAGAATTTGTAAACGTTACTAAAAGTTTCTGGAATTAGTTTCGATGGAAGTAAACCTGAGTGACGACTACGCGCCTCTAAAAGTAGATGTTTGCGCAACCTGAGATTATTGTAGAAATGAATGAATAGAGTAGCTAGACCTTTTGCGAACAGTTCCCTTCACAGTTAGCTGCGCCATCTTGAAAGGTCGCCGTGCCTTTCCATCGGAGCGAGACGAACGATGTACTTGAAAGAGATGAAAGCAATGAAAGAGGCATAGGAATAATTGTCCAAGGTCTTTAAAAAAGGTCTCTATCATTGCAAGCTCACCGTCCGTCTCTCTTCAATGCAAAGGCACGGCTACCTTTCAAGATGACGCAGGGAACTGTGAAGGGGACTATTTGCTTGGGTGACCACGAAACAATGGTCTCATTTTGAAGTTGGACTTGTTAAAATACTCTAGATGTATGAACACATCGAGTCACACGACTTGAAGCCGTTCCGAGATTTATGGAAAAACTGTGTTGAGGTGGTATCGCAGTGCAATGTGGGACTGTTACGTTTTAGGGGAGGAACAATCTCGTACCCAGAGCCTGCGTTTCTTCTGCCCTGCGGTGAATAACTAGGGCTCTGGCATAATCCATTTTTTGACTCATGCGTAGTATAATGTTATTCAATAAATTTATATAAAGGATAATTAATGATTTATCCGTGACGTCGGATAGCGCTATCCACCCTTCAGTACAACCGGGCCCAGAATTTTACTACGATAAAAGTTTTGTTAAAGTGCTTTACAAAAGAAGAAAATTGTCGTTTTCCTTTTCTTGTTAGTATTTTTGCTTCAAAAGATATTCAATATTATGACCTTTTAATAAGGTTATGCTAATTAGGATAAAAGAGTCTTGCATTGCTTTTTTACGAAAATATATCGCTTTCCCCCATAAATAGCTTTAATATCAACTCCCAGCGGATACACAAAGGTTCGTAAACATTAATCAATTAAAGCTAAAAAAGAGAAATTCGTAAAAGTATCACACGAAAAATTTTTGATGTTAAAAATGTGTAGTTTATTGGCATTAATAAAAATATCACGGTTATATTCGTTTCAAAAACGTATTTCTCTAGAAATGTAAGAAAATCCAGCACAAGTTGTGACGTCATTTTGTTTACAAGTCTCCAGATTTAGAAATATGTTTGAATGTAGAATCTTAATTTCAGGTAGTACACTTTTCAATTTCCCAACATTTGGAGAGTACTACGTAAGCTATCGAATGAAGCCCAAAAGAATATGCAGTTTATTGTTATTTTATACGAATTACAATTTATATTTAGTGCATTACTACCGAATCTAGAGTATGTGTTGTCAACAAAATGACGTCACAAATTGGGCTTAATTTTCTCAAATATCTCAAGAAATAAGCTTTTGAAACAAATTTCATTACTATATATTTAATATTACTAACAAACTGTACATCTTAAACGATGAAATTTTTATGTGTCACACACTTTAAATTGCATGATAATGGCTGTATCTGAATAAAGTGATCGGCAGTGGCCCGTTCAGTGTGACCTTTTAGCATTGTCTCATGCAAATCAAGACACCCAACCAGTTCCAACGAGTTTCGACAAGTGCAGTTCGAAAATGGAGTCTCGTTTAGTGGAGTTGCAAACTTTCCTTGCAACCAACATGCTTCTGATCTGCCTTTTGTTGGTCGCAGCGTTTGTATTATGGTAAGTAATGATCTAGATACGTTTTTTTAAAGTCTTTCTACGCGTAACCCTCTCATACCAAAATGGTGAAGCAATGTTACTTTAGATACAAATATGCTTCAAGATATTTTCATTAAGAGATTATAAGATACATAACGTTCTTATGTGAGAGACTGCGAGGATTATACGCACTGTTGGTTGTCAGTTGTATTATAAATGTGTGAAGGTACAGTAAGAAATCATTTAGCTCATTAAGATATTCAGTCAGTAGCAAAACAATTATCACAAAGGAGTTTTTAATACGCTGTGTCTATATGACCGGCAG
Organism: Actinia equina; assembly: GCA_011057435.1. NCBI lineage: Eukaryota > Metazoa > Cnidaria > Anthozoa > Actiniaria > Actiniidae > Actinia > Actinia equina. The sequence goes on from WHPX01001190.1 coordinate 193,834, forward strand.
CCGGTCAGGGTCTTCAAATTACCAAATGGCCGGCAGTCGATAATTTTTGTTTATATCTAGCCAGAAATATAACCAATCGATTCCAAACTACTCCAACTTTATTCTTTTAGCCCAAGCGAACCCGAAAAACGTTTTAGATGTCATATTTTACTTTTCGCCGATGCCCGGCATAGAATACGAAGCCATGAATTCAGTGGGCCGACTTAGTGAAATCAATACACGACTGCCGGCTAAATAAAACACGAATTCCTAAATGATTTGATTGATCCGAATCACCATCCCAGTGAACAAATCTAAGAGTTGTTTTGAATAAATATAAAAAATTCTAGACTACCGGCCATTTAGTAATTTGATGACCCTGGCCGGCAGTCAAGAGTTCCGAGTATACTCCAAAAAGATGTTTTTGATTTGATTTTTTGATTTTTTTGAATATTTTTTTTATTCTAACGTTTTTCGGGTTCGCTTGGGCTAAAAGAATAAAGTTAGAGTAGTTTGGAAGCGAGTGGTTTAGAAAAATGTGCATGTTTTGACTGCCGGTCATTTAGATGAGATCTTGGATGTAGACAGGAGAGAGATTATGCAGGGCTTTGAAGGTGAGCAAAATTATTTTAAACTTGATCCTTTCAGCCACAGGAAGCCAGTGTAAATCAATGAGGACAGGAGTTATGTGATCATGTTTGCGCGACAGGGTGATGAGACGAGCAGCAGCATTTTGGACAGCTTGAAGCTTGTTAATGAGATTTTGGGGAAGGCCATACAGAAGAGAATTACAGTTATCGAGTTTTGAAGTCGTGATAAATGCGTGAACAAGTATTTCTGTAGTCTTGGAGGAGATGAATTTTCTAATTCGAGCAATGTTACGTAGATGATAGAAGGCAGATTTGCAAGTATTGTTGATGTGTGGGACCATAGACAATGTAGAGTCGAGAATAACACCAATATTTCGAGCTTGAGACGAACAATTAATTACATCAGAACCAAAGTGGAGGACAGGAAAAGATCTTTGAGGATTGTGCTTGGAAGAGAAGATTAAATATTCAGTCTTGTCTTTATTCAGTTTAAGTTTGTTTAAAGTCATCCAAGTATCAATGTCAGCAAGACAGTTTGATATCGTCCTGCTTGATGACACTTGCGCAGATACCGTCGCAATAATCGGAATAGTTGAAAATTTTAATCAAAGTTCCGGGGCTGATCCAGGGGGAGGTCCCTAGGTGCACTGCACACCGCCCATGCCGCCTGTTTTTGTTTTGGTACATATATATGTGATTATCATTTCTGTTTCTCGAATGTTTAGTTCGACTTAAGATTAATAAATTTCATAAAATTAAATCTAAATAATTCTAAGAACAAATGAAAAAAGTTAGATAAAGATCAGGTTGATGATGTCAGTTTATCGTCACCCCCTGATTCCCTGCATGATTCAACATGAAAACTGAGACGAAGAATACCTTCATGGTCTCGTGATCGTCTTGATCACCCTTGGTTTCATATGACAGTGTGGACTGACATACTGCATGTCTTCTCGCTAGAACTTGAAAGAGGGCGCTGTGAATAGCCTGCATAGCGGCCCAAATGGGAAGGGGAGGGGAGGGGGAAGAGGTGGGCCCCATGGGAAGGGGAGGGCAGGGGGGAAGGGGTGGGCCCCTACCTCAGTCTTCCCCCCTCCCCCCCCTTCCCATTTGGGCCCACGCAGGCTAGCTGTGAAGGTCTTACAATGGTGATCACAGGCAATATCAAATTAAACAATATGGTGAACTCCTTAGAAATATGTTTATTTCACTCAACAGGGTAGGAATTGCTCCTTTTTTTCTATTCAAGAGGCTTGGCATTCCTGGACCAACACCTCTGCCATTCATTGGAAACCTGCTTGACGTCATAAGAAAGGTTTGAATAGATTTCAACCCCCCTCCCCCCCCTCAAATAAATAATAAATAAATCATACACGCTGTCGCGAATTCGCAGGATTTGCTAATTAAATGTCAAAAGGTAGAGTCACGCGGACATGTATGAACATGTTGTAAGAAGTCAGGATGGGAATGGAAGTTGAGAAAGAAACAAGAAAGGAAAGTATAGCCATTGAGCATTCAAACGAAATATAGTCATTTAACGGAGCATAACTTTCATAGTCCAGTTTTTAAAGGCGAGTATATATAGTTATCAAGTCAAGGAAATTCAAGTTGTAATCCGTCGGAACTCATATCAATCGGAGTGTAGTTATCAAGTTGAGAAATTCAAAGTAAAGTCACCAGCGAGTTCAATATACGATTATAGTAATCTTTTTAAATTCTCAAACATGCTCTTAATTTCTACTTGCTGTTCATTCATACGTTCTGCACGGTTCATGGTTGGCATTGTACGTTCTTGATCTACAGAAAGAGGAATTTCTGCTTGAAGAGTATTACGTCAAGAAGTATGGCCATATCTGTGGGTAGGTATATTTTTCAGTGCGTTTTTTCTGGTCATTTTTTCTGGCGATTCCAAAACACCCACCTCTCCCCTCTGGGAACAATTACCGGCACTCACTTTCAGGAGAGGTACCAAATTGTCAGTTAACTATTTTTCGGCCGAATGTCAGTTAACCATAATATTTAAGTATTATTTTCCAAAGGGCTTTCGCCCGGAATAACCTCGTTCCCAAGCACTTTAACTTATCTATATTTCTATATCTTCATGTATTTCATAAGTGCCAAGTGGTCCACATATTCTCATAATATTAAAGTATATTAGTAGTATATTATTTTGCAATTATTCGCTGATTACAATATTAAACATTTTTTATATGTATACGTATGTATTTCTGCGTTAATTTTGTACAGTTTTCACTTGGGTATGCGTCCAACGCTTCTGGTTTCTGATCCTGAAATGATTAAACAGATCACTGTCAAAGAGTTCAACAAGTTTGTCAATCGTCCAGTAAGTTTTAACTCGTCTTGGATTTATGTGTTGCTCCCGCCTAAGACAGGTTGTATATGACAATAGCATTAGCGGCGCTGAGCTTGTAGAGGGAAGAAATTCCTAGAACTCAGAGAAAAAAATTCCCCTACAAACTTTACTCATATGTACTGGCAGAGGCTCCTTTTTTGGCACGTAGAGGGAAAAAGAAATTGCCTCTGCCCCGTTCCCGCAATACTAGTGAGCATACCCTTTTACGATAACTGCTGACTATTAATGAGACCACTATTTCCAATGTCATCAGTTGCCTAGTAACGCTCGCGCATTCTCAACAGAAAAGGTGACGGTTGGGGCAGAGTCTCCTTTTCCTCGCGAATGACGATCCAGAGTACCCAGAGTCCTCCAGCGCCTTCCTTCCTTGTCGTCAGCGACTGGTAAGAGTCTTACCGACAACAGCCCGCTGACCAAAAAGCTGGAGGACTCTAAGCTCGAGATTGTCGCGAATGCCGATCCAGCAAAAAGAAAAGAAAAGAAACGAAAAGACTCCACCGCCTAATTAGTGTAATTGAAACTGTACAGTATTGAAATATCGTTTCTTATATATTGCCGGCGTCGATAGTCTACCCGTCCCGGTGGAGGCTTTCCTTTAGCAAATAAATCATTGCTGGGTTTACTTGATGATGACTGGAGACGCCTCCGCACCACTATCACACCAGTATTCAGCGCTGCCAAGATCAAACAGGTATGGATTAACCACTACATCGCGCATGCCCATATTTATGTAGCTTATTCAAGACATCTAAGTTCGAAATAATTAAGCTTGGGTTAAAATGAGTGATGTGTGTAGAGATTATGGGTTACCTATGTGAAAGAGATTATGCGTCAGAAGAGCACCTGGTAATACACGGGGAGACCCATTGGGGAATGGTTCTACCCTCAAATTACCGTGAATTCGGCTTCTATGCTTTTTTTGAGGCCAAAGAACAAAATATCAAATGCGAACAAGATTTAGTTACATTAAAAAATATCGTGAATGTAGCGAACTAACCTTTTTTTTTTTGCTCTGCCAAAGAGGTCACTTGTTTTTTTCCCCCTAAAGGTTCTGCCTCTCATCAATTCCTCTTGTTCTACCCTCGCTAAAGTCTTTGGAAAAGCAGCTGAATCAAACTCGAGCATTGATGTTTTCAGGTACAGAAATCAAGTGCATTCTTGCATGATCTTTTTCAGTTTAGTGAACGTGATTTTTTCTTCTATAGGTTTCCGAAACCCTCCACCAGCGCGTAGCGAGGTCCCAGGAATCTGAGGGACGCCGCAGAATGGAAAGTAAAAAAACAACAACAACAAACAAACGAAATAAAAAAACAAATATTTTTTAACTGAATCTTCATTCGGGAGAATCATTAAGCATTTTTATTCGTTCAACATTTCCACTACAAACCAAATATATTTCAAAATCGATATTTAAGTTAGGTGTGCCCAGAGGTTGTTTTCAGGTACGATAAAATTGACGGTACAGAGGGTTCGTATAATAAGTAGTAAACGATGTTCTTTCTCTCGTCTCCAGGGTTTATGGCAAGTTTACAATGGAAGTTATAATGAGCACGGCATTTGGGCTAGATTCTAACTCACAGACCAATCCAGACGACGCGTTCACGTCCAGTGCCGCAACAATCTTTAATGCCACCCCTACAACAAGGCTCAGTGGTATGTCTTCGCGTACTAAGTTAGGTCTTTCAATATATGAAATAATAATTGAATGTTGATTGTTTTTACAGTGATTTTCCCTTTTCTTACACCGCTCTTGCGATTGTACCTTGGTTTGGGTGGCGGGATAAAAACTGAAGCGGGAAAATCCATCAGGTTTCTCATGGAAACCGCCCGACGCATGGTCAAACAACGACAAGAAGAAGGCTCTTCTGCTGTACGTACTTGTCTTCTATTTCTCACTTTTTGATATGATAAGAATTTTCTTTTTTTCTTTTCTCCATTCTTTTTTCCCTTTCATTTCTCATTACATCATTATTTCTCCATTCATATCTCATTACAGATCTACCGTTTTTTTCTAATTTCCGCTTTCCCATTTATTTCTCACTTCTCATTTCAGTTCTTCCATTTCTTGATATCGGCGATATCAGCATCATAGTGATTATTTAACAAAACCTCTTTTAATTCAGAGGAAAGACCTCCTAGCACTGATGCTTTCGGCTGAGATGAAAGACGAACAGGGGAATAAAGTGCAGAAGTTGAGCGAGGACGAGACAGTAGCTCAGTGCTTTACATTTATCTTGGCTGGTTATGAAACCACGAGCAATGCTCTTGCCTACACTTCTTATCTTCTTGCTTTAAACCCTGACAAGCAGGAAAAACTGTTTGAAGAAGTCGATAGCGTCTATGACGGCAAGGTATGTATTCGTCCTTTCCGTAACCAGGGGTTTTTCCGGGTGGGTGAAATGGAAGTGGAACTATAACTTCTAACTTAACATCCATCACCTTAAAGAAGTGCTATAAAATTTCAACATTTTCCAGCTAGGAGCAGAGCAAAAAATAAATGAACGGACCTTTCGCTTCTACGGGGAGAGGGGGTGCACGTGCACCCCACTGGTTACGGCCCTGCGTCCAAGTTATTCATAGATGGTGCATAACAGCATAAGGATCTGGAAGTACGGATCGTATGTGCTTCTAATGCCCCACCCTGGACTTTTCATCTTCTATGAGTAGTTGTACAAAGTTGTTGGTTCTCTCCTGTGCTTCGAGGGATTTTCTTCGGGTTCTCGAGTTTCCTTTGCGAGCCACAAGTCATTAATTCGTGATTATTATTGATGTTGCTGTTTTAAGGGAGAAGTCACCTATGATCTTGTCCAGAACATGGAATACCTGGACATGGTGATCAACGAGTCTCTCAGGCTATATCCACCTGCCTTTAGGTTAGTTTCATTTTGTCAACACATTTTTCATATTCTTGTTTATTTTCTTTTAGCACTATACTGAACATTTCGAGACTATTGCCTAGATACACCAGTTTAGTATTCGATATATACCGCTATTTTTAAAGACCACAGACTCATTTGCACATGCATCAGGCGCTAGCCTCGTTCATAAGTCAGGTATTAAAAAATACCATTAAAAGTCCGTGGAATTTCAAAACTGGTGTTGTTCAAGCTGGACATTTTTTGCATTACAGTTGACTGGTTTGTAAAATGATTTGCTTTTAAGCGACGCTAAACCTGTGCACATGAGTCTTCAGTCATTAAACACAGCGGTATTTATCGAAAAACATAAGGGACTATTACATTTTGACCACATTATATACTTTGATGCAGGTATGGACGCCAATGTAACAAGGATTGCACCATAAATGGGGTACGTTTCGAAAAGGGGATGACTGTGCTGTTTCCGGTGTATTCCATACACAGGGATCCAGAAAACTGGCCTGATCCGTTGAAGTTTGAACCTGAGAGGTAACATAGGATAGAGTTCCAAATAATAATAATAATAATGGGGTGCTTCTATAGCGCATTTCACATGGTCTCAATGCGCTTTACATTAATGACCAGTGGAGGACTTTACGGGCTGCATATTAAGGCGCTATTAGCACCCGTGTTATTGCTGTGTTTCTTGATTACGAATTCATTTGCACAGGGTTATAGCTTCGATTTTGTGCAGAATATTTACGTGTTCCAGGCAAGGTCCATGGAATTTCAAAGTGTTTGTATTGTTGAAGATGTGCATTCTTTACTTTACCGTTGGTATTTGTGAATATTTAAACACTGATACAAGGCCAGCCCTGTGTAAATGAGTCTGTAATCAAGGAACTGGTCATTGGAAACTGGTCTATTCTGTTCTGATGTCAATGAAGCTCTGATATGGATATGATATGCATCAATATTAGTTTGTCTTCTGATGTGCAACCATTAAACAAAGAAATGATACTCTAAGGAATGACACGTAGTCTGATGGGGCTACTCTACTCTAGCTCCAATTTGTCAACAATAAGCAAATATCAAATACATAAAGTGGGGTTAACCGCATCAATATCAAAATATAAGCAATTCAATGTTTTATTTACAAATACTAGATTTACTGCTGAAGCCAAGGAGCAGCGTCATCCCTTTTCTTTCCTACCATTTGGCATGGGACCACGTCAGTGTATTGGAATGAGGTTCGCTCTCGTTGAGGCCAAGATGGCCCTGACGTATCTTTTGAAGGAATACAGGCTGGAACAGTGTCCAGAAACACAGGTAAGCTAAATCTCATAAGCATTTATTGACTGCATTCTTGTCAGCACCTTTCTTTATTGATGACCATTAGGAACGAGGGTCGGGGATGCTAAATTGAAAGTAAGTCATGGTTGATTGTGCGCAGAACGGCAACGACAACGGCACCGTCTTTTCCGTTTCCGCGCCGTCGGACGTTGCCTTCAAAGCTTAGGTCATTTTCGGTATTGATCGAGAAGTTTGCGCGCGTTTTAATTAGCGTTAAGCCTTGAAGACGGCGACCCTAGCAAAAGGTGACGTACTGCCGTCATTTAAAGGTCGCGTCCTCTCTGCTAACTAAAATAGATATTTGGTGTCTGACGATCGTCTTTCATTGTGTCATTTCAGGTTCCTCTGGACCTCAAAGGTAACATAACCATGTCACCCAGAAATGGAATTTTCCTGAGAATTTGTAAACGTTACTAAAATTTTCTGGAATTAGTTTCGATGGAAGTAAACCTGAGTGACGACTACGCGCCCCTTAAAGTAGATGTTTGTGCAACCTGAGATTATTGTAGAAATGAATGAATAGAGTAGCTAGACCTTTTGCGAACAGTTCCCTTCCCAGTTAGCTGCGCCATCTTGAAAGGTCGCCGTGCCTTTACATCGGAGCGAGACGAACGATGTACTTGAAAGAGATGAAAGCAATGAAAGAGGCATAGGAATAATTGTCCAAGGTCTTTAAAAAAGGTCTCTTTCATTGCAAGCTCACCGTCCGTCTCTCTTCAATGCAAAGGCACGGCTACCTTTCAAGATGACGCAGGGAACTGTGAAGGGGACTATTTGCTTGAGTGACCACGACACAATGAATGGTCTCATTTTGAAGTTGGACTTGGTAAAATACTCTAGATGTATGAACACATCGAGTCACACGACTTGAAGCCGTTCCGAGGTTGATGGAAAAACTGTGTTGAGGCGGTATCGCAGTGCAATGTGGGACTGTTACGTTTTAGGGGAGGAACAATCTCGTACCCAGAGCCTGCGTTTCTTCTGCCCTGCGGTGAATAACTAGGGCTCTGGCATAATCCATTTTTTGACTCATGCGTAGTATAATGTTATTCAATAAATTTATATAAAGGATAATTAATGATTTATCCGTGACGTCGGATAGCGCTATCCACCCTTCAGTACAACCGGGCCCAGAATTTTACTACGATAAAAGTTTTGTTAAAGTGCTTTACAAAAGAAGAAAATTGTCGTTTTCCTTTTCTTGTTAGTATTTTTGCTTCAAAAGATATTCAATATTATGACCTTTTAATAAGGTTATGCTAATTAGGATAAAAGAGTCTTGCATTGCTTTTTTACGAAAATATATCGCTTTCCCCCATAAATAGCTTTAATATCAACTCCCAGCGGATACACAAAGGTTCGTAAACATTAATCAATTAAAGCTAAAAAAGAGAAATTCGTAAAAGTATCACACGAAAAATTTTTGATGTTAAAAATGTGTAGTTTATTGGCATTAATAAAAATATCACGGTTAAATTCGTTTCAAAAACGTATTTCTCTAGAAATGTAAATAAATTCAGCACAAGTTGTGACGTCATTTTGTTCGATAAGTCTCCAGATTTAGTTGCAAAATATACAAAATATGTTTAAATGTAGAATCTTAATTTCAGGTAGTACACTTTTCAATTTCCCAACATTTGGAGAGTACTACGTAAGCTATCGAATGAAGCCCAAAAGAATATGCCTTTTGTTGTTATTTTATGCAAATTACAATTTATATTTAGTGCGTTACTACCGAATCTAGAGGACGTGTCAACAAGATGACGTCACAAATTGGGCTTAATTTTCTCAAATATCTCAAGAAATAAGCTTTTGAAACAAATTTCATTACGATATATTTAATATTACTAACAAACTGTACATCTTAAACGATGAAATTTTTATGTGTCATACACACTTTAAATTGCATGATAATGGCTGTATCTGAATAAAGTGATCGGCAGTGACCCGTTCAGTGTGACCTTTTATTCATTGTCTCATGCAAATCAAGACACCCAACCAGTTCCAACGAGTTTCGACAAGTGCAGTTCGAAAATGGAGTCTCGTTTAGTGGAGTTGCAAACTTTCCTTGCAACCAACCTGCTTCTGATCTGCCTTTTGTTGGTCGCAGCGTTTATATTATGGTAAGTAATGATCTAGATACGTTTTTTTAGTCTTCCTACGCGTAACCCTCTCATACCAAAATGGTGAAGCAATGTTACTTTAGATACAAATATGCTTCAAGATATTTTCATTAAGAGATTATAAGATACATAACGTTCTTATGTGAGAGACTGCGAGGATTATACGCACTGTTGGTTGTCAGTTGTATTATAAATGTGTGAAGGTACAGTAAGAAATCATTTAGCTCATTGTGATAATCAGTCAGTAGCAAAACAATTATCACAAAGGAGTTTTTAATATCAACTAAAAATCGCTAAAGCAAATGATTATTACCTTTCAACCTCATTATTATTTAACTTAAGCTAGTATAGTTCACATTGTGCATTTAATTATATATTTTATCGATCTAATCTTTGCTATCATGTTACGCTTGAATTAAGAAGAATGCTAAGAATTCTTTGTCCAACTGTAGACCGTGACTGTAGACCGTGACTGTAGACTGGACTGTAGTTTATATCGTCCTGCTCGATGACACTTGCGCAGATACCGTCGCAATAATCGGAATAGTTGAAAATTTTAATCAAAGTTCCGGGGCTGATCCAGGGGGAGCTCCCTAGGTGCACTGCACACCCCCCATGCCGTCTGTTTTTGTTTTGGTACATATATATGTGGTTATCATTTCTGTTTCTCGAATGTTTAGTTCGACTCAAGATTAATAAATTTCATAAAATGAAATCTAAATAATTCTTAAAACAAATGAAAAAAGTTAGTTAAAGATCAGGTTGATGATGTCAGTTTATCGTCACCTCTTTCATTTCGGACACCCCCTGATTCCCTGCATGATTCAACATGAAAACTGAGACGAAGAATACCTTCATGGTCTCGTGATCGTCTTGATCACCCTTGGTTTCATATGACAGTGTGGACTGACATACTGAATGTCTTCTCGCTAGAACTTGAAAGAGGGCGCTGTGAATAGCCTGCATAGCGGCCCAAATGGGAAGGGGAGGGGAGGGGGAAAGAGATGGGCCCCATGGGAAGGGGAGGGCAGGAGGAAGGGGTGGGCCCCCTACCTCTTCCCCCCTCCCTTCCCTTCCCATTTGGGCCCACGCAGGCTAGCTGTGAAGGTCTTACAATGGTGATCACAGGCAATATCAAATTAAACAATATGGTGAACTCCTTAGAAATATGTTTATTTCACTCAACAGGGTAGGAATTGCTCCTTTTTTTCTATTCAAGAGGCTTGGCATTCCTGGACCAACACCTCTGCCATTCATTGGAAACCTGCTTGACGTCATAAGAAAGGTTTGAATAGATTTCAACCCCCCTCCCCCCCCTCAAATAAATAATAAATAAATCATACACGCTGTCGCGAATTCGCAGGATTTGCTAATTAAATGTCAAAAGGTAGAGTCACGCGGACATGTATGAACATGTTGTAGGAAGTCAGGATGGAAATGGAATTTGAGGAAGAAACGAGAAAGGAAAGTATAGCCATTGAGCATTCAAACGAAATATAGTCATTTAACGGAGCATAAGTTTCATATCGGAGTCCAGTTTTTAAAGGCGAGTATATATAGTTATCAAGTCAAGGAAATTCAAGTTGTAATCCGTCGGAACTCATATCAATCGGAGTGTAGTTATCAAGTTGAGAAATTCAAAGTAAAGTCACCAGCGAGTTCAATATACGATTATAGTGATCTTTTTAAATTCTCAAACATGCTCTTAATTTCTACTTGCTGTTCATTCATACGTTTTGCACGGTTCATGGTTGGCATTGTACGTTCTTGATCTACAGAAAGAGGAATTTCTGCTTGAAGAGTATTACGTCAAGAAGTATGGCCATATCTGTGGGTAGGTATATTTTTCAGTGCGTTTTTTCTGGTCATTTTTTCTGGCGATTCCAAAACACCCACCCCTCCACTCTGGGAACAATTACCGGCACTCACTTTCAGGAGAGGTACCAAATTGTCAGTTAACTATTTTTCGGCCGAATGTCAGTTAACCATAATATTTAAGTATTATTTTCCAAAGGGCTTTCGCCCGGAATAACCTCGTTCCCAAGCACTTTAACTTATCTATATTTCTATATCTTCATGTATTTCATTCCAAAGGGCTTTCGCCCGGAACAACCTCGTTCCCAAGCACTTTAACTTATCTATATTTCTATATCTTCATGTATTTCATAAGTGTCACGCGGTCCATATATTCTCATAGTATTTAAGTATATTAGTAGTATATTATTTTGCAATTATTCGCTGATTACAATATTAAACATTTTTTATATGTATACGTATGTATTTCTGCGTTAATTTTGTACAGTTTTCACTTGGGTATGCGTCAAACGCTTCTGGTTTCTGATCCTGAAATGATCAAACAGATCACTGTCAAAGAGTTCAGCAAGTTTGTCAATCGTCCAGTAAGTCTTAACTCGTCTTGGATTTATGTGTTGCTCCCGCCTAAGACAGGTTGTATATGACAATAGCATTAGCGGCGCTGAGCTTTTAGAGGGAAGAAAATCCTAGAACTCAGAGAAAAAAATTCCCCTACAAACTTTACTCATATGTACTGGCAGAGGCTCCTTTTTTTGGCAGGCAGAGGGAAAAAGAAATTGCCTCTGCCCCGTTCCCGCAATACTAGTGAGCATACCCTTTTACGATAACTGCTGACTATTAATGAGACCACTATTTCCAATGTCATCAGTTGCCTAGTAACGCTCGCGCATTCTCAACAGAAAAGGTGACGGTTGGGGCAGAGTCTCCTTTTCCTCGCGAATGACGATCCAGAGTACCCAGAGTCCTCCAGCGCCTTCCTTCCTTGTCGTCAGAGACTGGTAAGAGTCTTACCGACAACAGTCCACTGACCAAAAAGCTGGAGGACTCTAAGCTCGAGATTGTCGCGAATGCCGATTCATCAAAAAGAAATAGAAAAGAAACGAAAAGACTCCACCGCCTAATCAGTGTAATTGAAACTGTATTGAAATATCGTTTCTCATATATTTCCGCCGTCGATAGTCTACCCGTCCCGCTGTAGCCTCACCTTTGGCAAATAAAACATTGCTGAGTTTACTTGATGATGACTGGAGACGCCTCCGCACCACTATTACACCAGTATTCAGCGCTGCCAAGATCAAACAGGTATGGATTAACCACTACATCGCGCATGCCCATATTTATGTAGCTTATTCAAGACATCTAAGTTCGAAATAATTAAGCTTGGGTTAAAATGAGTGATGTGTGTAGAGATTATGGGTTACCTATGTGAAAGAGATTATGCGTCAGAAGAGCACCTGGTAATACACGGGGAGACCCGTTGGGGAATGGTTCTACCCTCAAATTACCGTGAATTCGGCTTCTATGCTTTTTTGAGGCCAAAGAACAAAATATCAAATGCGAACAAAATTTAGTTTTAGCAAATCGTTCCTAGTTACATAAAATATCGTGAATGTAGCGGCCTAACCTTTTTTTTGCTCTGCCAAAGAGGTCACTTGTTTTTTCCTCCTAAAGGTTGTGCCTCTCATCAATTCCTCTTGTTCTACCCTCGCTAAAGTCTTTGGAACAGCAGCTGAATCAAACTCGAGCATTGATGTTTTCAGGTATAGAAATCAAGTGCATTCTTGCATGATCTTTTTCAGTTTAGTGAACGTGATGTTTTCTTCTCTAGGTTTCCGAAACCCTCCACCAGCGCGTAGGCGAGGTCCCAGGAATCTGAGGGACACCACAGAATGGAAAGTAAAAAAAAAACAACAACAACAAACAAACGAAATAAAAAATAAAGATTTTTTAACTGAATCTTCATTCGGGAGAATCATTAAGCATTTTTATTCGTTCAGCATTTCCACTACAAATCAAATAATATTTCAAAATCGATATTTAAGTTAGGTGTGCCCAGAGGTTATTTTCAAGTACGATAAAATTGACAGTACAGAGGGTTCGTATAATGAGTAGTAAACGATGTTCTTTGTCTCGTCTCCAGGGTTTATGGCAAGTTTACAATGGAAGTTATAATGAGCACGGCATTTGGGCTAGATTCTAACTCACAGAACAACCCAGACGACGCGTTCACGCCCAGTGCCGCAACAATCTTTAATGCCACCCCTACAACAAGGCTCAGTGGTATGTCTTCGCGTACTAAGTTAGGTCTTTCAATGTATGAAATAATAATTGAATGTTGATTGTTTTTTCAGTGATTTTCCCTTTTCTTACACCGCTCTTGCGATTGTACATTGGTTTGGGTGGCGGGATAAAAACTGAAGCGGGAAAATCCATCAGGTTTCTCATGGAAACCGCCCGACGCATGGTCAAACAACGACAAGAAGAAGGCTCTTCTGCTGTACGTACTCGTCTTCTATTTCTCACTTTTTGATATGATAAGAATTTTATTTTTTTCTTTTCTCCATTCTTTTTTCCCTTTCATTTCTCATTACATCATTATTTCTCCATTCATATCTCATTCCAGATCTACCGTTTTTTTCTAATTTCCGCTTTCCCATTCGTTTATGATTTCTTATTTCAGTTCTTCCATTTCGTGATATCGGCGATATCAGCATCATAGTGATTATTTAACAAAACCTCTTTTAATTCAGAGGAAAGACCTCCTAGCACTGATGCTTTCGGCTGAGATGAAAGACGAACAGGGGAATAAAGTGCAGAAGTTGAGCGAGGACGAGACAGTTGCTCAGTGCTTTACATTTATCTTGGCTGGTTATGAAACCACGAGCAATGCTCTTGCCTACACTTCTTATCTTCTTGCTTTAAACCCTGACAAGCAGGAAAAACTGTTTGAAGAAGTCGATAGCGTCTATGACGGCAAGGTATGTATTCGTCCTTTCCGTAACCAGGGGTTTTTCCGGGTGGGTGAAATGGAAGTGGAACTATAACTTCTAACTTAACATCCATCACCTTAAAGAAGTGCTATAAAATTTCAACATTTTCCAGCTAGGAGCAGAGCAAAAAATATATGAACGGACCTTTCGCTTCTACGGGGAGAGGGGGTGCACGTGCACCCCGTCCACCTTACTGGTTACGGCCCTGCGTCCAACTTATTCATAGATGGTGCATAACAGCATAAGGATCTGGAATTAAGGATCGTATGTGCTTCTAATGCCCCACCCTGGACTTTTCATCTTCTATGAGTAGTTGTACAAAGTTGTTGGTTCTCTCCTGTGCTTCGAGGGGTTTTCTTCGGGTTCTCGAGTTTCCTTTGCGAGCCACAAGTCATTAATTCGTGATTATTATTGATGTTGCTGTTTTAAGGGAGAAGTCACCTATGATCTTGTCCAGAACATGGAATACCTGGACATGGTGATCAACGAGTCTCTCAGGCTATATCCACCTGCCTTTAGGTTAGTTTTCATTTTGTCAACACATTTTTCATATTCATATTTGTTTATTTTCTTTTAGCACTATACTGAGCATTTCGAGACTATTGCCTAGACACACCAGTTTAGTATTCGATATATACCGCTATTTTTAAAGACCACAGACTCATTTGCACATGCATCAGGCGCTAGCCTCGTTCATAAGTCAGGTATTAAAAAATACCATTAAAAGTCCGTGGAATTTCAAAACTGGTGTTGTTCAAGCTGGACATTTTTTGCATTACAGTTGACTGGTTTGTAAAATGATTTGCTTTTAAGCGACGCTAAACCTGTGCACATGAGTCTTCAGTCATTAAACACAGCGGTATTTATCGAAAACACATAAGGGACTATTACATTTTGACCACATTATATACTTTGATGCAGGTATGGACGCCAATGTAACAAGGATTGCACCATAAATGGGGTACGTTTCGAAAAGGGGATGACTGTGCTGTTTCCGGTGTATTCCATACACAGGGATCCAGAAAACTGGCCTGATCCGTTGAAGTTTGAACCTGAGAGGTAACATAGGATAGAGTTCCAAATAATAATAATAATAATGGGGTGCTTCTATAGCGCATTTCACATGGTCTCAATGCGCTTTACATTAATGACCAGTGGAGGACTTTACGGGCTGCATATTAAGGCGCTATTAGCAGCCGTGTTACTGCTGTGTTTCTTGATTACGAACTCATTTGCACAGGGTTAGCTTCGATTTTGTGCAGAATATTTACGTGTTCCAGGCAAGGTCCATGGAATTTCAAAGTGTTTGTATTGTTGAAGTTGTGCATTCTTTACTTTACCGTTGGTATATGTGAATATTTAAACACTGATACAAGGCCAACCCTGTGTTGGTGAGTCTGTAATCAAGGAACTGGTCATTGGAAACTGGTCTATTCTGTCCTTGAAAACTGGTCTATTCTGTTCTGATGTCAATGAAGCTCTGATATGGATATGATATGCATCAATATTGGTTTGTCTTCTGATATGCAACCATTAAACAAAGAAATGATACTCTAAGGAATGACACGTAGTCTGATGGGGCTACTCTACTCTAGCTCCAATTTGTCAACAATAAGCAAATATCAAATAAATAAAGTGGGGTTAACCGCATCAATATCAAAATATAAGCAATTCAATGTTTTATTTACAAATACTAGATTTACTGCTGAAGCCAAGGAGCAGCGTCATCCCTTTTCTTTCCTACCATTTGGCATGGGACCACGTCAGTGTATTGGAATGAGGTTCGCTCTCGTTGAGGCCAAGATGGCCCTGACGTATCTTTTGAAGGAATACAGGCTGGAACAGTGTCCAGAAACACAGGTAAGCTAAATCTCATAAGCATTTATTGACTGCATTCTTGTCAGCACCTTTCTTTATTGATGACCATTAGGAACGAGGGTCGGGGATGCTAAATTGAAAGTAAGTCATGGTTGATTGTGCGCAGAAGACTCCTGCAATGGCAGGAGTCAACGGCAACGACAACGGCACCGTCTTTTCCGTTTCCGCGCCGTCTGCAGTTGCCTTCAAAGCCTAGGTACAATTCAGGATTTTAGATGAGAAGTTTGCGCGCGTTTGGATTAGCGTGGAGCCTCAAAGGCGACGACTCTAGTTCCAAAGCAAAAAATAACGCGCTGCCGTCATTTTAAGGTCGAGTCCTCAGCTAACAAAAACTGATTTTTTGTTTCTGACGATTGCATTTTCATTGTGTCATTTCAGATTCCTCTGGAATTGAAGGGTGGCATAACCATGGGACCCAGAGATGGAATTTTCCTGAGAATTAGAAAACGTGTTTAATAGTTCCTTTTCTCATTCGGTGAATACCGCTGTCTCGCTTATGATAAGAAAGTCATTTGTAAAATCAAATGTATCCTAAAGAATGTGCAGCTTGAACAACACCAATGTTTTTAAACTCTCAAGGACTTTGAATGGTATTTGTGAATAGAGTAGACGTTTTCCAAATTTGCTTAAAGTGGCCGACTACTTTTCAACATTCGATTTGAGTCCAAGATCTTCGCGCGCTCAAAAACCGCTGAATAATCTTCACGATTTTTATCATGTTTCTTCATTAGTTTCGGTTTTTGTCATTTTTTTGGTACACAACTTGATTTTCGCTATTTTTCTTCCACAATTGTACAAACGCATGTCATTCCGGAGTGATTATCTCAAAAGCAAGGTCGCGGCATTCCTTTTTTGTGCGTTTTTGAAATCAGCATTAAATTCAAGGTTAATAAAGTTTAATTTTTCTGTTTATTATCAACCAAAGTAGTCAGCCACCTTTAAAAAAATGACCACAAAATGATGGCAGATCCAAGTCGAAGTTGGACTTGCAGAAATACTCTAAATGTATGAACACAAGTCCAATCTCGACTCCAGCTACCCTTCGAGCAGAGTCTCCTTTTAAATCGTGTTAATGACATAGTACACCTGTTCATTACATTAAAAAAATCAATTAACACCGAAACGATTATCATTAAAAGAATTTGAATCAAGAGATACATTTGTTAAAGTGCCTCTAACCCTTCTAACAATATTCACAGTATTAATTCTACATGGTGTAAGATGTCGAGGAGAAAAAAAGTCAATCTAAAACTCCCTATTGTTCCATTACTCTGTTTGATGGCCGCAGTTTTTTAGAGCTTTTTTGAATAGGAAATCGAAGTTAAGATCTTTGAATGACGAAAACAAAAAACGGACAGAATGAAATGAAACAAACAAACATAAACAAACAAACAAACAAACGAACGAAAAACCAAGCAAACAAACAAACAAATAAATAAATAAAAACCGCCTTGCTTACGCTAAACAACACACACATGCACTCGTACTAGAGTGAAGACTCTCTTTTTAAAATATGGAAGATTTAAATCGATAAAACATTTCAGAGAATATCTTACTTAAATTTCGCGTTTACCATAGAGAAATTCGCTTTTTATATTCCAAGATGCCAAACTATGCCATATCCCAGGTACATCTGTAGATCAGAAGCTGAGGCGTCGTATGGACTTTGGATCTGTCGGTATACATAGCCAATGTTTAGCAGTTTGGTCTGACTGGTATCGGGCTGCCTGTGGCATCGGCTGCAGCACCAGTCCTTTTGCTAAAGTGAGGAACGCCTGCCGCTAAACAAAATGCGCGCTATTTCTGTTTGAGAAAAGTGAATTTTGTTCTGAAAAATGCCACATTGAAATAATATATTCTTTGCGTTCAATGGATTCAAGACTTCCTCCAGGCCCAGTTTATGTTTTTCGAGGGTCTTCTTCACCAATAAATGTCGTTAAGTTTGCTCCTGTCTGTGTTTCTGATGGTGGACTTCTCGCAGCTGGGTAGGTAGTAAAACTGTTCTTAAAATGATACTACCTTGTCGTTGGTCTTCTGCTGCCTCATTATTAGTGCAGAACAAATGACCTAGAAGTCATGTAAGCCCTATTTTTATCCGTCAAGATTTTGGTAATGTTTCTTTTGAAGACTGTGCCTTTTGAAGACTGTGCCATCCGCCATCTTGCACCAGACATCCCTTAATCCCGATTATTACAATTGATATAAGAAGATTGTGTTCTTCAGGATGTTGCTAGTTAAACTTGTTGAAATGAGATGTGAAAAAAGTCAAAAATAGTGTTAAGTTCTAAGTTGGAAATCTCTTCACAGCATTTGGTGCTGGATTTGGAGTCAAAGTAAAGCCCGACTCCCCCCCCCACTACTGGATATGCGTGGGGATTAGTGAATAGTCAGGGTTTACTTTGACTTATGCTTTGCACTAAATACTACTAACTTACTACAAAATTGTAAAGCTACATGTACAATTTTAAAAGTATGAATAAACGAATTATTTATAGACCATTCAGATTATTCTTAGATCAGCTGAATTTGGAGGACAAAACAATAAATAAAAAAATTTCAATAGCTCACTTCTCACTTATTTACTTCACACACAGGATTCAATGTGAGGTTTCGTGCATAATGCTCAGTGACTTGTGACAGTTGAAAAGAATAAATTTAACATGTGAATTTAACGTGTTGAAACCTTTGTGTGTGATAAGCAAAGCTTATCTCGGAATTAGGCTATTCCCATGAGAGGAAAATTATTATTTTTTTGTCCTTCAAGTTTTGTTTTGCCATCCAAAACCCGGCAACATTCCATTCCATAAATCCTGTCCTTGTTGTGTCCAGATGTGCAGAGACTTTTTATTTATTGTTGATAATTTTTGCTGATAGTTTATGATATGTATACACAGATCCTCCAAAGGTATTATCAGTCTCTGGGACCTCAAAACCAAAAGGGTTTGTTCAAGTTTGGATAGTCATAATGGGAAGGGAATTCTTGGACTTGAAACGACTTCAAACTTAAATCTGATCAGGTAAAAATCAACTACAGCATATTCATTTAAAACAGATAATTCTGTTGCATTGATTTGGGAATAGACCTCTTAAGCTTTGGCTAATGTTTTCCCATTTCAGAACATTCTCTTCTAGTTGACTCATGTGTCTTTTCATGCACAACCATTAATCAAATAAATGATACTCTAGGGAGTGATGCATGGTTGAAAATGGGAAAGCAGTACACTCAAAGTAAAAGGGTCTATATTCTGTGGTTTGCCTAGATTTGGTGAAAGAAAAATTAAAGTATGGACTTTCTAATTAAATTGTGTTTCATTTACAACATCAGTCATGGTAGGGATGGTTTCATCAATTCCTGGGATCTTAGTGAAGGAGGCTTGTCACACACTACAAAATTGGCCTGCCCTGTTTTTGGATTCTGTAAATTTTCAATTTTGCAAAAAGGTAATCACTTTTGTAAAGCTACAGTAGGTATATGCATAGGTAGTACACTCTGTTTTGACATGTTTTTCAATTTTAGAACCTTTTACATTCCCTTATATGTTTTCTGAATAAGACTAAAGCAAACATTTATGTGCTTTTGTATTTGCGTAAGCAAATTTACATGTGTACTTCCAAATTTTTTATCAAAATAATATTTTATCTATATTTTTTTCAGATGATAAACTTTGGCTTGCGACAGCATCTGAACAACAATCTCAGGTTTCATTTATATCTTCATAAGTAGTGCAGTTCCTTAAGATAACAGGGCTTCAAATAACAGCTGGATATCTGACAATGTCCAGCCAGACCTATATTTACATAAGGAAAATAACTCTTATAACCTTGGTGGTTCAAATGTCTGTTATGGACAGCATAGTCATAGGGGGTTCAAGGGTTATGGTGTATCAGATATAACAATTCCCTAAACAGCCCATCTTTTTTGTCCAGATCGAGTCAACTTTGAGATTTTTGAGATTACTCAGGAAGTGTGTAATGGGAGGATGGGGTGATAAAACAATAACAGCCTATTAACCTGTATACAGCCTCTTCTCCCCCTCCCCTCCTCTCCCTGCAGGAATGCATTCTTCCCCCTGTTTCACTGCAGAGGGAGGAGTGTGACAGGGGCTTTCTACTGGCTGCCTTTTATAATACTCAATGTAATATAATCTTTTCATGTCTCCCTCCCCCCCAAGTTAACATTGCCTTCCCCTAAAATGAAAAACAATGGTCTATTGTAGTAGTTATCTGTTCACAAAGATTAAAATGGCCTTTACTTTCATACTTTTTAAATTTTTAATAATATATGACCTTTGCAACTCTAGGCACTGTAATACGATATTTATTTAAGATGACTGACAAAATCTTGTTTTTCTAACCTCTTTAGATTGATATAATAAACCTAGATTCCAAAGAGTGTATACATACAATTAAATGTGAAGAAAATATGACCTATGGTAAGTGAATGTTTGACTTTTTTGTGTTATTTACTAGTAGAGTGCTCACAGTGCTCACACTTGGTCTGTTAAACAGTACAACATAGATTTTGCACCATGAAATAGTACTAAACAGTCAAACCAGGGTTTCATATGATGCCAGGTCATTAGACAACAGTGATTGCTTGACCAATCACAGCTCGAGAAACTCTATATTTTCAAGTCTAAAATCATACTAAAATTTTTTATTTTTTTCCACAAACAGGAATGTGTATGTGTGTGAAGCTTTTTCTCTGCCCTAGCACACGTCAACCAAAGGTTCTAGCTGGCTATGAAGATGGTTTTCTTAGGCTCTGGGATGTTGGGTCAGGCAAGATGGAAAGTCAGTTGAAAGTACACTCGGAATCAGGTAATGGGAAGCCTTTATTATTAGTTATAAAAATGTATTAACGGTAGTTTATTTTGAGTGGATTGTTGGTAGATAAAACCACTGCTCTCTTAATAATAGCTGATAAGAAAATACCCTTACATTCTTCTGCCATTATTTATCAAATAAAACTGCAATTCTACCAGCCTTCTACTGTTTCTCATTCCTTTAAGTGGTGGTTCAGTATTTCTTTCTTTATTCTTTGCCTTTACCTCGTTATTATCCCTCATTTGTACACTATTGTTTAGTGATGATAATGAAATTTGACTTCCAGTGATGTGCATAGATTTCGATGAAAACCTGCACAAAGTTGTGACTGGATCTGCTGATGACAAATTGGTTGTTTCTAACTTTTCGTCACAAGTGAGTTTTTTTAAATAGTCTTAAGCATTGTTAATATATTCCCTCTCCATACAGCTAAACCATGTCGTTACAATAGAGATTTTGCACCATCACGTGCCCATCCCATAACATTGCTTGGGCTTCCTGTGGTTAGATGGCAGAACAATAGAACACCTATCAGGAATTGAATTCTTAAAACAACTGTATTGTTCCTGCAACCTAACATGGTTGCCATCACTTGGTAGTGCAAAACCTCTTACTCTCACAGCACTAACACTTACATTTGAATTGAATCTTATGTCTTTTGAACCTTTTAAAGCCATGTGACCCAAACACAAATCCACAGCTAAAGAGGCTCACATGCTATTTCAAACTGTGCTGATTAATTTTCTAGTTTTTCCCTATTTATTTTTAGAATACTCTTACAATTCATAAGTCTATTGAGCTGAAGAGACCTGGAGTTGCTTCAGTTAAAATAAGGGGTGACACGAAACTGCTCTCTGTAGGGTGCTGGGATGGCAGGTATGTGATCGTAAAGCTCGTGTGATTTTGTGATGTGGGATTTAGCCATGTAGACCCCAGAGTTAAGAAGCGCATGCTCTACTTTAGTCCCCTCCCCCAGGGTTCTAGTTTGCCAAAGTTCTCTATTAAGGATTTTTTAGTTGCACAGGTTAGACAACGCCTTTATCAAAACTCCCTGTGTTTTTATACCAATTTTCTTAAAATCCTACTGAAATGAGCTTGCTGTGCATTGTGGGGTTACGTTAGTGAAGGAAATAGACCCATCTTGGAGGTATGTCCATCCCAAAACTTCCGACAATTCACTGCAATGTCCACTCGACCCAGTTTTTTCTCAATTTCGGAATGGGTAAAAATTTTCTGGGCATGATTATTACACTAAGGCAAAAACAAGGGTAAAGCGATAACAACAACCAATTTTGCAATAGAGTTGACCGTCGCGCGTAACATTACAGAGAATGACAAAATTTCTCAAATATTGAAAGCTATACTACAATCATCTAGGATTCGTATTTACAGCTGGAAAACTCTAAAACCACTGGCTGTCTTGAATTACCACTCTAAAACCGTGAACTCCCTGGATTTTTCGGCTCTCCTTCCCGACAATGGAATGTTGATGGCGGCTGGTTCGAAAGACTGCAGAATAAGCCTATGGTCCCTCTATAACGACAGCTGATAAGCGGGACCTATCTTGAGCTCATTGGTATTGGACACTGGAGAAAGCGACATTTGAAATATTGTACGTTTATGTTAAAAGAGAAAATGCCGAGAACATTCTGTAAAGCAAGGGGAAGATTTTTCTTTGTGCGGCGGCCCTCTATATCCAGACAGGTATATTTTTGACACTTAGAAAGACTATTTCTTATCGTAAGCTTGCCTCGTGTTCTTATCGGGGTCGGGAATTTTGGTATAATGGGAAGCGATTCCCTGATAGCATCCTTTAGACGTAGAGGCGGATCGGTCTCTTGGACATTCACATCATACCTCATCATACCGGTCTACATTTGAAAATCTTCATGAGAAAACAAGTTATCACAGGTAGACTGTTCAAGAATGCGAGCTCTAATAAGTATATCAAGATTAAATTCTCATCACGGAATAAAAGAAAAAAATCTATTTAATTAAAGCTAGTGAAATTTTCCCGCTTTTCAATCAACATTGCCCGTAACTGACGTCCAACTGCTACGAGCTTAATTGAATTGAAAAAAAAAATTTGAAAAAAGATAAAACTTGGAGAAAGCTATTTTTATTACGTCATGAAAGACGCAGCGATAGAGTACTTAGATGTTCAAGTTTGTACAAGAATACGCTCGAGAAAAAATCGGGTTTGAACTGGTCAATGTTGGGTTGAATTTAACGTTTTTGAACTCGAAAAAAATTGATTCTTTTTAGGGAGACAAAATCGCTTTCCATTTCGAGATTTCAGCTCCGTGAATGTCAAAGATTTGATTTTTCAAGACGGTTGTTACATATAAAGTACCAAGGTTGTATAATCTATGTGTTTGATCCTAGTGGGCTAATTAACTATATACAGGCTTTGATTGGTTGATCTGTGCCATGACGTCATAACCCTTATCTCAAGCGTGGAGAGTTAAGGACACCTGATTGGCTGGTACCGACATGGCTACTTTGTTTCGTACTGATAAAAACTAAATATTATCAATAATTAATGATAAATGGTGTATACGGGTTTGACTACGAGTTTGCAAATAATTTCAAACGCTTTGAGAGGAACTATATTGGTGGAGACTCTTCGAGGTTTACCAAGGGAATTGCTGTTTAGTTTCGATGGGATTACCCTGCAGATTAAGCCGGTTGGTTCTTGAAGCACCTGTTGGTGGTCTAGTTCGAGGTACTAGACCAGAAGTTCGTTGATCAACAGCCATGGACAGATGTTCAAATTCACTCGTAATTCCATGAGGAGATAAGTCTGGCTTTTTACCGACTTTAAACCAAGTTGAATATATGGTTATTGAGTTTCTCCGTGAAGTTTTCAAACGTAACTTCAGTGGATCATCGTTTGACAGAAAATTGATAATTTTCTGACGGATGTATAACTAGTCTGCCACCGACAATGAATACTGTAGTATTTCAATACTTGGACACTAAACGATCACAGCTCAAAGCAAATATCAATGAAAACAAGAAGATATCAAAGTTAAGAGAAAAAATGGCGACCGAAGACCCAACGACTAAGTGTAAGTATCTTTGAATTGCATGCCTTAAACGTATTGAGAAAGCTCGCCTTTATGCTGGGCTGATTATTCAAAATTGATAATATGTTTTTGAATCGTTCTGATTTTCTTCAGAACAAAGCATAATCACTTTAAAATCAAGTAGGCGTTGAAAACTTGAAGTAGAATTATTTGTTTTGCCTATAATCAAAATCTTATATTCCGAGATTTTTTGATCAAGCTGCGGGATAAAAAGTGTCTTTTATTCCGACGCTTGGAAACGAAATAATCTTCCATTTCAGAGATATGAATCTTGGTTTTGAACTTTATCTTTTTCGCTTTTTTTGAGTGCTTATATATTTATTTTGAACGAATGGAAATGAAAATATTGTATACTATTGTTAAAACTAGCTAAACTAGCGCAGGATTTCTAGTTCCTGATTTGGCACTCGGAAAGAAATAGGCTATGCAATCAAATATAGGTATATAATTTGAAAATTAAGTTTACACTTCCACGATTATATAATTCCATTTATTCAATTCCATGATTAAATCCCCCCTATTAAATTTTAAAGTTTAACAAAAAAGAAAAAGAAAAACAAAACAAAACAAAAAAGGGAGAAAATCCTCAGTCTTTTAACGTAGCGAGAAAGCCATTTCAGTGTTAGACTTTAAAGCACGTGCAAATGTACTAATAATAACCCATCTAATTTCATTTATCCGTAAATCTCATTATAAAACATGCTAGTTGATGTCGTTAGGTAGTCCCTACAGTAACAGATGACTAACGCCGGCCTAGATTAATAAGACTTCTTGTTTTAGTGCAGTAGTACGGCTAAAAAATAATGCAGATTGTTTCGCTACAAAAACAACAATTAGCATAGCTGCCTTCTATTTCCACTCCGCGCACTGTACAGTTTGTGTGTGCATTTTTCCCCAGAAGTAAGAATTCTCTCTACTGAAGAAATGTTGGGAGGTATTAAAAAGCACACGGGCATTGGAAGAACATTAGAGAAGTGTTAACGGGAGGCGAAGTTAAGTGATAGCTAGAGCATCACTCTCTCTACAACTTTTGTAATTTGTAAAGGTGCGCAGAACTGAGTTCCACGATATGAGCTATTCCGAGGTTGAGAAAAAAAACTGGGTCAAGTTGGGTCAAAATAGACGACATCTTGGTAGTACGTCCCTTAAAACCGTGTCACAATGCACTACAATACGAACTCGACCCAGTTACACGCGATTTTTTAACCAGATTAACCCAGAACTTTCTAATCCATTGCCAATGGCCTGAGGTTTATATGCATGGTTTTTTATGTCACATGGTCGTTAAGGAAGCGATTGTGATTTGACGAAGGAAAACAAATCGCGCATTGCATGCCTTTGGAACTGCGCTCCTTTGTTAGATGTGTGTCGAGTCTAAAAGCACAATCAAGAGCAATATCAATACAACAAAAGCATGCGAGAGAAATTGTTTAGACTTGGAGGCTTAGACGTGGGGGAATGACGGGAACCGGAAGCGCCTCACAGTGGCTGCAAGAGGCTATTTTTTTCTGGCTTTGACCATATTCGCATTTTCTCCTCAAACGTTTCCCAATATTTCTTGTCGTTTCGTTTAATTTTTAGATATTGAATTCACTATTAATATATCATTTATTTTATTATTAATAATAATTAACTTTAGAGTGGCGTAATTATACGTCGTAATTATTTAGCGTAATGTTCCCACCAAACTACGCCCCGGCTGAAGTCACAAAGGTCCAACATGTGTTTAGACACGTTGAGATATAATTGTGACGTCAAGCAGTGGGGTTAGTACATAAGTTTAAAAAGCCATAAAAAACCTATTTTATTAGGAATGGTTTTGAGCATGTGATATTTGACTGGACTCCGCGCGACTCTCAAATGGCTTTCGTGTTAAAGCACATTGTCGGGTTTATTATCGTTTTCTCTCGTGACACCTAACGGGCTTTCGCGTTACTCAAATGGCTTCTTTCAAGCACTACGATTGGCGGTTAACTCAAATGGCTTTTACATTCGAACGCTGCGATTCGGGGCCATAATTTCGTTTCCTCGCATCACATCTGATTGGCTTCCGCGTGACTCTTAATTTCAAATTCAAGCACTGTGATTGGCGAGTATATTTTTGATTGATTCATAGCTGAAGCGGAGTTAAGTGCAGTACCTAACGCTTCCTAGGCAGTTGAAAACTATTATAGATATAATAAACTGTGTTACATTATTAGGCGTTCTGAGGTTGAGGGAAAGACTGGGTCGAGTTGCGTTACAGTGCATTGTAGGAATGTTGTAGCCATCTTAGAAATACGTCCCCTAAAACAGTCCCACGATGCAATGCAATGTCAACTCCGAAACAACTGTACCCACCTAATAATAAATAGTCTAACATCTGAATGGTTTCAGATTTCGAACTAAGTTGTTACATGTGTATTCAGGTGCATCTCTAGTGAATTTTGCGGCAACTCCAACCTCGGCATGGAACCGTTACTCGTGGTCATTAAGAGGAACTGTAAAATGGAGTATTTGCGAAAAGGCTGTTGTGATGTTCCTCCCTCACGGGATAATTAAAATAAAATAAAATACAAGGGCACTGTAGTGCTGGTTTACAGATTACCGAAAGTTTAAAAACACTCCGACTCCTACGCGTATTTTTTCGGCCCTCTCAATTATTAAGAACTTGCATTCCTCGTACATTTAACTCGAGTATTTTCAATTTTCTGTTGCTATTTTACCGTTAATCCCAATTCCATCTTTTTTTTTTGAAAAAATCTTTTTTACTGTTTGATTAATGTGGTCAAAAATGATAACAATAAATGTATACATACCCAAGTACGAATACTGACATGTACTCAGTAACCGAATGAGAAAGGGATCTTTTTTTCCATTCCTTTCTTCGTGGCATTTTGATTTTGCGGCCTTGAAATGGGAATAACTGTATGATATGACAGCTAAAAAATATGCCGCTAAGATTTACAGCACAAAAATTTTACCTGAGATCTTTTGCTAAGATACGACATCGAAATATGAAAGAGTATACCCTGATCCCAGAGGTTTCTCGTAGTTTTTGTTTTCTCTGTAAAATCGCCGCAAAGCGGCTTCGCAGATCGTTGTCGATCGCTTTTACAGAGAGAAAAAAACGAGAAACCTCTGGGAACAGGGTAGTAAGAGTACTATTGCTCGGAAAAGAAGAAACGCTAGGCTTCAACATCATTCTTGTCTATTTCATCAGATCTCCAAATATTAAAAGGTGTATTTTTTCAATATTAAAATTACATTTGAAGATGCTACAAAATGTTTCAATGCAGAGCACTTTCTCAGTCAAAATAATATGTTATAATATAATATTCGGTGTTTTTCAACAGCCCACGCTAGATGTGAACAAAATGTCATAATGTTAGATACAGAATATGAACGAACTATGTTAATGGTTCGAATACACACTGCATGCTATGAACCAACCAGATAATTGTTATTTTTACACCAAAAAAATACAACCTTCAATTACCAATAAATGTCAGGTTTTCATGTGCGACATTTTTTATTTCTAGCTCGAATCAAGAAATCTCAAAAGTATCTAAGATTAAGCGTTAATTTTGTGGGTATTCATTAGAATAAATTTTGCTGAATATGTCAAAATCAGACATTTTGGTCGTGTGCCCTTCTGACCGTACTTTGAAATAGAAGCCCTAATTTACATACTATCTCGCTTTTTGATTGGTTAGAAAATTACTTTTGAATATTCATTGCCTCTTACGCGGTGCGAGCTCCGGAAAAAAATCAAGATGGCTCCACAAACAGGTAAAGCAGTAAGACCTTGGTTTATAGCCTCCGCTCAAGGAATTTTGGAATATTCTATTGTATCATTGTAGCTTGAATATTTGACCGATAAATGGGTTTTCTATTCTTAGATGAGGAGACACGGCAGAGGCTGCTAGAAAACCTCAAACGCGAGGTAAGATTTGCATTTTGTCGGTCAATTCTTGTGTTTACAGCCTCTTCCAGTCACGTTCAAAATTTGCTGCGATTGCTTGGCAGTATTGTTTTTATCTCCAGCCACCTTGTTTTATATGTTTGTGTTTCGTTTCTATTTCATTTTAATTTATAGATGCAAAAATAAACCAATTTTTTTTTTCTGTGAGCAGCAAATTTTAATCAACTTCGTTAATTCGTTCACCTTCTTTCCCTTCGTTCTCGCAGGTTAAGCAGATTATGGAGGAAGCAGTCATGAAAAAATTCATCCACGCCGATAGTTCGACTATTACATCAGTTTGTGGTGAGTACAATCCTTAAAATACTCTCTTGCATCGATGCATATCAATAACTTCGATCATTCTAGCGACCGATGATTATGCGTTAAATCCCTGTTCGAGCTTTCTCTTCTCGAGCACGAAACGCTTTAAAAATCTTTGCTGTCACCTCCGTTCTCATTTTCATCCTCTATTTTTGCTCAGCCACAGCTGTTAAAATACAATATTCGCTGTATCAAATGCATTTAGAGGCAGGAGTTCTATTAGATGTGATTTTAATATACATGCATATATTTTATATTATCAAAGCTATATTATATAAACGCGCTCCTGATCGAACTACCCCATCGTTACTTTGTAAATCTCCTTTTGAGTGACGGGTTGAGTGGAAAAGCAAATAAACAGAAAATCCCCCTACTTTCACATGTAAAATAGGCCAGTGTTTTATAGGGTAGAGTAAATAGGACTTCATTTCTTGATCGAGCGCTCGAACTTCTCGTCCATAATTCGAAGGCTAACTATCAACCTCGTTCTACATTTTTGAGCAATTACTTAAATACTTAAATACTCGCATATATATCTACAGAGAATAATAGTTTGATTTTCTTAAGAAAACATTAAAAAATGTCGCTTTTGATTCGTACGTGAGCTTCAATATTCTTTGTGAAATTTATTAGAGTCTGTTTTTTTTTTGCGAAATGTCATCGAACGAGGAAACCATTTAAATGCCGATAGGGGGTGGGACGGTGGGTTGATGCCCTAAGCCGTCATGGTCAAAGCACAATAACCACAGCAAGCTATAGTGTTTTTTTCTTAAATACTAAATACAGTCTTACTGTTACTAACCTCTGTACTTCCAAGCTTGCCTAATAAACCTCTTGTAGCTTTCAGTTAAAATAAAATTTTACTTAACTCCAAATTGAGCTGTATAGTGAATTGCTGAAAGGGTCTAGACAAATCTAGAAGTAATGGCAGTTGTAAATAAGTAATTTAATTTTGCAATACAATGAATACGATATAACTAGTTTTATTTATATTCATTAGATAAACTTATATTGGTTTTTGTATACAGTAAAACTAACATTATCAGGTAAAAATTAGTATGAATACAAATATAATACGATAGTTTAATACTATTCATTTTCTTTTCTGTAATGCATTTATCTATACGAAAATGTTTATTCCAGTGTGATTTTTATTATAAATTGGTTTATTTCTGTCATCAGATTAACTTTAATCGAAACTTGTGCCACCAATTTACACAATATCTCTTGCATCTAACAAACTGTAAGCCCATCTATTTTAAAATGAATCTAAGTACTTCCTTCTAGACAGCCTTTTGTCTTGAAGTTCCTGTTTTGGCTTAATGATTTTCATCAGCATTGGAATGAATAAATTTGGAAAAATAATTTTACAGTCTCTTTCCACAAATTATCAATGGAGTTTTTTGATCACTGCTAAAATTTTAGTTTAGGACACTTAGAATCAAGCTGATACCACAGGAAATTTAAAATGCACACACACAAAGTTAATGAAAAAATAAAACCCTTGGGTGGCAGTGATCCATATAATGTATTCAATGATTGCTATGCTATGACAGGCTTGCTCTTAGTGGTTTTGAGAGGGAGATGGCAGCCAATCCATCTTGTCCACTTGCAAACATTTGGATTTCTGTTTCTTAATGAAAAAAATGGTCATATCCAGGAAACATGTACTTGCAAATATTTGATTTTTTTTGGTAGATTTTTTTCACTTTTTCAAAAAGTCAAGAAAAGGTCTAACAATTTGGTAGTTGCAAGTGCTTATTTCGTGCCCTGAAGAGTATAGCCTTTACCAATAAAGCAAACATATTCAAAATTACTAAAAATGTTCTAAAGACATTTCTACTGTAAATTTAAATTTGAGTTGTCCTTCATTGCCAAAATATATGAAAAACTAAAGAATTTCGTTGAAATATTTCAATTCCATGCGTGATATTATCTAGCTATAGCAAAAACATGTGTCATTGTACCAGAGAACCAAAGTCTGGTAGAAGAGGACCAAAGCACTATAATATTATGATATTCACGGTTGAGCATATGTTTCTTGAAAAGGTTTTAGTTGAACCAATTTTACCAAAATAGCATGTTATTTATAGCTGTACGTTTGATATGCAGAAACATGAATTAAAAATATAGGAGTTGTAAGTTATGCAGTGAATGGATATTAATTATAATGCAATTCTAAATTCTAATTTTAACTATTGGAAGCCTTTTCAAGTGGGTTGCAAAACCCTGTTAGGCTTTATTTCCACCACAGGGTGGTAAATCCGATAAGATTTAGAATTGCTGATCTCATTGAACTTCAATACTTGTCTGTTCAAATGAAGACACACAATTTGTATATATATGTTGCTCTTATTTAAACATTTCTTACCTTTCTTTAAGTAGTAACTAGTTTAGCATTGTGTAAAATCTTTATAAAGTAATGCATAAATTCAAAGATCAAAAGATAATATTTCCCATTCAAGCTAGTAACCATAGTAACTATCAGGGGTAAAATAAAATATTGCTATAAGTTTACCTGATAATAATTTTTAAATGTATAAAATTCAAATTAGTAATTAGTGCAGGATCTGGTAAAGTGAGGTAGCTGTAGGTACTTTTTTTCTTCTAGTAGATCTTAGGAACAAGTTATTCTTGCTAATTTTTTCATTGAGTGGTAGTGTGGTTGAAAATTTGAAAGAGGGTTTTGTTGTCAAAAGGGTTGGCTCCTGGTTTGTGGTAGTAGCTTATTGGGACCTACATTCTAGCTTTCATTTTAAAGTTAACAATAATTAAATCAAACACAAGCAAATATTGATATTTATTGTTTTGTTTCTTGTTATTGCTGTCTTCATTGGGTTGATTTCATGGTGACCATGATTGCATACAATATAACTAGAGGAGAGCCGTCAATGTCTCCACAACCATTGATTCATTTACTTGTATGGGAATCAATATTCATATCTTGATATAAGTGATTTTACCCTCTGATGTGTTAAGGATGACAGGGGCTGGGAGAGGTGATTGGTCTGTCCATCTGGTTGCCTCAAAATATTTTTTTGAGGGGTGGGGTGGGGCATAACCTGAGTATCAGGCCCTTTGAGAATGACAGGGACTAGGAGAGGTGATGTGTCCATATCTGGTTGCCTCGAAATATTTTTTGAGCTGGGTGATACGGGTGGAGTGAGTAGATTGATATTCTAAATTGGAGATACTTTCCCTCAACTGCACAACTGATTAACATAGATTTATTATTTTTTGATCAGCTGCTGTAGAAGCTGGAATCTCACATGGTTTAAAGAAGAGAGCTGGAGGACTATTACCTGCACATGATACACAGACTGTCCTGAATAAACTGACAAAGTTCTCTGAACCAGCAGCAGAACTCATGAGAAAACTGACTGGTGAAGATGAGCAAGGAAAGCAAGATGGAACTAAGTCTCCTGGTGGAGGTAAATATACATTACTGCGATTTGTGATATTTTTTAAACTCAGACATTTTGACAGCTTGTGGTGAAATTGCTTTTTCACTGGCACCAGTTGAGAACGTAAGAGCTACCAACTGAATATTTTTGATTGATGGCAGTGAAAAACAAAATTTCAGTGTGCAGCTTGTAACTTCTGAGGTCGCAGAATATTGAAAGTAACAGTAAGTCAAATATGACAGTCATTATGTAATGATAAGGGATGATTTTATCATTTTCCGTAAATTATTCACATGCAGGATGAGAAGTTAAAAGGAAAAATAAAAAGGAAATCACACTTTTTCTCATTAAGGTATAGAAATATAGATAAGTTGTAGTGCTTGGGAACAAAGTTAATTATTATTCCGGGCCAAAGTCCCTTGGAACTAAATTTGGAAAAATTAATTTCCGATTTCACTGGGAATTGAACCCACGACCTTTGGAATTGTACTACCGATGCTCTACCAGCTGAGCTAGAAATGGGCAAAAATAACCGGAATAACCTTGTTTCCAAGCACTATAACTTATCTATATTTCTATATCTTCATGTATTTCATAAGTGCTATGTGGTCTACATATTCTCATCTGTTTCTCATTAACACAATTTGTGTCATTTCTTTTGTATTTTCGTTATATTTGCAACTCAACATTAGGATATAGAAAGGGCTCACAGGCTATAAAATGGTGAAGGAATGTCATTCATTGAATTTGATTTTGGATATGAATAATAAAATAAAAAGTGAGTGCACATTTACTGTGTGCTGTCAAATAGATCCCTTGCAGCACGTTGGAATGCAGCTCAATCTGGGGAACAAAACAATAGCTTTTGATTCTCAGGAGATTGGAATTCTTTTTTCCTTGTCCCCCAGAGATCGAGCTGCACATCCGCTAACCAATCAGAAAGCAATATTTATAACAGTTTATTTCATAAAATGGGAAAACATTATACCCAAACTGAAAGATTTGTTTTCCAGGAGAAAAGACGAAGTTTTCTTGGACGACAAGCACAAATGTTACCACCAAGAAAATCAGTGGTTATAATGTGACAGGGCACTGTGGCAAATACATGTGGATCAGAATTGCTTTACTGGAAAAGCTGCTAGTGAAGATCATTCAAGATTTAAAAGCAAATGCAAGGTAAAAGTGTCTAAAATATAAAGATAATCAAAATATAATAGAAGCATGGGCCATTTGTAGTGAAAATACATGTAGAACTATTCTACATTTTACTCTTTTATTTCTTTATTATTAATTGGTTCATTTATTCACTCTTTTATTCATTTCTTTTTTCCTTTTCTCTCCTATTCATTCATCCACCCATCCCACCCTCCTTTCTTTCTTTCTTTCTTTCACTTTTTAAACTTCCCATTCTCAACTCTGTTTAGAAAGTCTTCAAAAAATCCAACAATGTTCCAAAAAAGAAATTGTTTTCAAATTATTTCATTTTCACATACAGTCAGTTCTATGAACTAGATGCATTGCTTGCTGATCCTGCTGATGGACAAATCTTTATTGAACTTCTTGGTAAGATTTGAAAGAACCTTAATTATTAAACACACTAATTTGAACCATTTTTTGTCCTTTTTGTGTGCTTGTGCTTTAATACTGAATGGAGCACTGAAAACCTTGTTTCATTTGACATTTTATTTTACACAAAGTGAGAATCAGTTGTGTAGTGGTTTTCAATGCTGTTTTCTTATACTTCTTAGTAAAGCAGGCTGTACACACTGATGGAATCAGCATCATGCTTCCTTTATTAATATAGCACACTTCATGACCAATCAGAGTTGACTTTATAATGATTACCTCTTAATTTTCTAGAGGGTCCATGTGCGCTAGATTTCTCCAAAATGAAAACCCCAGACAGCTTCTGGACTGATCCAACAGCAGATGAGTTAGTGCAGCGGCATAAAATCCACAGTAGCCTCTACAGCACATCAGGAGCAGCTTCACCAACCACCCAGCGCCCTCACATTGGTACCATCAAGCTCAATCAGGAGGAAAACCCAGCTGTTGCTCCTGTAATGGCCAGAGAGCACATCGAGTCACTACATCAAAATTCTTACACAACATTGTTGTATGGTAAAAACAATGTCAATGTACAGCCTGTAAGTGGACTAGCTAAACAAATCTTTTGCTGTATATCTATAGAAATTTTTTCATAGTAGGGAAAAAATTGCAAAAGTGATGCACCATCGATAAACATTTTCACTATAATTAAAGCAAATTCGTGAAACTTAGGAATGTCAGACTGCTTCATGTTCTTCATAATAATTCTAGTTTACAGTTTAGTTCTTTCTCAGATTTGAGAGATTTGTCAGTAAAATACAACATAAAATTAGCACTAAATTTGGAGGTTTAAACTTTGTTAAAATTTAGCAGAAATGTTTTAGAAAGATCCATTTTGTAGAGGCTACTTACTACCAGTATTTCCCGATTAAATTAGATATTTTTTGACATTTTATTCAGTATGTTTAAACAATCTTGAATCTTCAATTTTACTTCAGGTTGTAAGACTGTAATAATAAGTCACATTGTTTTCCTATCTTTTGTTTTTCAGAATGAGATGGTCAGCCCCATTCCAGGTTACTTGTCATTACACAAGAATAATGAGACTCTTGTTCTTAAATGGACACCAAACACGCTTATGAGTGGCTGTGATGAGAAAGAGAAGAGCCTTTTCTGGGATCATGCTTTGACTGTTAACCTCAGTGATGTTGTATATATACATTGTCACCAACAAGGTACTGCTGCTTGGTTTTACTAGACATCATTCCTGTCTTGTGTGAAATGTTCATCAGCTGAATCACAAATTTTCAATAGAAGCTTTGCACCATCACATGATGGCAACCATGACAGGATGCTCAACAATAGAGTTGATCTCTTCTGGGAAAATGAAATATTTCTCATGTGAATCATATATATTTTTAGCTTCTTCTGGTGTTGTGATTCTAATCGGCCAAGATGGTGTCCAAAGACCTCCAATTCACTTCCCTACACCTGGATCTCTCTTGTCCTTCTTGAACTGCTTGGAAAATGGCTTGCACCCCAATGGACAGCTTGACCCACCACTCTTCTCTCCTCGCAGTAGGTCCATGGTCCTCCCTCGGCTCAAGAGAGTTGGGGAGGGCTCAGCGCCATCTTCACCCACCAAGGAATTCAGTAAC
Source organism: Actinia equina (assembly GCA_011057435.1). Classification (NCBI taxonomy): domain Eukaryota; kingdom Metazoa; phylum Cnidaria; class Anthozoa; order Actiniaria; family Actiniidae; genus Actinia; species Actinia equina. The sequence continues at coordinate 228,584 of WHPX01001190.1, forward strand.
CAAGACTATGTGTTTCGACTCGTCTCTGGAACAAAACCTGAAGATATTGGTAAGATATTTATTTATTTATATTGAGGTCCTTAGGCAAGTTTTGTGATGATGTCATCTTACTACCACTACCAAATTGCTTTGCAAACTGGCTTCCTTACTAAAATTTAAAACTGGAAAAACCTGCAAAGCCAAAGAGGAAACTGACAGTAACCAGAGAGGCAAGGGACAGTGCAACCAGTCCAGTTTTATTGTTCTAAATTCAAGATACTGTCGTTATTCAGCTTATCTATGAATTTCTCTTTCATTCACTAGTTTCTAAGGAAATGGAAAAGTTGGGCACGAGTAAAAGGTCTGCAAAAAAGCCAGGAATACCAATCAGCAAGCAAGATATTGGTTCTACAAGAAAAGCAAATTTTTCCAGACGGTTGCAGAAACAGAGCTCTCCTCCCACTCGGTAATACTTCATTCATCATTTAATTTTATTCAAGTTTAATTAATCGACATTTGACAATGACTGCAGTCACGTTACGTGCCATTACTATCACGTGACACATCTGTATAATCTTGTGACCAATCCTTTTAATCATGTGACCATGACTGTAATTACGTGACGTGTCATTTCCATGACGTTATCCTTTAGTGCATAATGCCTATGGCATAAGATAATCTATTATTAGAAAATGCTTATGAGATTGAAGCTTTTTGAATCAACTTTATAATAAATCCGTTTCCTTTTTTGCAGAAAATCTCTGCACATGGCCTGTGAGACGATGAAAAGACAATTCTTGCTACGAGCCTTTAATGGATGTAAGTTATATTACAGCTATGCCTTGAGACTCAATATCGACTAGCAAATTTGATCAAAGTCGCTCCGAATGTAGGGAAAGATACATGTATGAGAGGTTTTGTGGCCAATGGGAAGGATAATACGAAGAAAGGGAGAATGAAAGGGAGAGTGGAGGTCGAGAGGAAGGGGAAAAGGACGAAGGGGAAGGATAGAGGGATCAAGGAAGGGAGGGATGAGAGGAAAGATATAAAAATTTTTCAAGGAGGGAAAGAAAGGTTTTTTTAAGTCATGTTTTAAATCCAATACTATTATAAGATAGGAACGGAGGTAGGAAGAGAAAGGGAATGAGTGTAAAGGAAGGATGGATGGAAAGTGGGAAATGTAGGATATATTATATGTATGGAAGGAAGATGGCCATTTTTTACGATTTTGTTTTTCAATTCAATTCTCTTAGGGTGTGCCTATGTTCGTCACTTGAAGACAGTCCGGACACATTTGTCATTTTTAGTCAGTCATGAGACCATTCAAGACAAGGAAAAAGATCATTGTTACACTAATGGCATCACTCCTGAGGTCTGGCACAGTCTTAATGTAAATGGCAAGGTAAGCAAGGGATGACTTGCTTCAATTAAATAGACCACTTGTGTCAATGTGATTTTAGAAATGAAACTAGCACCTCAATATCACTAGAAAGTGAAATTTCTGTTCATAGTGACAATAATCGCATGAAATATAAAGTATAGGATAATTTATTAGGATTTGTGTGCTTCCCCTTAACAGGCCCATGATTCAGAGCACGTTGACTCGTTACCAGTTATCCTCTCAACCTCCGAAAGGCCAATAGATCACGTGACTTAATAATTAATTAAACAGCTCAGTAACTGGCTTTGAAGATCGGAACCAGGAAAAGAATATCGGAAAGGATTGGATTGAATGTAATTTGATTTAAATGGGTTTTTTCCAGGTCACGGACGAGAGTTTAGTCAAGAAGTACACTTACTTTGGCGGAGTGGACAACACTATTCGAAAAGAGGTGAGTGTTCTGAAACGTCATATCATAAACCACAGGAATCCCGATATTCCAGTTTCGAGTTCTCTGTCCTTCAGGGAGTTTCTGTGAAGTTTCGTAGAATTTCAAAGTGTTTGTATTGTTTAAGCTGGGCATTCTAAACTTTTCCCTTGATATTTATGTATATTCTGACGCTTACGAAGGCTAACCCTGTGTAAATGAGTTTGTAATCAAGGAACACAGCGGTACTGTGCGAATTTGAAATTACCCATTTAGATGAAAACAAAATGACAAAACAAAACAAAGTCGGGCTCCCTGTGGCAGAAACAAAGTGCCATCTATGACACACTCGATATAGCAACTGGTTGATTAATTTTTTTAAAAGAAACGAGTCACATTTTGTTTGTTTATTTAAGGTCTGGCCATATCTCCTGAATCACTATAAATTTGGATCAACCCCCGAAGAGAGGCAAAAGGCTGACCAGGACAATAACACTGACTATCGTCAGACCCTCGAAGACTGGAAAGCCGTTGAAGCATACATCTTACAAAACGACAAGGAACACGAGATAGATGGGGTGTCCATGGGTAGTACTGGCAGTCGCGATGAGGTCTATGAACATCTCGAAATGATCAGCACTGGGCTGGAAAAAGTCGGGAGCTTTGAGCAAAAGAGAGGAAGCATCGAGGAACCTGCAGTGGAAGGGCTTGACGAGGAGGCGAAACAGAGACTGATGAGTGGACAAGATTTGTCGTTAACGACTAATGGCGACGACGTAGAGAGTGGCTGCTGTGACTGCGGGGAAGATATCGGGAAATTATCACATACGTTTGTTTGTCGGGGGTGCGGGAAACGATTCACGTCAGAATTGAACGGTAATGTAAATAATGGTCCATTGACTAATGGTCATGATGGGGAGTACATGGTGAATGGAGGAGGCAGGCACGGCAAGGAAGGCACGTCTGATGGAGAGAGCGATGATTCGTCTCTTTGTAAGCAGTGCAGTCAGGATAGCAGTACCTCCAGTGGACCGTATTCTGTAAGTAACGCATTGAACGAGAGATCATGGTAATATATTTTAAACAGAGATTCTAAATCAGGTCTCAGCCTAATCCAAGTTATCATGGGTAGCATGAGTGGCGTACGCAGCTAACGCGTTGTCTTTCACCCCTGTGAGTCCAATGGGTCGGGTCGCTTGTTCGAGCCCTGCGGTTGCCACATGTGAATTGAGTTTGTTTGATGTGCTGTTCTCTCCTATGTTACGAGGGCTTGGTCTGGTTTCCTCCCTCCGTAAAAATCAATATATAAGTTGAGCGTTGTGTGTATAGAACATTGAATTTAGTGCGTGTGAGAGAGTCCCCAACGACTAGACTAGACCCTTAGAAATAAATAAATTCCTATCATGGGAAGAATGAAAGGAGAAACATACCCCGGGGAAAGTCAGTATTGGGTAGTCCTACAAGTACTAGAAACTTTTGTTGATCATGTCTGCCTCAAGTTAGACCAGCATACACCTCGGTCTCAGTAGCCTTTGTTTTGGGTTCCCTTTTCCCCAGTCCCACAGACTAGGTCTCCAAGCAGAAAATAATATTTTTTTTCTTTGTCAAGGCGGAGCTGTTAGAAAACTTTGGGATGAATCTGCATCGAATAGACAAGGACGTACAAAGATGCGACAGAAGTCACTGGTATTTCACCCGAGAAAATCTGAAAAAGCTACGAAACGTCATCAGCAGGTTATAAAAACTATTTCTTTATGGATGGGCTTGCTGTTTCTCGAGAGTCTGATACAACCTCATCTTCATACAATTTTAGTCTTTGTGTGTTAGGGCTACCTGTGGCTAAACCTACTCGGTTTTAGAGCGGTTTTAGTGGGAAATTATACGGCAAAATTTTAGCCTGCTATATCTTAATGTACGCGTTGCATGTGATTGGATGAATTACTGGAAAACAATGAGAATCATTTAAATAATACGGCATATCGTACTGTATATTTCCCACTCGTGAAAACCGCGCTAATGACGTTCGTTCCTAACAAAATCTAATTTCCTTGATACTTAGTTTCTTCATAAATTATTGTTTCCAGTTACGTTTGGAAAACCCTGGATATTGGTTACGTACAAGGCATGTGTGACCTGGTGGCGCCGCTACTCGTGGTCTTTGATGATGGTTAGTTTGTTAAATAAACACTTTCAAATCTACAACGCCTGAGAAAAACCTAATGCGCATGCTTGAGATTTAGTGCCAAATCCTTTGCACAGGTAGCCCAAGCTAGGTTCCTGTGGTGTCATATTATAAGAAAATGTATGGCGATACTTAAAAAGTTCAATAAAATCGTCAAAATGTTAAATAAATTAAAGAAATCTTAGCTGACTTTTGAAAAGTAGTACCTCGTTCCTCCTGTGTACTGAGATTTTAGATTAAGCCAGTTTTAACATTTTCCCCTCCACTGGTAAGAAATATGACACCATAGGAATCTAGCTTGCGCTACCTGTGGTGTGGGCGCATAAATGTTATTATCAATGCATTCCCGCACAAGTTTTTCTAGCATCATAATTTTCTTCTGGCTCTGGAGACTGCGCAATAACCCCTGCTTGTGAAAATTGGGAAAATTTAAAGCCCTTCTCATTGACTGATCATAATCGTTGATTTTTGTGTAACTTAAGCGTAATCACCAAGAGTATCTTCAGTTTTAAATATCTGTTAAAGAGTCGCTGTCAAGTTTTCTCTGCATATTTTAGTGTCATTGTGTGCTACAAGCATTTTTCTTCCGTGTTGTTTGAAGATGAGAGCAACAGTTTAACTTTAGTCTCCTTTTGTTTGATGATTTTTAGAAGCGAAAACGTACAGCTGTTTTGTTCACCTTATGCAAAGAATGAACGAAAACTTCCCCCACGGAGGCGCCATGGATTTGCATTTTGCAAACATGAGGTCACTTATTCAGGTACGTTGCTTTAGTCTATTATATTAAGGTCAAAGGGCCAAAGATCAAGGACTATAGGTCAATGGTTACCACCGGAGTAATGACAGGGTGCCCAGTCATTGTTTTTTTGCAATTTTGGGTTTTGTTGCTTTACACGATTTACAATATAATTTTTGAATTTTTGATTTTTTCCCACATTTCGCGACTAACCAGTTGATTGGTCTTGGCAGGTATTGGATCCTGAGATGTTCGATCATCTACAAACAAATGGCGATTTAACTCATTTTTACTTTTGTTATCGATGGTTTTTGCTTGACTTCAAAAGAGGTAACTATCCAATCCAAACTCGACCTCTAGCTTTGTATGCAAATTGCGCATTTCAGATCACATGACATTCCCTTTTGAATTGTTCTTTTATGACCAACATGTAAAAATATTTACATATGAAAGAACCAACTCCCAAGAGTGTCATCACATGGTCAGAAATGTGCACAACAAACAACGAAGCTAAAAAGGTTAATTGACTTTCGTTAGTATGCTGTTACTATGACGGAGTTTAGTTATAACATAAATATGATTTTGGGGAGGGAGGGTAAGTGAGGATGCCTTGTCTTATTAGGTGTAGGAGTAACCCCCCCCCCCCCCCCCCCCATGGGAAATCCTTGCTACGTATCTGGTCAATTGTTACAATGGTTATGTTGTGTATTTCAGAACTACTTTATGAAGATATATTTGTGGTATGGGAGACCATCTGGGCAGCAATGTATTGTAGTACTGATCATTTCGTGCTATTTATTGCTCTTGCTCTTCTTCAGTTTTACCGGTAAGTGATTGATTAATTCTGTGCATTCCAAGTGTACCACAGATTATATAGACCCCTTTCATGTGACGTCAAAGCAGCTTAATTTGGATGACAAATCAAAAGAATTTCAATCCCCGAGAATTGGAACCTAGTGTTATTTCCTCCAAATGGAGCTGCATTCCGAGTGCTGCAAGGTGTATATAATACGTTGAAGATTATGATATGTTATTATATGTTGCTTCATTAGAAATACTTTTTAAAATGTTTCAAAAAGACTAACCAATTTATTGAAAATATTTTTTAGGGATATAATTTTGGACAACAAAATGGATTTCACGGATATCATCAAATTCTTCAATGGTAAGCATACCACTGGCTATCTAGTCAACAGCGTATGACGTCATGTAATATGTGTTTGTGACATCATGCGATGTGTGATGTCATCTACTATCTTAAAATGTGACGTCGTTTATTCTTAGTAGATGACGTCATTAGATGTCAATATGTGACGTCATCAATTAAGGTTTTTCAGATAGTGACATCAGCTGAAGGAATTCATTGACAATTCAATGATGACGCAACTACATGACGTTATCTAGTGACGTTTCAACGTAACGTAAAACACTGGTAATTTTGTTTATAATTTGCATTTTAGAAATGGCTGAGCGACACGATGCCAAGACAGCTCTGACAGTGGCACGATCTCTCGTCATTAAAGTACAAGATTTGATAAGGAATCAATAACTATTGATATGTTTGGAGTTAACTTGAGAATATACGATAGACGTACGTGTTAATAGTTGTGGGGAGCACCCTTGCTATGTACTCTACCCTATCAACGTGGTAGACGTGACATACCGACGTTACACATGAAACATACATGCTGACAGATATCCTTTCTGCAAACAGACAGACCAAGAAACAGACAGACAGGCCGACAAACAGACAGACAAACGTACTCCAAAAAACCAATATGCTTTGCAAAGCTAATATAATAATAAGTTTTAGGCTTCGTAGGAGCTCAATCTCCACGTCGACCGTGCAATAAGGTTAGAATTTAACCCGAGTTAATCGGACCTAACAGTCGGTCCATAAATTTCTAATTTTACCAGAGAGGTAAGATTCTATAAAATATTTTATTTTGTTAGTTGTATAATGCTATGAAATCTTGACTTTATTTCATTCAATTTTAACGTGAATTAATCAAAAATTGTTTGCGACGTGAACAAGATGGCGGCCATGCTTTTACCCATGAAGCTTTGCCAACACGAGTGATTCATTTTAACAAATACCAATAAATTTGTTTGTATAAATGAATGAGGGGTGGGCTTTGATTTTGTTAATTATGATAGCTTCTTACTTGATGTGTAATCTGCCGGTCAGATTGAATGTTTTAATTGTGCGCAAAGATTCATGGGTAAAATTATAAGTAGCCACCTTTTTGCAGTAGAACGATGTGCTTCAAGAATACAAAAAATACTCACTAAAAGTATCACTAGAAATACTTTTAGTGACACAAACGAAACGAGCAAACAGGACCCACACAACACACACATCTTAATACTACTAACCATGTATTTAAAAACAGGCAAAAAATGTTGCTAAGCTAAATGCTAAAGCCGGGGAGTGGACTTGCGTCTCCTTGCTTTATTTAAGGTAATGAAAATCCGTGAAGTAATTCAATATTTTCAAGAAATGGACCCTCTATTTCCCAAATTTCGTGAATTTTTAAAGTCCAAATGAGAAGGAAATTGAGCTCTGAAAGTTTAACATTGTACTCATTTGGATGTGATATCTGTTCCTAACGAGGATTGAAAAAAATTCGATTATCGGACTTCAATTTCCGCACCCCACCTCTCCTAAGCCGAAGAGAAGGCGAGGGACGTGGCGGGACCGAAATTAGGGTTCAAAAATTACTGACCTGAATATTATTTACAAAACAATGTCTATTGTAAATAGCTTTAAGTACAAGCCCTTATTGACGGTTTGTATAACGTCAAAATGATCTGTTCAAATATATTGTTCTCTTTGGGAGTTAAAGGATATTTAAAAAGGAATAATGTTCTTTCAATATTCTATTTTACTATTGGGCAAAGAATCTTGAATTAAAAATAATTTGGCGGTCGTGATTGGGTAAAATGTATATGTTTGTCCAATCACGAAGCTTGTTAAGTTGAATTTTTCTTGGTTGGAGGGAACGCATAGGTGTTGTCCTATCACAAAGCTCGTTGTTTTGACGCTGCCGTGATTGGATAGAATGCTTAGCAGTTGACCAACCATGAAACTCGTTTTTTACAATAACTTAGAAATTTCTCGCGCGCTGATTGGCTATTTTTTATCATCAATAAGAGGACAGACAGATAAAGCTGACGTCAACGAGCGCGCGCTCTTTCCGTTGGTTGTTTTGATCGCTAAAAATGAGAAGTTTTGATCGTTTTTGTTATTGTAAAAAACAAATTGACATCAGATTTTTATGTGTCTGTCCTCTTATTGACAATAAATTTCGTCATCACATTGTCAAAGTAGTATGCGGATCCACTCGGCTACGTCTCGTGAATCCACACTACTTTGACAATGTGATGACGCAATTTATTGTCAATAAGAGGACAGACACATAAAAATCTGATGTCAATTTGTTAATTTTACAATAACTTAGAAATTTCTCGCGCGCTGATTGGCTATTTTTTATCATCAATAAGAGGACAGACAGATAAAGCTGACGTCAACGAGCGCGCGCTCTTTCCGTTGGTTGTTTTGATTGCTAAAAATGAGAAGTTTTGATCGTTTTTGTTATTGTAAAAAACAAATTGACATCAGATTTTTATGTGTCTGTCCTCTTATTGACAATAAATTTCGTCATCACATTGTCAAAGTAGTATGCGGATCCACTCGGCTACGTCTCGTGAATCCACACTACTTTGACAATGTGATGACGCAATTTATTGTCAATAAGAGGACAGACACATAAAAATCTGATGTCAATTTGTTAAATATCGTTATGCTCAATAGGAATGGACGAATGAGTGAGGGACGGGAATAAAACCTTACGTATTAGACCGATCAGTGAAAAACATCATTTCTCGCGCAATTTTTCATTTGTATCCCTCTACCTGGAACTTGTCTAAACATCCCCTACGTCCCTACCCCTTGGGAGGAACCAAAAGACGAGCCCCCTGAAGTCACGTGACGAAGGGATTGCGCATACAGAAGATGTACGTTTTACATTTATCGGTACACAAAATGTGTATATTATTCAAAACTCAAGGGGTGCAAAATTAAATTGTGTCAATCGTAATGAATACTAATTTGATTGTTAAAAAATAAACGTCAAAATGTTGGAAGTTTAGATTTTTTTTGAAGGCCTTTGAAAAAGAAAATGTTGTTCTATGCTTAATGTGGGTGTTTTAATTCCTACCCCCAGGCCACGCGACAAGCTGAAAAAGAATCGCAAAAAAGTCCAAGTAGTAGAAAAACAAAAGAATATTTGCGCTTGGTGAGGTTTGTAAAAGGTGAAGTAAAATACAGGAAAACTATGAAAACGTGCTCACCTTTGCCGTTTGGGGGGAGAAAAAAAGTCAATCTAAAACTCTCTATTAACGCAGTGCTGTCAGTCTCCACAAGTAACCGCTAGTCATTAGAGATCTTTAGCATCAGGTCGAAAGTTTGACAGAATACGCCCGACGTCGAACTGCAGTTAGGTTTGCGGTACCTAGCAAGAACGTCGTGCTCAAGCTTGTATTTTTTGTTGTTTCTTCCTTTTTGGTGGTTCCTGTTTTTCTTCGTTTTCTGGGGTTTTGGCTTTCGTCGATCAGATTAAATTTGGTGCGAAGGAAATAAAAACTACCATGGAAAAGAAAAGTTGTAACTGGAAGTTTACTTTGGACTCCACCCGAACTGACACAACATTTGAACCATTGCCATTGAAACAGAGGTAAAGGAAAGTGGCTTTTGGCGAAACAAACCAACGAATTACATATTAAGGGCAATTAAGGTACAATTTTTCCTCAACTGTAGCGCGCAACATGCTTACACAAGTTTTAGCTGCTACTTACAGTCATCGCCAAGTTGTACGGTCGATTACACGAAGTAATTCGTGTCTTAAGCATGTTGGGTACGACAGTTGTGAGGGAAAATCGTACCGTGTACACCGATTACAGTCACAGGAAAGAAGGCTGTGGCCATATTCAACGACTTATAGTTTTAAAGTTAAAGAAATCGCGGCCTCTCGGGTAGCCTGCGCTGCATCCGGAATTTTCTGTCGTAAAGGACTTTACGAGTAAACGAATATACGTTCGGAGGCACGCAGGCTACCCCCCGGGGGGAACGTTGGTGCCATTTAACAAAAGATTTATTAGCATCCATTGTTAAGGACACCACAATTGCCGGCATGCTTTTGCCTTTCAAGTCTCTTGGGAATGCTTTCAACCATCAATACATTTAACAAAATAACTTGTGAATAGGATCCTTTTTGGTCTTGGCTTCATAACGTTGTATCATTCTAAACGAGACAATGATTCTACGAGTTGGTGCATCGTTAATTTCTAAAATCGTTGTCGCACCAAGAGCTTCAAGTAACAAGCCAAGGCTCCAGAGAACGTCGGTACTTTTAATTATAATTGTTTTTTTATAGCTCATGAAAGTTGCTATAGCTCTCCACTTATTATAATCTCAAGCAGCCTTGCTTGGAGAAATTTGTGAAGTCAATAAATGAAAATGTACCATGAATAAACTAATTACAGCTAAAAGTACGGGGGTTCTCTGTGGTCTTGGCTCGTTGCTTGAAGCTTTTGGTGCGACAACGATTTCTGAAATAGGTGTATATCAAAGTGATAACATAGCTAAATACTGGAATCTTATTCAACAACAGTAACACTCCCGTTTACATGACTCCTTAATAAGTTATTGTATGGTTGCACGTTACGTCATCGCCGCCATGCTGTTGGTATTTTACAAAAGATTCCTCATCAGCCTCCTTTGCTAATACCACCAACATGGCGACCGTGTCTTGGTCTCTTGACTCTCATTGGAATTGCTGCAAACCATCAATAGAGCGAGATGGGAGCATCTAAGCCTAGATTCCAGATATGGAGACAAGGCCATGATGAGGGAGGTGACCCGGCCATGCTGGAGGACAAGCTGGATGTCACTCTTCTGTCCCAACCAGTACGAGTGTTAGGACAAGTAACGTACGACGTTTACACACCCGTACGACACTGCTGGTAGCATTACATTGTTTGATATTACAGGACAAGCAATTAGTATTAGTAAAATAGCTTGTCGGTTGTGCCATTGCTCGACCTTACCGAGGGGTCAATTGAATTCAAAATCGAACATTAGTATTGGCCACTGTCAATACCCCACCCCTCTGGTTAGCTGTTTGTCGACGTGATCATGTGATCACCATTCGACTTCAGATATCTCGCCATAGGTCATGTGACCCTCACTTGTTCAGTCACGTGCTTTATAACCGTGCCATCTGTCGGAACTGTGGTACAGTCAGTACTGGTACGTTTCTCGTGTAGGCTTTGACACGTAAATTTCGATCATCGGTTAGAAGGACCACCTTGCGACGGATAGTGATTGGCTGGTCGGCTAAAGAACAAGTGTTTAAGGCTGTATTAGTTTAGAATTATTGGTGATCATGTTGGTTGAGATGGTGACAACGATAATAGTGGAGATTGTTGATGATGACGGTGATGATGATGATAGTAATGAAGATGATGGTGATGTTGGTAATGATGATGGTGATGACTGGTGGTGTTGATGATGACAGTGATGATGATGATAGTAATGAAGATGATGGTGATGATTATGGTAAAAATGATGTTGATGATGATAATCGTGAAGATGGTGGTGATGTTGGTAATGACGGTGATGATGACAGTGGTGGTGTTGATGATGACAGTAATGATGAAAGTGACGATGACACAAAGTAAAGCTTAGCTTACCAGTTGCAAGTCTGTTGACGAAGTTTTCCTGACAGTAATGTAAACAGCAGGACAAGATGACATCATCATTATTACCCTGGAGCATAAACGGAGGAATAAATATATAAAGAAGGAATGAAAAATGAAAGAAAGAATCCCACATTATGTGAAATAGGATAGAAACATGAAATGCATGGTATTGTGTGTAGTCTCCAGTATAAAGTATTACTGTAGTGAGTGTGGTGGCACTAACCTTTCTTGCAGTTGTATCCTCGCTTCTAAAGGCTATGGTATCCATAACTGTACCCTTGCTGGTTACTGCTTTGACGTTTGGTGACCGAAGACTGAACTGATCCTCCAGAAAATCGATAGCAGCTCTGGGCATGTAAGAAAGGGAAAAAATAGTTAAGACCACTGCGAGGTGTACAAGGTCGCCATTAAGCTGGTAAAAATGCCACCTTGCAAGAAAGAAATAACATCTTTTAACTGAACAATAACCTGGAAAACTTTTACCACAAGTACCTGGAATTTTCCAAGACCATCTGTGCATGTGCAAAATCATGATACTTGTCAATCATAAGGTCCTTCTTCAGTCCATCAAGTTCATTGATAACTGAAATTAACAGAGATATAAATAGTGATAAATTATGCGTTCGGTGTGTATACAATGAAGTAGAGAGAATAAGAGAAAAATATCAATGCCCTTGGCAGGATTCGAACCCATGTCTTCGGTATTCTAGTCCGATGTGTTAACCACTACACTACAAGGACCAACCACGCTGGTGACGCAGCCAGAATATGAAATGTAGGGCACTCGTGAGGATCCCAGAGCGATATTTTTTCTCTATAGATAAGTTGAACACCGTAAATATGTACGCAGATAATAGACATAGTAAAGTAGTGATAAATTTATAGATATAAATACATAATGGCTAATGACATGTACACCTCTGTTGCATACTATGCAATACTGTGCTTGCAGTCAGACCACAACCACACCAGTTAACTGCATAATATGAAAATTATGCAAACTTGGCTTAACGTTACTTAGTTGCTAAGTTAAAGTTACTCAGTTACTAAGAAACTGAAATTGAATATTTCAAGCTATTGTTTAGCTGGACTAGCTTAATCAAGTATAGGTGACATTAAGTCGAATTATTTACAAGGTTTTTTATTTGCAAGTAGCGCATCATACCTTGACAGGTTTTGTGTAATGATGCCACATGATATCTACCCAGCTTCATAGTTCCTTTCACAGTTCCCTGTGCAATCTTGAAGACTTTTTAGACTTTTGAACACCTTAGAAAATTATTCATGTCTTTATCATTATAAGCTCACCGTTTGTCTCGTTTCGATGCAAAAGGCATGGCTACCTTTCATGATGGTGCAGGGAACTGTGAAGGGGACTATTACTCTTTTTACTAGTGCTGTGCAAAGATCACAGGTAGCAAGGCATAATATAAGGGCATTGTATATACCAAGACAAGACTTACCCACTAGAGGCACAACTAATGTAAAGTCCCCAGTCATGACGATGGCTTGTAGACCACTCAACTGATCAATGAAACAATTGGTATCTGGTACCAGGTATGTAGGGTAGTTCTCTGACATTAGGTGTGGTCTGGAAACATTCTCATGGACCACGGCCTGTTGAAACCAATCAAAAGGATTATTTTTAATAGTCTTATACATACTACCAGTAGTCTGCTATTTTTCTAATGTAAGCAAAACACTTTTTAGGGTGATCTCCATCTTTGACAACAGCTTGTGAGTGGTGTCACATCAATAATATGAGATAAGACACAATTTGGTCTGCCAAAACATGTCGAAGGAAAGTAAAAACCTTAGTTTATGAAATTGGTATTTTCGAAAAAAGGAAGTGCCGTTCTGAGGATCTAATGAGCAATGTTTCTACAGCATCTTACACAGATGTCCTTTAGGTTGTCACGCAGTGGTCATACGACAACCCTGAAGGACGTCTTTGACATACTAACCCTGGCTTTACTGTGTTTCTCTTTGTGGTCTTCTAATTCTTTGGCAAGTTTTTCTTTCTTCGCCTGTCAGTTTCACGGTAAGATATAAAACAACATATTTAGATACAGCACTGCGATAGTAAAAGAGAATGGAAGAGACAAGTATGTTATCTTTAAAGGTGTGGCTTTTTATTACCTTCAATTCTTTGAATCCTTTGTCTGCTTCATCGCTGAAAATAGCATTCAAGTGTCGATTAAAAGTGTTAATATCTTGTAGCAAACTTTGTTTTGATGAGGGAGGCAAGTGAGAAAAGGAAGGAAGGAAGACCCAGGAAAGGTTGAGTGGAGGAGAGGGAGGGAAGGAAGGAAGGAAGGGTGGGAAGGAAGAAGGAAATGAAGGGAAGGGAAGAGTCTTTTATAATATAATATTGTTAGAGTGTAGCACATTTTTCTTACCCAGATTCAACATCTTCCAGTACACTCTCAATAATGACATCATCTGACTCATATGATTCCTATATGGGAAATTAATCACATTGATAAATAAAAAGGGCTTATAAATATTAATTGGTATCCACTGATCACAGGCCAACTGTAGTGCTACGCAATCAATGCATGAGGCAACAGAGTGAAAAATGGATGAAGACTTAAGACGAAAGTTGAGACAGGGACTGCATATAAGAGTTTTGAATTAGGGATTTTAATTCACTAATATATTTTAAGGGGGGCAGGTATTAAAGTGAGGTAGTGAGTTGTTTTTTCTATTTTCAAAATATTAGAGGGGGAGATGCCAACGTATTGGTAACAGATCCCCCTTCAGTCTCACAGAACAAGGCTGTTTGTTCTGAAATATTCTTGGGGGGAAATTCCAGCAATAAGAGAAGATGACACATAAAATAGGTGTACCTGATGATCAAGGGTCTGATGATCAACATCCATGTGTACATTTACAGATGAACTGTTCTGTGGCTGGGATGCAGGGATACTTGTTATAACGGCAGTGTATTGCTTAGTGTCCTGACAGTATTGCAGTGTAGGGTTTGGTATTGATGACATCAGTCTACAAAAATCTTTTATTGCAATAATGTGAAGATGGTCTTCAGCAAGTTCCTTGAAGAAAACAACAAAAACATTTTAAAAATAAAAATTTTATTTGGATTTAAGAATTAAGAACATTACAGATAAAATATTGAGTAAATAGTTTAAGAATGCCATGTAGAACAAAAAATCAGAATTTTTCTCCTTTTGGAAGCAAAATTAAATCTCTTGCCATGAAAACATACAGTAATATTATACTGTCCAGGAAAGTTTTTTTGTTGAAGCCACTACACTCAATCTGCACATAAAGATAGAATAACAGCAGAGATTGTATCCCTTCTTCTTTAATGATATGGTTTGGAATGAAGTAATTTCCCTGACTGCTAGGAAATACATACCTTGAGTTGTGGGTCTCTGATAGTCATAGAATATTTCTTTGCATCAGCAAGCAGCTTGAAGCCTGCTAGGAATTCATCTTCCCGGAGGGTCACAAGTACTTCACCTGAATGGTTAAGATGAAAAATAGACTTTATTTGTCTCGATGCAATGTTTTCCCATATCAGGGTTAGGGGCATTAATAGAAAGGGGAGATGACCTCCCTTCCCCCCCCCCCCCCCCACCCCCACAAAGTTTGATAAGAAATTGTAAATTTTACTTTTTCCTGTTTTGTTGGACTACCTTTGGATTTGGAGGGATATTTTGAGCCATAAGTGACCCTCCAAATAACATAGTAATATTGCCCTACGTCACTGATCAGACTACCTGCCATTCCCTAGAGTATAATTTCTTTGTTTAATGGTTCTACGTGAGAAAAGGCACATATTTGTAGTTATGACTCAAACAAAGCATCTTGTGCTCAAGTGAATGATTTGGTCTTAAATGGGATAACATTATTTCCATAGTAAAGAGTTCTATTACACTGTCTCTTAAAGACATTATTTCTGCTAAGGAATAGAGGAACATTATCAGAAACTGCATGTAAAAATATGATATGGTGCAAAATTTCAGTGCAATTTACAGCAGATATAGATTATCTCACCATCTTCCTCTTCCTCAAGTTCAGGCAATCCATGCTGAATCAGCAAGTTTGTGAACTGAGCGATGGACTCCCATAATTTTCTATGAATACTGAAAGGTAAAAATCAACATCAAATCAGTAGGGTGAAATGGATAGTGGTTTACTGCTTGCCTCTCGCTGCTGTGGTCTGGGTTTGAGCCCAGGCTCAGACTGGATCATATGTGAGTTGAGTTTGTTTTATGTGTTCAGTTCTCTCCCTTGCCACAAGGGTAATCCCTGGGATCTCTGGTTTCCTCCCTTGGTAAAAAGCAACCTGTGAGTTGAGAGTTGTATGTTGCAAATTTAGAAAGTAGTGGTAGTGTGTGTGGAGGGAAACTCACAGAAGAGTGGTTGTAATAGAATATTTTGGTTTTTTTTACTACTGTACATCATTACTAATATATATAAAGTTCTCTCACAAACAAAATAAATGATTCTTTGAAGAAAAAGTTTTTTTACCTGATGCTGGAAGCTTGCCACAAATTTTGATGAGAATTTAGCCAATCAAACCAGACCTTTACTGCAGGAATGAACTGTCTTAAGGTAGCACTTAACTCAATGCCATTACCATGGTGACAGTCATCTTCCTGAGGTTTCATCAGGAGTTCTGTACAGGCATTTAGCACTGATATCAGCATATCTATAGCAAGGGTGAGTGCTTGGTCTTGTGGGGTGCCGACTCTGACAAATGGTTCAGGTTTTTCTGTGAAAATGAAGAAAAAAAAATAGATGAAGATATACTATAGTTTTATAGTCAGTCTATCACCTTCTGTTCTGTACCAAGACAAGTCAGTGCATTATCGTGACAATGCACTTGACCAGGGCTTAAAATAATGGCCGATCAGTTGCCAGTAATGATAACAGGCCAAATTAGTTTTACAGTAGCTTAGTCATACCTCATTTCTGGCTAAACTTTACTGGTTAAAATGACCAGCAAGGCCACTCGCCATGACTCAATAATTTTACTGAATTTTTTTAAGCTTTGGTATTTTTAAGCAGCCTGCATATGGACCCCCTCTTCAGCTGTACCTCTTCCCACTATGATACTCTTATATACAGGGTATATTGAAGTCTCATACCTCTTGGTGCAGTGTGATCTATAGCATACATGTTAATAGCAGACATTTGTAGCAGGCTGATGTAACTGACAGAAGAGCACTGGGGGAAGCCCAGCAATGTGTGCAGCTCTCCTATCAACTGTACTTGTAGGCTAGGAAGCCTTTCCATGCTGTAACAGAAAGAACAGATGTCACTAATTAGTATAAACCTACTAATGGTCTATTACAATTCCTGTGCACTGATTGGACAAGCTACTAGTGGTCTATCAGAAATAGACTACTTAATTGCAAAAAAAATTTTTTTTCCATCTAATTTTTTTTGGTATCTATTCATTTGACCAATTATTGGTAGGTTTATACTAAAACGATTAGACACCTTGCCCTCACGGTGATCTATGAGTCAATTCCAATTCCACCTTCAGCCTCATAGGCTATTAAACCATCAAGCTGTGGCTCTAATTGTTAATTAGGTTAATTAGTTGATCAATACTTTGGGAGAAGTGGATCCAAAATGCTAATGAAGAATTAAAAAATTGGTATTTACATTAAAAATATTAAGATACACATCTTATTTACCTAATCCTAGTGTAGAGAAGACCATGTGCGCAAAGGAAATGAAGCATAAATTTCTTGTTCACCTAATAGCAATGATAGTAAGAACCTTATTATTATGCAATTATTATTTTTAAGAGGGAAGGTAAAAATAGCTTGCGAATTTGCAATTCATGATTTAAAAATGAGATGTACATTCTCCTTTGTACCCCTCCCCTTGACTCTGGTTAGGGCTAGAATTTTATAAAAATTATCCAAGCCCACCCATGCAATAATTTTGATATAAGAAGACCAACTTACTTCTTGAAGAGAAATCTTTGGTGATTCTTTGATGGGATCCCTGTGGTTATTTTCTTGCTGGTGCTCTTTGGTGATTGGGGTTCCTGTGGCATCTACTGGTTGGATTTTTCCTTGATTAGTGAGAATAAGCCTTCTGCATTTACCTTGCCTCATGAAGACCCAAATTTCATGTCTAAAAAGAATCAAAGTAAGGATATCATACCAGTTTAAAGCATGGGTATTTCATATTATATTATTAAGCAATTTAAAACATGCACACATGTCTCTGTACAGTGATATAAACATGCTGGAGGCTTTAGAGCAAGAGGAAGGAACACAAGGTGTAGCCAAGTGTTTCTCTTGCTTTTCAAGTGCTTAAACCTCCCAGAGTGTTTATATCACAATACAGAGACATAAGCAGATCTTATATTGCTATATATATATATTTTTCAGAAACACACATGTGTATCTCTATCCACTGATATAAACACAGTAGCCAGCCAATTAGCTCACTTGTTACATCTCAAAACATCTTAATCTATAAAATTCAACTAATACACCCCTCTCAACATTCTTTTGAATGAGAAGATATAACTAGCTAAAATCTAGTGTGAGCTGCATCAGTGTTTCTAATGAAAGAGCAATGATAATAAGGTAAATTATACACCATGTAAAGAAACTGACATTTCGGAAACTAGTCCTTCGTCAGAGTAAAAGAGAAAGAGGTGGTAGAAAGGAGTGTATATAAGATAGAATAAGACAAAAGAGACCATTGAGAACAAGGTACCTTGATCTTTCTCTTTTACTCCGATGAAGGACTAGCGTCTGAAACATCAGTTTTTTCATCTTTTTCATGGTGTATAATTTACCTTTTTATCATTACTTATTCTTTTGAATGGAAATATAGCCTCATACTCAAATTAATTTTTAAATGGGTCTTTAAAAGATCTTGTTTGACATATTTTTCCATGGTAGAATACCTTCCTGTATTGTTTGGCTCTTTTTCTGCATTAACTAGTCCAACCTCCCTGGCTGCTTCTTTAAAGATGTTCCTCCCATGCCCTCGATGGGTATCTCTCCTATCATGTGCTGTCCTCTGGCGTTCTTGCTGTCTTCTCTGCATCTCTTCTTCCTGCTGGACTTGATCAGCCTGATGAATAAACAGTAAAATGGATATGAAAGGCCTAAACTAAGGTACAGTACCATAACTGACATGGTTCAGACTCCCCCTAGTTACTGTTGCTATGTCCCACAAGCTTAACAAATTGTCTAGAATATTTCAAAATTTAAAACTCTAATTGCAGAAAATTGTTTTAAAATTGTCTTAATACTTTACAGCCCTGTGAAAATAACAGAAAATTGCTTTCAAAATGCTTGTAGTATTCTTTAAAACAGATATTACTGTTTAGGTGTTTGTAGGACAGGATTTCAATTCCATTGGGAAAATGGCTGCAAAGGCGATTGGTTCACTATTATTGTCTGGGTCAAATTGCATGCATGTAGCAATTTTTTTATGGCCATGAAAATCTTACAGTGTAGCAAGTATTATACAGTTATATGCATTTTCATTGGAAAACAGCTATGTCTTTAATTAGCTGGGGTTTAAACATTTTTGTCATTTCAGTCCATGCGTCTTTCTCTTGATAAAAAATATTTTCATTTGTGTTGCATTCATATTCATATTTCTTCTCATGCGCAACCATTAAAGAAAGAAATATTACTCTAGGGAATGACATGAGATCTAAAATGGGAAAAAATTATACCCAAGCTAAAGGTCTATTTACCCAATCACAGAAGCTTTTTGCGAGAAAATCTTACCTTTCTTTGAATTTCATGAAAAATAGTTGTGAGCTTCTCCTTGGCAGTGAGGATAGGAGAACTAACAGCCAGGCTTCTAACATAATAATAAACTGCATCCAGCTTGCGGTTAGCATAGACAGCAATAACAGCCAACTGATTGTAGGGTTTTCCATTCTTAGGAGCAAGTTTTGAGGCTTCTAAATACCAGGTCCTGACTGCGCCCCAATTAACCTCCTTTGATGCGTGAAGCTGTTCCTTGTATCTTTCAATGTCTCCGAGAAAGATAAGGATGTGGTGACAGCTAAGTAGAGCTAGCTTTGCCTGAAATTCAAAGACAGGTATTGGCTAATACGGTATTTTTTTAATTAAGCCCAGTGTGCCAGTGGTTGTATGTGTGCATATTAAAGAAGCTGCATAATGAGAGTAACATATTAGTGCATATGATGCAAATTATAATTTTTTATTTACATGCAACTACTTCTTAATTAATGTTTGTTGGGAAAGTGTGCATGACATGTTTCTTCAAAATACTACACAAAGTTGTTTCTCTTGCAGCAAGATTTCTCTGCATAAAAATATGGGAATGCATTAAGCGTTCACACAATTGAGTATTGCACTTAATCAGCTTGCTTGATGACTACTTACATTTCTACCCAACATTTCAGCTTTCCTTGGCTGGCTCACAATATCCTGGACTTCAAAGTGATATGTCTTCTGGAGTCCCCCAAGTAGATCAGAGTAAAAATAAGATGCTGTCTGCAGGAATTGATAAAGTTCCTTATTGATATCATCTGGAGACATCATATTTTTTTGATTCGAATAGCCTAAAAAAAGTTTACCATATTTTCGGAATGTTTCAATAACTTGGTAGAAAGCATTCTTCCATAGTAACTGGTCAACATCATGCTGATTTGCTAAACCAAGATCCAACATTATAACACCTTGGTACAAGTCTCGTATTTCTTTACTCAGTGTACATACTCTATGTAAACTTCCTTTATCAGATATTCCTTTGGAAAGAAGATTACTTAGGCTATTTTCAGCATGATGACATTGTTTTATTAGCTGTTGAGCTCTTTGCCGATTTAAGGCTTTGAGTCGTTTCTCCATGGTGCTCATTTTTCCTTCATCAATTGGCTTGACATCAGGATTGTCATGATGGTGAACATCTTTGTCATACGATATGTCACGTGATATTTCAGCTGTCTGTGAAATACTTTCATCATCATCATCATGACCATCATCGACATCATGATGATGATAATCAATCTCTAGAAGACATTCTTCAAACTCTGTGCTTACTCTGATCTTTCCATCTTCTTGATGTATATCAATCCCTTCGGGAATCCTTATAATCCCTCTTTCCTCACTTCTTAATGCATTATTATTTTCACCAGAGTGAGGATCTTCAATATCCTCACTAAAACTAACATGAATACCTTTTGCCTTTGGCGAAGACTTCAAAATACCTTGTTTCTTGTGCTCATCTTCAAAACAATTATCATCAATTTTTATGTTATTTTTTCGTTTTCTTTTCTCTTTTTCTTTCCACGACTCTTCACATGAGTCTTTATTGCTGTTCTCCACAACATCCGATTTCTTTTTGTCTTTCCTTTTTGATTCAGGATGTTTTTTATCCCTTTCTTCTGAGCTTTTAGTTTTCTTTTCAATGTTTCTAATAAATTTACGTGAGTTTCCTTCCTCAGTATCCTTCTTCCTTTCCTCTTCCTCGCCATCTAGTCGTAACTTAGCAACATGATCCTCTAAATCAGCTGTTTTTTCACCTGAACCTTCCTTCAACTTAGGACTACGTTTACGAGTTGTTTTTTTCTCTTCTTTGCCCTTCGACAAGCCGAAAACTTCTACATCTACTGGGACCTCAGCTGAATCATTCTGTGTTTTCTCAGCCTTGGTAGTTTTTTCACGCTTTTCTTTGTTGTGATGTGAACCAACTTCATCATCGTCTTCACGTCCACTGTGCTTTTCATCGCTATGCGATCGACTCCTATGCTTCTTCTTTTCTTCAACTTTCTTTTTGCTACTCTTCTTCTGTTCTTTGGTCCTCTTTTCAGCTTTCTTTGAGTCTGTCTTTGTTTCTAAAACTACTGCTTCACTTCCCTCATCCTTGTCAACATTCGTCCTCTCATCTTTACTTGGCGAAACAAGAACCCTTGATTCATTTTCCTCGAGATTTTCTTTGCTTTTACTTTTAGGTGACTTCTCTTTTTTCTCGTTGTATAAAATATTTGCCAATTCAAGGAGTTCTTGATAAGTTAGACGAACAGTTTTTACGCTACTCTCAGACGAAATTGAAAGCGCCGCCATTGAAGAGAAAGCTCGTGGTCCCAGGTCAACTCTGGATGGGAACCAAAGGTAGCCCCAATATGTCACGCCAGAGTGAATTCCGACTCAGACGCAAAATGCAAAAACATACTTCCTATGATTCTAAATAATACTAATATGAAAAGCTCTTTTCATCAGGCGAAAGAACAGCCAAATAATCTGTAAACATGATCAGTGTGTCAACAAAAGAGTGCCTTTTTAGAAAATGTTTGCACCGCCTCCCGACCGCCACTGAAAAAATGTTGGCCAAAAACTTATTGGTTCCGCCTTTAAAAATATCGTGTTCGAAAAATTTTGAACACATCTTATTTAATGGACTACAGCTTTTTTCTAAGTGAAAAAGAAAAAAAATATTGCCCGACATTTCAAGCCAATGCTTCCTGGTATGATGTCACTCGGAAGACAGTAGGACTAAATCAGTACAGCCATCGCTTCTTTTTTGCAGGCACTTATAGGTGTGACAATATGTCTGTGTGATACTTAAATAATGGATTTTAGCTAAATTGAACGAAAAGATAGCATTAATCAAGACGTATCAGACTTGATAAATAGGCTAGATATAGGGCAGGTCATTGGATCATCAAATTTTATCGTTTAATTTGTAAATATGGGCTTTTCCTGGCCCTTCTGCACAACAACAAGATATTGAGAATGGCAAACAGCTAATATAAACTATGACAACTTTGTTTTTTTATTCATACTTTATTGGTTGTAATATTTTAGGACTCTTAAATAAAATGAATATGATCTACTTTTAAAAGTTATTATTAATCTTAATCTATTAATGTGTTCATAATTTATGGATTCCTAAAATTGCTAAAAACCAGATGTATTAATGTTCTTGAAAGCTATAGTATTCTAATAATATCCATCAGACTTAGATTTTTGAATGTGGAGGAAGCTCACAAGCACTTTGCACAACAAGCAGCTTCCTATTCTTAAAGTAGTTTTTGTAAGAGTGGGAAATGATTAGAAAAATTCATTGACATACCATGTCTTATGTTATCATGCCCTGAGCTATGCATTGTGTTAATTGAAGTGATTATGCAAAGATAATCATAGAAGCCATTTTGGGGTTATGGACCACATACCATGCCATGTTGTTGCTTTAGTGACGTGGTACCAGTTGACACCACACATTTCCCATCATACAAAAACCATACATATATCGTTTCAGGGCATAGCCAGGGGGTGGAAGAGGGCCCTGGCCCCCCAACTCACGCTGTAGAAACCTAAAAACCTAATTAAGCAGTTAATTGTGTCTTACTGATGTTCTGAAAACAGGTTTTGAGCCCCCAAGTCAAAATCCTGGCTTTGCCCCTTCTGTATATAAGGGTATATATAGGTAAAAACATTTTAAAGAATATAGTCAGAAACATGTGAATTATAAGTTGATCGAAATATAGAATATACAAGTATAATATACTAATATAATATATAAATGGTAGCAAAATTTATACATTGAAATGAAAGAGTTAAAAAAGGGATGAGTGCAAGTAGTGGAGACATATCTCTACCTCCTACCCTCCTACCCCAAGGAAAAACAAGGGGGAGAAGGTGCTAGAATAATGAAAGTATGGCAAAGTTGAAGTCTTGAAAATGCGAGTCAGAGTAAGTACATTATAAAAGTGTCTGATATATATCCAAATATTTCATCCCGTAGAATTTTTAAAAAATGTCAAAAAAATCCCAAAAGTTTTCATGCAAGATATAATAATTTAAGGTTATACTACAGTAAAATTGAGTGAAGTCACTAAACCTGTGAAATAGATAGAAGTGTAGGCCAATACATATTAGTAGACCCTAATTCCTTTGTTTCCTTTTGCAATTGTGTCTATTTGACAATAATCACAAGTTGATCGAGAGTAACATTTTTTTATTTCACGGGTTAAATGCCATCACCTTATATAACAAACGTTATGTATATGATATAATAAGGAGTATTGCATCAAATATATGTATGACGTTTGTAAAATAAATAATCAGGTCTAAATAATCAATAATCATTAACTAATTATCACATCTAAATTATAAATTTCGAATCATTTTTCAATTTTGCTAATGCTGTACTACCCTGGGTTCCAGATGTTCTCTTACTCCAGTGCTTTGTAGGTTGCATTATTCATGAAAGGATGGGAATTTGCACTAGAGCAAGAGAGCCTGATCTAGAACAGTGTTTTTACAGACCCATAAAATGAGAAAAATTGCCCACATATGATAAGAATTTCTTGGAAAAGTATGACATAAGCAGTTTCAAAATTTGTCCAAAGAAGTGGATTCAGATATATTATAGAGAGCTCTAGGGATTGCTTATATGAAAGAATAAAGTCTTGAATATATACATCCCACCTTCAGACATTCTTAATAGACCCCTTGTATGTTTTTTACCAAAATATGCAAATGTATTTTATACAACTGTAGCTTTTGCCCTTGGTGTTACAACATACAGATGCTTTGCAATCACAGGACAAAAGATAAACAAAGCACTGCTCATGATCGCAAGGGTGTAAGCCCAGGATATTTGGCAATGGCCAGGATAAAACAAACCAGAGGGACCGCAATATTTCTCCACAAAATTGGTGCCAAATCCAAATGGGAATAGAAGAAGACTGACCACCAGGCAGACAACTGAAAAAAATATTACATGAAAGCATTAAAAGTTTGCATATGAATTGCACTTACATAACAGCTTAAGTGTACAAAACTATGGATTTAATAATTACCTGCAATAGCTTGTAGCACTCCAGCCACTCCAAAGACGGACCTACTTCCACAAATTGTTTTCCTACAGCATGAAACATGAGCCAAGACCACGGAACACAAGCAAAATAAGAGTCCAACACCATAAAAGATGATAGAAAACTGCCAAAACAGAGATGGAATGTCTTGAAAGCTGCCATAAAATGAACATGTTTCAAAGTCTCTCCATTCATCCATATCAAGAACTGATTCAATATGCCTTTTAGAGCAGTATCTTAGGAGGCCAAAAGCAGCAAAGGAACTGTTATCTGGGGTGAAAGTATCAGGATCGGGCACATTTTCAAACCAGAAAGGTGACACAATGGAGATGGAGCATAAGGTTGTGAATACTACTGTTAAAACAGTCCACAGTACTGAGATGGCTGACATCTGGGAAGAAATCAACGACAAGCAGTAATGTTAAATACTATATTACTGTAAAATTGATCTTTGCACGAGACTACACACTTTTTATAGTGCATTAGTTGGCTAATCATTATGAGGTTATCAAGATATTCCTTGTCAACATGAGAGTCAGCTTCGAACCACTATATCACATTTCTGTGGTTAGATGACAGAGATAGTACCAATTACGAAAAATGTTTTATGCCAATGAAACCCTGTTGTTTGACATGTCACCCTAAAATTACCACAACCTATGCAGTCCTTAAGCAACTAGAACATTTTAGAACAAGTACACTCAAAAACGAGTGACGAAATAAAAATTAATATACACAAAGTAGGTAACGTTAATTAATATTCTTGACCTGAGTAAATAGATAAGGAATTCTTTGAAATCCATAGGTAAGAACTATCTGTGATTAAGAGATAAGATTAATCACTGCAGAAGAAAGCGTTCTTGAGGCAGCACAATTCGTTTTTTTAAATATTTTTATAAATTAACCATTTCCATAAAACAATTTACAATAAGAAACAGTTTCATTTAGGTCGGGAAATAAAGATGAAAGTAAAATGCCGACATACCAAAACAAGGGGTAATTTTTCCCCACACAAAAAAATCAATTTGCGAAATGTCCTTTACAAGAGCGCAATAACTTCAATCACTGACTGCTTAATTGTAACAAGAGCCGGCCAATGTTTCTCTTTCGCATAAATTAAAGATATTATCACAGAGGAAGCGAAAAAAAACACCGTTTTTGTTAAAATTTTGGCACATGTACAACTGAAAGGGGAAAATTTTACTCATTTTATTGCGTAGTTACATTCTGCTAAATAATCTTATTTCCGATGAACAAAAAGATTGAGGACATTTTGAAATAATAATCAAGCGTCATTACATTCGAGGAATACATTAGACAATGAAAACTGACTTTCGTATATAAAACAAGTTTGGTTTGAACTCTTAAAAGTTGGGAGTCGTGACGGATAGGTACTTTAGCACTAAACCGCATTCGTACAAAAGTTTAGTTTTTCAATTCCAAATAAAACAGTTAGCAAGTTTTATAGACACGCGCTTGCACGTTCATGTCAAATTTTAAAAGCCGTTCACATATTCACACAAAAGGGTTTGAAAAGCTACGCATTAAAAACAAACTTTATACCAAGTTCAGAATCAATCCTTGTCAGCAGATTTCAATATTACAGTATAGTTTGGTGTTTATATTGGCCCTCGGGCCTTTAACATACAATGAGGCAAATTATTCTTTCAATGATAATAATATTGAAGGAGAATTTGAATATCATGTAAACAGCACGGTCCTTTGAACACAGCATCCTGAGGATATAATCCAGTAGAGTTGACTCAGAGATCTGGTAGACAAATAATCGTCAGGTTTATGAGGATTACGATACCGATGCGGTATACTTCTTAAAGTCAAATGATATAGTAAATTAACATAGCTATCGGTAGGAATTTGGCTGCAGATTTTAAAGAACCCACTTTAGTGCGTGTGCGAAAAACGGACAAGCTACGCTGAGTAAGAGAATCTTTTTCAAAACGAGCTTCGCTATATATACATATCTTCGTGTTTGACAAGTAAACACTTTCGAGAACAACACTCACCTTTGCTTTTAATCCAAAAACACTGTGTAAACGAGATTAAAACAAAGCCATGAAGATGTCTGTCAAGAATCGTCTCCTTGCAAATATTTTCAGAGATTATTGAATGAATCTTTGTTCACAGTACGATGACCCACTTATGACAGGATTTGTTCGTGCTCTGCCTCTCGGAAACGTGGTCGATTAGGACTTCTATAAACGAAAGCTTTGCTTAGTCCTCTGGCTTCCGATCGAATTTCCGTGGCTTTTCATCACTAAATTTCTGAATAACTTCCCGCCAATAAACCTTTTGTCTTTCTTTGTTGCATGCAAAGCTGATAAATATTCATAAGCGAACTTACTATTTCCAGTCCCTCGCGGTTAGAGCTTGACCACATTCATAAAAATTTCAAATTTGATTGGCTTTGAAAACATTTTTACACTAAAAAGCAAACATCATTCCCGTTCTCCCTTTCAAAATTATTAATGTTCCCTAAAAGTTTAGATGAAATTGCAGAATCAGTCGAAGCTCTTCTTGGTACGCCAATGTTTTTTTTACTAATTAAAAAATTAGTCGAAAGTTCCTAATTTTTGAGTAATTAATGTATGAAAAATAAGATAAAAACAGAAAGGATGGATACCAAGAAAACAGGAATGTTTATATGAATTTCAGGTTTTGTTTATTGACCTTGAGCCCACGGTCATACAGACAGCTGTCCAGCAGTCGTACCATGCAGCGCCTTGCTTCAACAAAAATGGCGAACTGTGTTGAAAATAGCAGCCAAAATCCTTGAATTACTGGACGAAAACACCGACGAACAACCTTGTGATGTGACCCTACACCCTCAAAACACATTTGATTACCGCTGTGTAAAGGATTTGCTGGTCGAATGCCACGTTTTCTGCGTAAATCCTCAAGTAAGTTGGTCGATAATCAGCGGCTCTCAAATTGCATGCATGACGAAGGCGTACAGTCTTGGCAAGTCTTCCGCTTGAAAAACAAAGCTTATTTTATTAGCTACATAAATACAAGCCTTCTAAATCCTACCTGCTATATTAGAAAGTAAAATACTTGACGCAAATTTAAAGAATATCACCAAAAAAGCAGTTCCCTATGCAGGTTATTGGGTTGAACATTTTATTTTAAAATACAATATAATAATTTCACCACCTCAGCTCAAGTTTTGATTGAATTACAATCATTAATCCGTAGGCTTTTATTATTTTTACAGCTTGGTGTATGCTTGTTGTGGTAGTTGTGGATTGAACGGAATTATCTCGAAGTTAAAAACTTGATTAAATCCAAATTTTGGTTCATTATATTGATTTTGTTATGAAGTTTGTAATTTAAGCTTAAATTTTTCCACTGTTATTTTTTGCACGGAATTAACTTAATGGATTTATGGGAATCAATTTATGCTTACTGCTTTAAGCATTTGTCGTTTGTGATAACATAATTCGATTAAAGATGCAAATACACTAAATTCATATAAACAAGGCATTTCATAAGTGCATTAATTTTATAGTAACTCTGTATTCTTTTTTCCTTTTAGCCAAGGAAAGCAACAAGGGGAAGAATTCAGAGAAAAAGAAAAACAAAAAGGGCAAGGACAAAGCAAGTTCTAATTTAGCAACAGAAGGGTTTTATGATGAAGAAGAAGAAGAAAATAATAAAAATGGTTCAATTGGAGGTAATGAAAAATACTAACTTTATTATCATAAGCCATCTGGTCCACCTAAATCTAACGGTCGCAATAAAAAACTTGATCCCTCGACCCTACAGGACAAAAAATTATGATTGTAGAGCATTTGCTATATGTGAGCAATGACTTTGGAATTATCTTCCCCAAGACTTTTCCATATTTTAAAACCACATTTTTGTGTTCCAATTTTCTTGATATTGTTAGTCACTTTTGGTTCTTTCATAGTTCAAAGATGCAGAAGACTTTTGGCATCTTGTCCAAAGAGATCTGGCAGTGCAAAGGTTTGTTTACTAAAATTTAATTGATAAAAAATTAACCTTGTTTGGAGTCTACGGGGAGATGTTGCAGCAGAGGACTAGGGGGGAGGGGGTGTAGCCCCACCAACACCCCCACCCCACTTATACCGTATGATTATTGAAGATTTTTCAATTTTATACATAGTTAACAAAATAGTCAAAAGGTGGAATAAAATTGATCATATTTTATTTTTTTAGTGTGTTGCAACCTTTAAAAGGAAGTCAAGGCTGTCTAAATCCCTGCTAGAGGTATTGATGGATGATAGTGTCCTGCCATATTTTATGGAATTTATGCAAAAACAAAACGCTGTGAATTTGTTAAACTTTTGGTTAACGTCAGAAACGTTTCGCTTGTCCACGGTCAGTCGTTTAAAAATGAATTCTTTGTTACGCATGAAATTGTCCAGTTCAGGAGAGACATTGGTGAATGGGAACAATGAAACTGATGCACCTAATCATCAAAAATCACCCTCTTTGTCTTCTAAAAGCGAGAGACTTTTGAGTGACAGTAGCAGTGACAGTGAGTTTGGGTCCTTCTCTGGGTACTCAGATCCTTCTGAGATTACTGGACCAAAGCAGATGTTGGACAAGTTAAATACTGGGGCTATACTGATCTGTGACAAATGTGGAAACATTATTGATAGAACCTTAGACAAATGTACAATGTGTGTGTCCGAGATGCCGGACTCTGATGTGGATGGAAAAACTGTTGCGGACAGTAATCAAAACTCTAAGAATGCAGGTTTAGTTACTGAAAACATTTGTTCATCTTCCCATAACAAAAGGGATGGATTGAGTGAAAAAATATTCAATCCTGGAAGACTTGACTTTGATGAGGTTTTCAATTCTGATGATGCGTCAAGAAACACTAATAATAAAAGTGAAACAAGAAAAGTAACATTTGATCTAAAACCTGATTTTGAGAATGAAGAACGAGAATTTTGTCGAAGAAGAACGAGAAGTATTGTCATAGATGCTATGAGTGTTTATAGTAAATACATTTCATTGGAGGCAACACACCCATTTGGTTTAGATGAACCTCTTAGGAGACAAGTTGAAGGTGAGTTCCAGTTATTGATGTTGACATGGGAAAAATGTCTAAAATAGGTGTTGATAGTCCCCTTCACAGTTCTGTGCGCCATCTTGAAAGGTAGCCATGCCTTTGCATCGAAGCCAGACGAATGGTGAGCTTGCAATAATAGAGACATGAATAATAAATTGTCCAAGGTGTTATAAAAGGTCTCTATCATTGCAAGCTCACCGTTCGTCTCATTTCGATGCAAAGGTATGGCTACTTTTCAAGACAGTGCAGGGAACTTTGAAGGGGCCAATTGGCTTTGTGAAAATTAGCAGAAATTTTCTAGAAATTCTTTTTAGCCATACTAAACTATGATGGCCATAATGGCTGACTAATAAATGGTTGACTTGTAAACGAGGCTAAGCCTGTGCAAATCAGTCTGTTTTCAAAAACAGTGGAAAGCATCAAATATGAATCTGGTGTATTATATATATATGAAATATCTTTGCCCCTTTTGTCTTATTACAGCCAATATTTGCAGTGAAGATGGGAAAATTGATCCTGAATGTTTTTCTCCTGGTCAGAAGTTTGCCTTTAATGTCATGGAAAGAATGTATGTTGTTTTACTATATTTGACCCAAAACACTGAATCAAAATATGGTGACCAATTGAAATAGTTATTGTTCTGGATTGACTAGCATTGTTTTCAAGTGGAAAAATACAAAAACGTTTTCTCATATTAGAGAGTCTTGGACACCATATTTTGATTTGGTGTATATGCAGGGTGGAGAAGCAACATCGGTTGATTCCCATTACAGACTGCATGTCATTTCCAGGAGTATCATTTCTTTGTTTAATGGTTCTGCATGAGAAGACACTTAAACATGGAAATCATTCAAACAAAGAATGTTTTTCTTTAGGGAATGATATTTTTCTGTTAAGACATTGCATCACCACGATTAAGGTATATTGTACATGGTGGTTTATATGAATTTTGATACAGTGTGTAATTTTTTTGTCAACAGGTATTTTCCAACCTTTATACAAAGTACTTTATACTTCAAACACCAACTTGATATCTTAACTAGTAACAAGGTTTTTCTATCTGATATCATATACAATCAACATGCTATGTTTTACTTCATGGAGGTGAGTATATCAAACCTGTAATAATTCTCCTGTGGAATCAAATAATTCAAACATAAATTCAAACATAAATGGAACATGGCATGAAATTAATTCTCAAGATGCCAAAATCATGGACAGTGAGCAGAATAACTACCAACTACCATTTTTGGATCCCAAGTCAAACAACGACTTGTATCAAGCTTCTAGAAATATATAGTACTCCCGTACAGTTCTCTTGCACATGGTAGTACCAACATTATTTTTAAATATGTGTGTCCAAAATACACACCAAAGAAGAGCTATGTTCATGGATCAAAATGTTTGAAAAATTGTTTCACGATATTCTAAGTTAGAGACAAACACTTTGTGTAATAAATTTAGCCTATACAAACCAAATTTGATTAAGTTCATTAACAAAATATTCCAGATTTTTGGCTAGTACTGCATTTGTTTTTGTCAAATGCAGGGTAAGAATGACAGGGTTCTGGGTTAAGAGATTTCTCACCCTCAAAATAAACAAGTTTTGAGTTGAGCTGAGTTGGTCGGTTCTCTTTCTGACTCCGAGGGTTTTTCTGGTCCTCCGGTTTTTCCTCCCCCTCTCAAAATCAACCCCTTACTACTGATTAGAGCTGTGCTCCAGGGTCATACATGGACTGTATAGCAGCTGGCAGAGGCGCCTTCACATGCTATCAGATTTCGTTTAGAGTTTATTCAAATGTTCTAAGTTGTTCTATATTTCATGTCGCCCTTGATTTATTTCATTTGGCAGTTCCTAGAGCAAGAAGGTGTTCGTCACATGTTAGAGTTCTGGTTGACAGCAGATAATTTTCAGTCTCTGCTTCAAGACAAGCTGAAAAGTGGTGAATATAATGCACAACAGGCACTGGATGATGCTATGATTATTTATGAAAGGTATCCTCTTATCTTTAAAGTATTTGATAAGACACCTCTGTAGGCAAGAGTACACATAGGCAAAACGATAGTGTTGGTGATGGGCAAGTGTTAGGCAAATGTTGGTCAACAGTTGGGCGACTGTCGACTGGCACATGTAGGCTGGTCATGAAGTATACAAATACCCTTTACCAATATCGCTTCAGCCATGGTTTCTTTGGAAAGGATAAAAATATCTAAGAGGTTTTTCTTATGTTTTAAACTCATACATAAAACCAATTTGTGAAACGGGTCATTTTCTGATATGTATGATGACGTCATCCCATCTACTTAATTTATGACATAAATCATATTCTATCCCTAAAAAACCCTGAAGATCCTGGTGATCTAAGTCAGGGCACAGCTAACTCCCAGATTGAAGTAGAATTTAGCATGGCAAAGTTTGTGGAGGAATTGAAACTAGACCAGAGAAAAATTCTAAAATCAAAAGATAGACCGAACAAAGTTTACTTATCAAATCTGAGAGTTGGATGTTAAAGGGGATTGTAGTACTGCTATATTGACCTTGATCTTTTCCCCTTCCCATAAACAATTGCAATAATCAGATTTCTTTTTCCTTAACGTTCTCCTTACTACCAGATTTTCTTATTTTCCAGGTATTTTTCCATGCAAGCTAGTTTGCCACTTGGTTTTGATGATGTCACTAGAATAGAAGTTGAGAACAGTATATGCCGTGAAGGAGGACCCTTACCAGAATGTTTTGGCACCCCCCTGGAGCACATCTTGTGCCTTTTAGAAGAGGTATAGATTTTCACACTTGTTGTTTAACCACTATAGACCATGTATCTGCAGAGCATTACTGACCCCTAGGAAAACAAGGGTCAATAAAATAATGACTGCTCAATGGCCAGGTATAATGACTGACCAAGATGTGACCAGTCCATGAGAACCACTCAGAGGTACTGGCCTAAGAGGGTTTGGCTGGACAAGTGTCACATTTCTGTTGTCTTGAGCTGCAGCTGTTATTTTTAGCTTAAAGGACAACTATATATTTAGTGAAACCATGGGTATTAGCCTCTTAACATTGTGATTTCTTTACGTTTTTGATTGGCTTCAGCGAAAGAGTTTCCCTTAAATGCACACATTTTCCTTCTGTGTACCAGGTATTCTTCCCAAGTTTTCTCCAAAGTGACATTTATTACAAGTATTTGAATGAGTTGCTCAATTCCGTCACTGATTCACCAAATCCAAGTGAGACATCTGACCATTATGAGAGCCATCCAACCAAACAAAGTGGCCATACAGATGAAAGCACAAGGCTTGTGAATTCCTTTGGCTCTGACCTTGACTTGACTGAGAATCCTGATGCTATTTGGCACAGACCTAACGCTGGGTAAATTGCCACTATTCTGTAAACTGCAAACACAAACAGTGGAATATGCTCACTGATTGGTGAAATAGATTGATAACCTAGCATGCTCTCACCAAAACTGAATACAAACTGACAAGATCATGAAGCACATGAATCATGTTTTTCAGCACTAACAGTTAAGGCAACCATTAGGATATTGGTAGGATGTTTGTAAGGTGTTGGTAGGGAGCCAGTAAGGTGTCAGAAGGGTGTTTGTAGGGTGTCAGCATGTTGTCAATAGGGTGTCAGTAGGATGTTGGTAGGGTGTCAGTAGTGTGTTGGTAGGGTGTTGGTAGGCTGTCAGTTGGGTGTCAGTAGGATGTTGGTTGGATGTTGCTAGGGTGTTAGCAGGATGTCAGTAGAATGTCAATAAGGGGTTGGTACTGGCTATCAGTAAGTTTATAATATATCATATGCTGAAACCACATAGACAATGATTTAGGGGTCAAATTCTTTACTATTACCAACACAGCAATTGAGGATCTGAAATCAAATTTAATAAACATCCGTCCTATTAAAGTAGAATACTAAGACTAGTATAAAATGTATACCAGTTCTTACCATAATTTATGATATTTTCAATAATTACAGACCTTTGTCTCTTGGCCGTGTCAATGAGTTTGGAATTTTTGAACCAATCTTTGAACCTGAGCCAGACCAAGACAGAAACAATACCTCTACAGGTAAACAAACTTATCACTATGTAATACTACATGATAGAGTTACCGCTACCTATAAATTGTTAAAAAATATTATTTTACATTGTAATATACAGCTGCAAAACTTGGTAAAGCTATGCGTAAACTGGTGTCTGGAGGAGAGGACAAGGTAAGTACTGTTAGACTAACTAAAATATATTAATACTTATTAATTATTAATTTATAAAATAGCAAAGTGTTCCACCTTTTTTTATGTTTTACATACTAGACCATTGTTAGGAGGTCAGAAAACATCCTCCAGAACCCAGTAGTAAAATTCTGTCTCTTGTTTCTCACTTCCAAAAAAGAACTAAGAAAGATTATTCTAGAAGCAAGAAATAAGCTACAAAACTTTACCTCTGGGTTCCTGATAATGAGAAAAATGTATAATTTCTGAATAAATGAAATATTAGAAGAAATCAGTGTTTATTTATTTGAATGTTTTCTTTACACAGGCAAAAGAGGAAATGGCTTGGAAAATTGCTAAAATGATGATTGAGGATGTAAAAACTGAACAGACAAGTATTTCAACAAGTCATAATTAAAAAATCTCTTTGTTCTGTCTGTTGTATGATCTTCTTATTCTTCTTATGCTGTCATGGCTAGATGCCATCACATACTATAAGAATGCCTACCGATATAAAACTTCTTTTAGATTGTTATTCCCTAACAAGAAGGGCAAGTCTATTGGTGTTGCTATTGAAACTGAGACAGGTTAATTAGCAATAGACTGCTGTCAATCAAATAAATTGCTTGATTTGGTAAAGGCTCATGGGAAGAAATTATTTGAATTATCAGTTTACTACTGGTGAATAAATGCATTTATCAATCCATGCAAACACAAAATCAAAATTTGGCAACCAACTCTAATCTCAAATAATTATTGTACTGCACTGATTAGCTACTTACCAGCCTCTTTTTCATGTGAAAACGCTCTTGTTTTTTCCCACATGATCATGGTTTTAGTCAATTGCTAGTCAGTGCAGAATAATAGTTGCTTTTTAAGTTGGTTGCCATTTATTTTGATTCAGTGTATGGCAATGAAACTAGTGCTAATTAACTGAACACGTAAAAACTGTGCAAGGTAGTCTTAGTATATGGATGTATATGACGCTATCATTTAATTATCCCATTATGCCATGTTTTGGAATTTATGTTTTCTTCAAAGTATAAACATAATTACCAGGTATATTTTTAGTATCTTAAAGTTTGGTGCTAATAATATTTCTTTGGCATTTTTTTAAATAAAATGTGAATGTTTTTAGATGCAAAATTTGCTTACGTAGTTCAGTTACTGCGAGCAATATAATATATACATATGTATGTACATAGATGGTAAACGTATGCCTTAGGTGTACCACTAACAAAAAGTTTCTATGACAACGAGGTTGATGGAAGTATTTTTGCCTCTGATCCTAAATTCATAGTTTTATTATATGGCTCATTCTTTTCCTTTTTTCCAAATAAATCTACTGTATGAATATCTTTTATGATAATGGTTAAATAAAATGAAAAAGAAATGATAGAAAGTGAAAAAAAAACAACAAAAAAACCCAGAAAAATCGGAATTCCGGACAGGATTAGAAAACTTGACCTTCCATAAACTATTTGGGTGATGGATTGATTTTCTTCTGAGTTTTCTTTTCTATCACTTATTATCATTTCATTTATTTGTTATCATATGTATGTCTAAAATTGGTTCTCATAACTTGTTCCCTGTGAGTAGAGATTCCCTTTTCTATCCCACTAGGGTGAGAGGTTCCTTTTTCCTCTCGCCCTAGTGGGATAGAAAAGGGAATCTCTGCTTGCAGGGTACATAACTTGGTGATTTGGGGGGAAATGGGATTCTGATTCAAAATTGTTCAAAATTGCTCAAAATTCTTAAGAGAATTAATAACAAAAAAGAAAAATTATTTTACTCAAGAAAATTTACATGAATTCTCTAAAGAGTGTAGTACTATAGGTAACATATTTGTTCAACTTGCCATGCAGCACCATTGCAATGCATTGAATATTGCTCGTATTGCCACCCAACAAACAAATTTTCCTCTTTTTTTTACATTAAGTGGAAACTCTCTCCCTTCTGCAACAAAATTTGCTACATTATGAATTATTGTAATTCATTGAAAAAAGTAATGTTTTTCTGCAGCTGCAAATGCAACATCATTTCACAAATAATGATCTTAACAACTACAACAACCATACCAGGTTTTGTAAGGAATGATTTTCTGGGGAGGCTAATGTAATAAGATCGTTTACATGCATGTAAGCTTCTTTCAATATGATAATACCATACTTATTCTTATATACAATACAAGTTGCTAGAAGAAGAAGGTAGAATAAAATCAAAACCTCATAGATAGATAAATACAAATCAGCACGTTTTAATAAAAGTAATTAAAGTACTATATATAATATTTTTCTTATTACATGGCATTATTTTGCTATTTCCAAGGAATACGCAAATATAATTATAAGTATTATTTGGATTAATTTTTTTTGAACCAAATAAAGATAAAATTATTTGAGATATGGATGGCGTTGAGATTTTCATGGCATAAATAATGTAATGGAATGTGATATAAAAACACAGTGCCAACAACATCTGCAAACTATGATTACAAAATATAGACCCTTGCAAGTTCCAAGAGCAATTTACTATTTACAAGATGATAAGGCAATGCAAATTTCCATAGGGGGGGGGGGGGGGGGATGGGATGGCCTAGGCTTCCGAGGGAAGGGTGACCAGTAAAAAGAATTAACTTTTGTGGCGGTCAAATCTTTTTGTTTTCATGAAAGCAAGAGTGCATGCAGTAAAACCATGAAATTAAAGAAAAATTATGCTAGCTATTTAGTGACTGAATAGTTGCTATCAATGAACCAGAACATTCATTTCACAAAGACAAATACACAAGAGAACCATTTGTGTCTGGTTGATAGCAAATATTAGTCACTAAATAGCGACTATTTTCTCAGTATCAACTTTTTTTATATTTCATGGTTTTTCTTCTACATGCGCTCTATTTCCTTTAGAAGGGTCATGAATTCATTTCTAAGTGTATGGCTACAACCATACTACCCCCTCCCCCCACAATAAAAAAGTTCCCCCTCCACCCAAGGGTCAGATAAAGTAATGAACACAGCGTTATTTTTATATGGGGTACCTGTGCATTTGTCACGTGAAACCCGAAGATCTGAGCGGTTGAAGGAAGGAGCAGCTTTGCAGTGGAAAAAACTTCAAGATCTGCTCTTTTTGAGCAGCACAGAGGCATTCATATGATCTTCTCTTTATACTAAAAGCATTTTGAACTCTTCCCAGTCATAAAACATATTGAAATGTAAGTATTAATTGATGCAAGCTAGTTTGACGAGTGTATGACTTTTGAGAGAAGACTGACAACGATGCCATGGCGATATCTCTTTCATAAATTAGCAATAGCTAGCTAACTAGAAGAAGGAAGATTTTACTGTTTTATAGAATCATATTATATTGGTATCCGAATAAGCATGCGCACTTTGAATGGTTATGTTGGTTGTGAGAGTACTTCCAGTGCTGCTGGATTTATTTATCCGATTCTGGCTACCGGTGTGTCTTAGGCTTAAGAGCTCTATCAATTTTCATTCCAGTTATATCCCGTGTCTTCGTTAGAATTCATTAACTAATTGTTATTTCAGGGGAAGTGTTTATTTACTGCGGTTTTCCATATTCTGTGAACTCGGTAGTTTGCAAGCTACACGTTGAAATTTGTTTTTTGTTTTTTTTTGCTGCCGTCAATCAAAAGAAATCCATCAGTCGGTACCTTTTATGTTGTTGACTGAAGGCAGCAGTAAAAAGACAATTTCACAAGAAGCTGTTGGAATGTCTAAGTTCGCAGAATATGAAAAAACCGTAAACATTATACTCAAGAGGTGGGGGTCAAGAAGGAATTCGCTCAGCACATTCACAATGAACAGTTTGGAAAACAATGGAGGGGTCAATTTGTTTGTGCAACAACAGCGATAGCCTCCTTCGCAGCCGCTCTTAGGGTCGTCACGTAACGTTTCCCTCGACCCTAAGAACGGCTGCAAAGGAGGCTACAACAGCGAGGGAGGTCGCAATTCTCCTATGGGTTACCAAGCAAATCCCCACCTGGCATCCCACCCTCCCTGATAAACAAATGAATGGCTCCTCCCTTGTAAACTTGACCTATGTATTGACCCAGCTTGGAGGGGAACCCTAGTACCAGGGTACATTTACTTGTCTAAATGTACCTGGGTATATCCAAGGGTCCTAAGGTGGAGGTAGCCTAATAGTCATATGTTGTATTATCGTTTGTGTGTGTCTGGGGTGTCAAAGTGCCTCTGCTACTCCCCCCTAGCTGTACCGTTGACGTGTACCGTGCGCATGTGCGTCGTTCGCTGTGTTCGCCTCGTGGCTTTCCTTGAAAACTTTATTCCTGTCAATTCCAGTGACTCGCGTCATGTCAGCTACAAAAATCCTTCTGGGCACATCATTGCTGACATTCAAGTCCTTTGAGCTTGAAGAGTTAGAGCATTGCAATAACATCATGGATAACAGAGATCTACTAATGGAACGGCTACATGACAAAGGGTAGGTTTGAATTACCCATGTGATATTGAACTCATATTATCAACACGTTCTTTCCTTTTCCTTCATAATTTCATATGTTTATCTTATTTTCCATTGATATTAACTGACGACAATAGAATAGACAAACGAACACAAGGGATAACAAACCTTTTAAAAACGAATATCTAGCCTTCAAACAGCCTCTGGGTTGAACAAATTCAGGGAACGGCTCAGAGAACGACTCAGAGTCTCACAGATCGTATTGGAATTTAGCGTGCTAAGGTTTTCCGGGAGAGACCCAGACGATAACAAACTCTACTCTCGTAATGCCGATTCATTTCGATTTGATATAAGGTTCTTCTTCGCTTTTATTTTTCATTTCAAATCAAGGTATTTGTTTATTCGCCAACTTCACGACCGAAACGAAGTCCTGCAAGCAAGAAAGAAGGTGTTAGAACACTTGTACGAAGTAAAGCCAAGTTCATTTGACCCAACAAAGCCGTTAAAAGAAGGCGTACTTAAAGATACTGAAGCTACCACGCCATTGACAAACATGGAGGTAACACTAATACGCTAGTACAGCAGTTTTCGCATGATGTGACTAAAGCTCAGTGTCGTGAACGTGCCGTGCCGTGACCGTGTAGTTTTCTAGAATTTTAATTAGCAAATTTTTTTCTCGCACAATGTGATGGTCAGTGCCACGGCCTTGGCGGGACCGTATCCGCGCCGCGTTTATGCCATGTCCCGGGTATTTCATTGGATAGATAGTAAATTTTCGAGCAATGTGATTGATAAGGCGTATCCCTTCCCGTGGCACGTCCGTGTTCGTGCTGTGAGCTTTTCTCAGTCGTACGAAAACTGCTTCATACAGAGTTATAAGCAATAATTATGATAAAATGTAATTAAAGAGCGTACCCCAAGAGACATTACGTCTAGAGTTACTAGCGGTAGAATCTCCAAATCTGGAAAGCGAAACCCGAGAACCCAAAGGTAAGAGGCGAGTGCATTGCTGCTACGTTACCTTTGTGGGTGTTGTCTAGTTTGGCGTGTTAACAAATTCAAGAATAACGATTTTTCTTTGAAGGGAAGGAATAGCATAACGCATAGCGAACCTCTTCTTAAGGTCTTTGAAGGGGAAAGAGGTAAGAAGATTTTTTATATATCAATCCGTTTAACTCCTTCACTCGTTACCCACCAATGCACCACCTTCTCACTCACTCACCAACCCACTTTCGACCCTTTCTTACTGCACATGCTAATCCCAGAAATAGGCGGCATTCCATGGAGCATGCGCATTAAGAAAAATAAGGCTCTAAAGTTAAGAGTGGCACGTCAACCATCACTCGTCTGTACGTCCCCCGCTCTTACATTCACTCCCATGTCTCCACCCATCCATCCCACACTTCCATCTCAAACAGTCATTCAACAGTCCACACTGACCACCCAACAAATGCTAATTCATTCACTTTTTACGTCTTGTAGTAAAGAAGTTTTTTCGGATGCTGTTTAACGAAGAACCAAGGACGTTTGACTTCAAATGGCTTAGGTAACCAGGTGATTTGGAATCTAGGCGCGCAATGCATTGTTTGTCAGGGAAAACTTCCCAGTATTTTCTATCTCCTCTCAAAACGATATATTTTCCAAAGACAGCAACGTCACTGATGAATTTCATTTTATTTCATTTGAGTAAAAGCTGTCTTTCAAGTCCTTTTGCCCAGCCGAAAACCTCGGATTAAAAAATATATTGTGTTGTGAACAAAAAGGTTCGCTGATTGGATAATTCGCTCAGTCAAAAAAAAATAAAATAAAATAAATAAATAAATAAATAAAAACAACCGAAATCACTTGAAAGTGATGTTTCAATATTTTGTCGTTTTCTCGATTTTTCAAATTTCCTTTATATACTTTATATTCATCTCGTCAACAGAGCGATTCACAAGGGAGGATTCACAGGTGCTCACGTGGACAATGTTTATATGTCACGTGGTACAAATAAACTGCTTACTTGCTGGACGCCGATAGGCGATGTTACCATGGATATGGGTACGCTGGCCATGTGCGAAGGCTCACATAGGCTCCCCGGGTAAGCGGTGACAGTAAAGATCCTTTTTTATAAGTATATAAGAGAAAGGGAGTTTAAAGCAACTATTCAATTTGATGGGGTATCTTGATTTACACATATTAATTTGATTATACATATAGATTGAATTAGAATTTAGAAGTTGATTTATACGGAGGGAGGAATACCGGAGAACCGAGAGAAAA
The DNA here is from genome assembly GCA_011057435.1 of Actinia equina. NCBI lineage: Eukaryota > Metazoa > Cnidaria > Anthozoa > Actiniaria > Actiniidae > Actinia > Actinia equina. The sequence continues at coordinate 268,839 of WHPX01001190.1, forward strand.
ACCCTCGAATCAAGGGAAACTCTAACAAACTCTATTGAGCGAAATTGAACTGCATTGGGAATATGCATGGTTAGCATGGGCGGCGTTCGCTGTGAGTCCAACGCGTCGGGTCGCTGGTTCGAGCCCTTTCTTTCCTATGCTACGAGGGTTTCCTCCGGGTTCTCCGGCCGGTTTCCTCCCTCCGTAAAAATTGGTAGTGCGTGTCAGCGAAAAGTAAAAAACGCTAGAACGACTAGACACTTGAATAGAATTATTTATTTTATTTTTTATGCAGCGAAGGGCCTATACCCTTAGCACTGATGGAAGAGGCGTAGTTGCTTTAACCGACCGTAAAAACTTGAATTCATTTGCAGATTTTCGTACTTTCAAAAAACGTACGGGAGTCTAGATTTAGAAAAAGAGGGTGTCGAAGGATCGGGCTGGTTCACCGAAGATGCAAATGAGATAACCAAACGATTTGGCGGGAAATGGAAAACGGCAAATTTTCGTGCTGGTGATATACTTGTCTTTACACAGAGGTAAGAACTAAAGAAACTTTGAGTTTATTTCCTCTCAGATTTCTCCCTGCCGCTGTGTCGTGCTGTGACATTAAGGGTGCCTTGTCTTTCAGTAGACTTGCATTACTTACACGGTACATGTCGTAGCATTGAAATGGCTTCCCACGTTTTTTAATGCAAAACAACCAATCACAGCGTGAAGTTACTGTTTCACTTCAAAATACAGCACGGTTACTGTACGACAATGAATTTGCCGTGTCGTTTCAGCTCAAAGTTACAAAAAGCGCTCTATCTTATCTCTAATGGGAAGCCATTTTATTGTTACGTCATACCGTACCGTGTACGTGCATGCTGTAAGTCAGTAACGTATGTTTCCCACTCATACCACATAAACATTCTCAGGGGAAGCCATTACAATGTAACCGCATGTTGTACTTTGTACGTACTGTAAGCCAATATATGATTTCCACTCATACGATATAACCATTTCTTATCGGACGCCATGTCAATGTTACAGCATGTCGTACTTTCTATCATGCGGACCATTTTTATGACAAGCAATTCCAATGTAACGTTACGTCGTATCGTGTACATACTATAAGCCAGTACCGTGTGATTGACACTCATGTGATAACCATTCCTATTGGAAGCCATTTCAATGTTACGGTATGTCGTATCGTCTACATACTATAAGCCAGTACCGTGTGATTGACACTCATGTGATAACCATTCCTATTGGAAGCCATTTCAATGTTACGTGCCGTGTAACTCATTCGATACCATATTTCAATGTCGTCTCGTGTACGTACAGTAAATTAAAACTAAGAAAAAAAATCATAAAAAACCCTAAAGAAAAAAAAGCAACCATATTATCGTTCTAAAAATCGAACTGAGCTCTTTCTATAAAGCTTTAGTTTTTAATATGTCAGAATAATTAATATTAAACTTGGTTTCTCGAAAAGTCGCCGCGCAGACAAGCTTGTAAATACTCCAAAAACGTTTGTGCCATTTATAAGGAATACAACGCTAGCTTTGTCTTTGTTCATCTACCCTGAACCATCTCAATTATTAACGACGATTAAAAGAAGACTTTCTTTGAACAGAACAGTGCACATGTCGAGTGTCAATACAACCTGCTTGGCTCGAATCAGCTGTGACACGAGGTATCCGCCCTTTTGGTGTAATTACCATACAAAAGTTATTATGTTTAATAAGATAAAGGTATCGTACTGGTGGAGTATTTTAAATTTGAAAACAAGGAAAGCTGCCGGTGGCGACGGCTTGGGAAGGAAGAAGACGCCGACCGGATTTTATCGGTAGGGGGTAGGAGAAGAAGATGGGAGACCTGTAATTTTTACCATTCAGAGATTTAGGAACCTTGAATAACAAAAATAGATTATCTTTGGAAAATTATGACCTTTTTTTTCTTGAAAATTTCGTGCGCGTTGGGGAGGGGATTTAAAAGTTTCAGCTTTGTTAATGAGAACTGGGGAAATTTTTTTCGCTTATTTATTCTTGCCATAAATAATTAACGATATAAACTAAAAACAGGCAAAGCCAAAAAGATCGTTTTTTATTCATAATGATTGGATTCCTAATAGCATAATCAAAACAATAACGTATATTGCTTGAAAACATGAGTCTTTCACGCGACAAGGCCCAGTTACTTGCATCTACCTCATTGGCTTCTAATTCTTGATTTGTTTCTGCCATATAGATGGCTTCCTGCTAGTGAACTCGCTGACCCAAGGTTCGTGGGTAACTTTAGTAATCCAAGCGGACCAAAGTTTGGTATCTATGGTCGTGATGTAAAAGCTGACGAGAAAGGAGTAAGCATGGAAACCAAAAAGAGGGAGTGGGGATTTGTGTAGCTAAGCAATGGGTAAAATAACGTCCATTTTAAAATAGTTATTTGGGGAAAGGCATTTGAAGATTTTTGTAAGAAATAAGAAATTGAAATAAGAAATTTTATAGGCAATAAGAAATTGAAATTAATCTATCACTTTGAAATGTTGTTTTATTCAGTAATTTGTTTAATTTTTTTGAAAACAAATTGCTAAATAATGATGCATGAAATCTAGAATTTACTGCAAAAGCTGTGTTTTTTTTAAATCAAAACTTATTCATTGAGCGCGATTGACTTTTAAGGATTATTTTATCGTTCAGGAGTCAATTGAATACGCTGTAAAAGGCTACAGATCAAACAAATTGTTTTTGAAAGATTTTTGTAGATCATGATATCGGGAAGATCAAAAATGTGTTATTTTTGTTATTTTTTGTTGTTCGTCAATTTGACGTCAGTTGCGTAAGAAATTCGGCACATGATAATTATACCAATGTTAGTAAAATCACACTAATAATGATAATGAAATGCTAATAATAATAATAATAATAATAATAATAATAATAATTTTAATAATAATAAAAACAACAAAGTTCCGCTTTATGCTTAAGAATTACGCATACTGAATGGTTAAATAAGCAAAGATATAAATGATGACAAATAATATTAATAATAATGAAATGGTAATAAATTATCATATTATTCATAATAATAAATAAATGAATAATAAAATGATAATAAAAATATTAATGAGGATGGCGATGAAAAGAAAAAAATGAATAAGAACTGACAATAATAGTGGAATTGAGGGATGAGGAATTTAAGGCGGAGATCAAACGTTGACGCCGTCCTCTCGCTTCCCAAAATACAAACCCACGTTGCTACTGCAGTTGTATTTCCTATGATTTTTCGTAATGCGCCCTATTCCCCGCTCTGCCTTATTCTATAACTGATGGAATGCATAACATTTTTCGAATTACTATGGCCAGATGACTTAGATAGTCTAGCGAAGAGGGGTGGAGCGAAGGAGGGATGGGAGGGATGGGGACAACTTTCTTTCATCTTGGCCAGGCCCTCCCCCCCCCTCTTCTTTCTTTTTCACCTTTCTTTCTTTCTTTCTTCTTTTTGATTTTTTTCTATACTTTTTTTTAACCTAAAACTACCAAGGCGGATTTTTTGTCAGTCGGCCTCTACTCATACACAGCCGACAAATAAAGCCGATAAGACCGTTACCTAATTGTGTTTTGTTATTCAAACTCTTTGTTGCGCGGGCGTAATACATTCGGCACACAGACAGCACGACACTTATGAGCAGAGGCCAGAACTACTTTGGCTTTTACCTTTTTGTTACCAAAATAAGGTGAGTAAAAGACTATCACGATATTCAAACGTCCTTTTTAACCGTAGCCACATAATTATCTATCTGTATACTTCAATTATTATATTCGCACTAAGTGATAATATGCAGTTTTTATGTATATTGATACTTTATTTCTCTTTTATAAAGAAAAAAAAAACGATTTAAAATTGTCAGTTAACTTAGACCTGTGCAAAGGTCTTTGAACCTCTCTATTTCCAGCTCTATCATTGTCATTATTTTCAAATTTTCATCAAATGTTTTTGATGGTAAGAACTTTGAAGATAAGAACAACTAGTGAATTTTGAAGATGGATTTGCATGAAAACGCGCCAGATTCAAGCAAAAAAAAAAGATCCAACCGACTTTGGAAAAACCGCTAGAACTCTTCATGTACGAACGAGCCAATGAGGGCATGAATAAAGAACATAGGCAGCGGCTTGGAAAAAGCCGATCGGTTCGTTTCCATTCTTAGGCACTGAAAGCATTACTGTACTGAGAAAGTCAACTTTCAGGAAGGGAAGGAAAATTAATATAAAGAGTATTTCGATGCAATGTTGGTCCTGTTGCCTAGGAACTCGCTCACCTCGGTCAAAGGGAGGAAGAAAAAGGCTGCTCGTTATTTGATGGAAAAAAAGCTATACGGGCGTAACGGAAACACGAGTTTGTTTGTTTTTATTTTTGTTGCCTGTACCTTTTGCTCTTGACTTCACCCTTCACAAAAGCTAACACGCTAAACTGACTGCAATTCGCTCTCTTTGGAGTTAGCCATGACTTGACTTAGAGTCAACCCAGAGGTTATTTCAGGGTTCAATCTGTGAGTTAGCTGGAACTGTCCTTGCTCTGACTTGGAGTTAGCCCCGAGGTTGTTTCAGGGTTCAATCTGTGAGTTTGCCGTGCCCTGGTTTACTATAAACCAAGAGGTTGTTTTAGGATTCCGGTGCAATATACAGAAAAAGACATTCCTAGTGCGGATTTTCCCCTCCCCTCCACGAAGTGTTTTCAACATTTAATTTTCGGAGAAAAAATTCTCAAGTTTCCTTTCTTTAAGATTCAATAACCTTCACTATAATTGTCCATCAAGACATTCAAATTTTGTACTCTGTGAGAGAGGGGAATTTAGGGCAGTGTGTGTAATCAAGCGTCGGAAAAATCGTTTTTAAGCCGGCTTAGAACTGATCAGCAAAAAGTCATTGTTGTGAATTTTGTAACCATAGCGACGATATAACAGCACTTAGTCGGTAGGCCGGCTTACAAAATTTACTTTTACTTGGTACGGTTGTACGAAGGATGGATAGCACTATCGTACGGTTTATTATTATTATTGCTCTTGCTGTCGTCGTCGTTGTCGTCGTTGTTAGGTTATAATTGTTATCATTTTTGCTTATTCTTGTTGCTATGCTATTAACAAATGCATATTCCATATTCGGCAGGTCAGCGTCGTTGGGAGTTGTGAAAAAGTCTTGGATAAAGCAGTGGTTTTCAATGATCCTCTTACCAAGGTACTACAAAATCTTTGTTTACTTATTTAGTTTCTTAATTATCATATCTGAGGTTTCATAAGTTACAAGACCAGTTCAACGAAGGGTAGATACCGCTATCTGGAGGATAAGTCTTACCCAGTGGATAAATCTATTGGATAACAGCATCGACTTATACGCTGGATAAGGATTTATCCATTGGATAGTGCTATCCACCCTTCGTACAACCTCTACCAATGGCTGGCTTTGCAAAGCGATTTAAAGACATCCAAGGAAACTGTCAAAAACATGAAATATCATCCACAAAGAAATTAAACTTAGTAACTCAGTAGTTTAAAAGCCTGGAAAATAGGTTTGCTCTGGTTTTGTACCAAAATCATTATGGAACTGTCTTTAGGGACGACCATCTTGGAAATATGTCGTAGGCACTTTGATACGCGTGCTCTAATTAAGTCTAGAACTGTGGTTTATTAATGAACAAAGAAGTGCAAAGAAGTGTGAAAAAAGGGTTTGGAAACTGCAACGGATTTTTCTTTTTAAATTACTTTATAGGGAAACAAATAAAACATTTTTTCCTTGCTCCGTTCAATAACAGTGATAAAAGCATATTAAGAGGAACAAAATATTTTTAAAAGGAAGCAGACAGACAGACAGACGGTCAGACAGACAGACGGTCAGACAGACAGACAGACAGACAGACAGACGGTCAGACAGACAGACAGACGGTCAGACAGACGGACGGTCAGACAGACGGACGGACAGAAAGACAGACGGACGGACAGACGGACAGAAAGACAGAAAGACAGAAAGACAGAAAGACAGATAGACAGATAGACAGACAGACAGACAGACAGAAACGAGACAAATAAATTGTAAACCAAACAAAGGAACGCAAACAAAGTGAGCACAATTCCAGTTAATAAAACTGCAAAAATACCTCAATTAGAAAATTAAAAACTCAAGTAAAAAATGGCAATCATTAGATTAAACCGAATCGGAAAATGCTCAAAAATATCCGATAACAATACATTATTTTATGTCAGTCGTTACTGTTATTTCGGGAGAAAATAAACTCTGGTTATCATTCGATTCCAAAAAAAGATAATTAAGCAACTTTTGAGATCATTTAGTTATACATTAGCCTTAAAGAGAATCGATGACCATGTTTGATTACTAAGGAGTATTTCCTATTTTTCGTAAAGGGATTTTTTATCTTAGGAAAATATCTACCGGCGGAAGAAAAGCCCGGATCCTTTCGGCATAACAATCGAACCAGTCACTTTAGAACGAATTTGTACTGAGCTATGTCGAATGCTGCGGATAAAGTAGAGAGCGGGAGCCGGGAAACTAGAAACATAAAATCTTACGTGATTCGGGATATTGGCGGGCATCGGCCCGCGTAACTCGGGAATTACCGAATTAGATGTCCGGGATGCGGGATTTTGCTTTCTGATTTTCGGGGAAAACTTGAAAACAATAAATAAAATAAAACGCAATTCAAACGCACTTGAATATGTGGAATGTGTTCATCGACGGTAAAATGTCGCGGGACTCAGGATTTCAGGGGAGAAAGCACGTGTCGGGATTTTGACCCCCCCCCCCCCCCCCCACCCCAATTCAAGACCCTGTAAACACTGAATAGCACATCGCAGGTTTAGAATTGAGCTAAAATGTAAACAAAAACCCTCTGTACTTTCTGTACTTACATGAAATAGCATATCTTGGATACATTATCTAAAGCATGTACGTGTAAATTGAACTTGGCTTCCAAAAGACTGTTGTTATTATGTGCGCCACAATGACATGAGTTGCAACTCATTATACACTATTCAGTATGCAATATCCAAAAATGTTTTTTGAAATAGCTGTATATTCGGCTCATTAAGACCAATATTACACTTAAAGAAGCGGTTTCTTACATATGTCTACCACAGAAAGATATACTCTTTTTTGTTTTGTTTTTAAATTATTTCAAACTTTCTATGTCTTTTTTTAAGTTTTCGTAGTTCAATGCCATTCGCGAGCTCATATTTTAAGTCCTTATCTTTCAGATAAAAGTTAAATTACTATGAGCCATAATCATTGATGTTCATATGATTACTCTTATGTTGTTTTTTCTTCTTTCTGAAGCCAACTCTTGAATTGTTTTGAATCGAAATAGCGAACTTTCTAGGAGGAATTAACTAGTGAAGATTACACATAATAACTTTCTTCCTTTTCTTTTCTTTTCTTTTCTTTCTTTCTTTTCTTTTCTTTTCTTTTCTTTTCTTTCTTTTCTTTTCTTTCCTTTTCTTTTCTTTTCTTTTCTTTTCTTTTCTTTTCTTTTCTCATATTTTAGTGCTTAGAGAGACACTAATTCTACTCGCCATTTTTCCGAATTCGCACATTTGCTCACAGTAGTTAGCTTCTCGCGTCTCCTTATCATCACAGTTGATTTAATTCATTCTGCCAATATAAAGGACAGGTGAAACAATTGTATGTAACTTTTTAACACAAACTTGTGAATTTTTTTATAGCTTATTACGCAAGCGTTGCCACACACGGTCTTATATAAAAGTTCACAACATCGCTAGATAGAAAACCAAAAAGAAGTTTGAAAAAATCAAGAAAGAATTTTGAAAAAATACAGGATTCAAGATTCAATGCTAAAATCGGTACCTTGCTACAAATATTCTTCACCTATGCTGACAACATTTATATCAGGTCGATTTGAGTTCGAATTTTGTTTGTTGAAAAAAAGACACCATTATTTATAGCATGGTTTGCCTTTAGCGATGCAGTGTGCTATCGGCAGGTTTGAGGACCTTAGTGGACTAATTAACTCCTATAATAATACTCGACCTCTCATGAATAACCAGTATTATTTGTTCGTAGTCTATTGATTATTGATATCTAATCGGACAATGCTCTGGCAGGTGAGAACCAAAGGGCTTTGGCGGAATAACATTTTGGCTAAAAACACGAAAACTCTCCCCACGTCTAGACGAGGGAACCAAACCTGAGGCTTTTGAAGACATTGAGTTCAAGCTTTTCCGAAATTGAGGTACCTGTGCGCCATTGTTTTCGATGTTTTTTCGTGGAATATTTTAAGCTCTGGTGGCATGTGTTTTGGTGTTTGTATTTCGTGAATTATTCATTCATTCATATATAATTTAGTCTGTCATACGTTTCTTAGGAATGCGAAAAAATACTATCGCCCATATATTTATATATCTGCGTGTGAGTGTCAGTGAATGCGTTTGTAAAGACATATAGAAGAATAGCGAACTAGAGCACGCAAAACATGTTGCGGGCACTAATATAAACCAATTATATTTGAAGTGTGAAACACGTGTTGAAGAAATTCCATTTGAGAAATTGTGGTATCCAAGGAACTTCTTGAAAATGTGTGCCAGCGAATTCTTTTCGATTTCTTTCAATTTGACTAAGTACCTGGAGGGAGTCGTAGAATTCGGTTTTTTTTTCCTTCAATGAATATCAAATAGAGTCGGCTTTGACAGTGTATTTAGTGTCTGAGATGAAAACAGTTTCTAGAGCTAATGCATTTCGCAGCATGATGTGATACTGAATTGGCTTCCTTTAAAACTATTAGTTTTCTCGCTCAATTTTCCCCGACTGAAAGCCGCCATAATTTTTCCTGTTTTCGCCACAAAAAACGATATCTTATATTCGAAATATAGAGGGGGAAAATAAAATAAAAAGGTAGGAATTGAAATGCAAAAAAAGGGAAAATTAGTTTCAAATTTCACGTCAATTTGATTTACTTCCAAGTAAGTATAAAAACGCCGAAAATGTTTTTCTCGCGAGATCGCCAAAATGATAAGAATAAAAACTCATTAAAAATAAAAATACGAAATAAATTAATCTAGACAAATAAATAAATAAACTTTATGTATTTAGTGGGTAGTTTATGTATTTATATCACTTAGGATAGGTAACTAACTCGAGGTGACACTATTTGTCGGCGTTATACCGTGCTAATACCGTTACGATCATCCCACGAAAATTATGTCAAGACGCAAGAAACCTTTATTTTCCCTTTAAAATTGCCGTTCGTAGTTGTCATTGAAAATGTTGGTTAGTGTCAAAGAGATCGCCAAATATGGAATGCATATTTAGAAGCAATCACTACGTTTCAAGTAATTACGTCATCAGCTCAGCTAGGGGCACTCAAATAAGCTATTCTCGTGCAAGCGGGATGCGATAGGAAAGTGCTTATTTAGACACTAGTTCAAGACAGGTGCAAGCATTAGAAAATCGAATTCCGGTTGCTTTCATCCACAAACCACGAATTAAATTAATACCAGCAAGAGTCTTCCCGGTTATGGGGAAACCCTTTACACTTAGCTCGAGTCTTATTACATCGCCTTGGGATGTATCCGTCCCCTGCCGGTAGCAGTCTGACTCAGTTCCATCTGGGCCATTAGTTCGTCGGAAGAACTGACGAGTTTTCACCGGTCTTAGAGTCTTGTGTTTCCTACGTTTCTACCCAAATTATCTGGTTTGCTTCCGTCATTATTAATTTGATTTCAAATGTTTTAAGAAAACTTCACCCTATCATTTTTATGGCTGCCCGAGCTGAGCGAGTGTTCTGTTAGCTCAGAGGGGGGTCGTTTTAATCAAAAAGGATCTCGATTTTAAATATTCCCAAGAAGACACCAAGACGGCAGGCAAAGCTGCTGTAAATCACAAGATCAAAGACAACTTTCGAGATCGTAGCAACTTTTTTTTCGACCAGAGTTTTTTTTGACAAATTACTTTAGTGAATTAACTAAACTTTACGTCCTTGATATGGAAAAAAAGGGAGAGAATAGATCAAAGTGTTCGAAAATATATAAAACACCGTTTTACAGGATTTTTTTTTTTTTGGATTATTTGTCAAGCTTGTGCACAGCTGTCTGTTGATTGTACATGTGTTGATTAGCACGAGACCTTATGCTTAAACTAGTTTCCTACCGATTGTCTTTAATGCTTTTTCACAGTACGATAACTCTACGATATCTACTTTGACCTTGAATATAGGACTGTTAATCAAAGAGGTTTTTAAATGACTAAGAACAATAATGGTGTCAAGGTGTCAGTGTTTTTCTTAAATGCATCGAAGGCAGCGTCGGACTGACTGGCATACCTACCGAAAATTGATGGCTTATCGGATGAATACTGTAAATATGTGCACAACTGTACTAAAACTGCCAGAAGTACGAGTACTTTTTGCTTAATTGATGTGGAATCATTGAAATTAAACGAAGTTGAATGAATTAAATATTTTTGAATGGCAATAGGTATTGATGTGATAAGGCAGTTGCAACAAAATGTCGAGCTACCATGTATACCAAAAGTGAAATTGCTCTTGTGAAATGGCTTTGGGATTGAACTGTGAAGGATAGTGATAAGATATGAAAGTGAAAATATCAGTGAATGACTTTTTCATCAAGATTCTAGTCGTCATAATCCAGTTAAGGTATTTTCTTTTCAGTTGTTATCTTTCTGTATTGTGCATTGGGAAATAGTTTTGTATATGATTGCTTTCGTTTTAAGGATTATATAGACTGAAAATGAATGCATTATGCTTTGATAGCCTAACTGCATTAAATCATTAACTTTTGACTTAAGATTCGTAGAGAGAGAAAGAAAAAAAAGAAAAGAAAGGAAGAAAGAAAGAAAGAAAGGAAGGAAGGAAGGAAGGAAGGAAGAAAGAAAGAAAGGAAGAAAGGAAGAAAAATGGAAAGAAAAAGAGAGAAAAAAGAATAAAAACAAAAACAAAAAAGGAAAAACAAAAAGAAAAAGAAGAAAAAAGAAAACTAAACAATGAATAAAAAGACATAATTTTAAATTGTTTTTTTTTTATTTTAAAATTCATTTATTAAAATCAACATTTTAAGTAACTCTTATTAGGAAACAAATGTTATGACTTTGATTCTGATAATAACATTTAGAGTAATGTATTAACTAAAATGTCCGAATATTCTTCTTAACAAGTTTAAATGTGACGACTCATTATTTGATATAATAAATGTGTTTATTGATTTTGATTTTTTTAATTCGTACACTCATTTTTCCCGTATGCACACCGCTTTGGCATTTTTTTAGCCCGGACAATGGGGGTATTTAACGGTTTACCCGAGCTACAAACCGTCTAGAGAACTTACTTTGTCATGTGAAGGCTTTGACTTGGACGGGATTATTGTAAGGTTAGGTGTATTTGTATTTAAGTTCCAACAATGAGCAATTATGTCACGACTGACTTACTTACGGCACGACTCAAAAGGCCTAAACAAACAAAAAATAACAATATCGAATGCTAGTGTATAACAAAAGAAGAAATGCCACATCAAAAGATTGAGTGTGGGTTGGTTTTTTCTCCGTCCATTTCTTGTTTTCGTTTTGTTTTAAACAACAAATTAGCAGCTCGCGCGTTCTTTAGCCATTATGGAATAAATGTTTACAGATATCAAGCTGTTTCAACTCAAAGAGCCAGCTGATGAATGTATGTTCAAATACTGTTAGTTTTCAACCGCTTTGAAGGTTGGTTTACCATCTACGATAAATGGAAATATGAACAATAGTTTTAATTCTAAGTTGGATGTCTTGAGAAACTTAATGACAGCCATCTTGCAAGGTGACTTAGTTTTATTTAAACAGCAGGACAAAAGGACTTTACAACCTTCAAACGACCTTTTGAAAATTATTGATAATTTTAACATAGAAAATGGTGTTCGCTACAAAGGAAAAGAGAACGTTAGCTGTTTCTAGAATTGGTGCCAGAGTGCGCAAGAACTCGATATTGTATTCACACGTGCATTGATGAATATAATGCACTACAAAGAGGTATTTTTTTTGTCGTCTCTACAAACACACACGTCTAAGAGTCTAATACAATGTCTTCAATCGAGGAGGATTGTCGAGTTCATTAGAAGTTTGATCCTAACAAGATGTCAATTTAAGTATTAGTGAACTAACTTGGGAAACTGAGACTTAACGATGCAAAACTGAGAGTGGAAGTTTTCATAGCTCATTAAAAAGTGTCATTATTGCTGCCGGGTATCCCTATTGGGTTGTTTTTCCTTCTTAAAGCGAGCAAAAAGAGCTAAGAGACATATTGATTCGGCTAAGGCCATTTCCGATCCCATTCTCCAAAACCAAGATAATTATAGAGAAGACAGGAAGTAAACTGTAATCTTTTTCTCCTCCATTCAATTACACTCACCATTTCTAATTAGCGAGCCTCTAAGACTATTCCCTGCGTCTGTTATTTAGATATATAGTGTATATATAAATATACGGTTTAGTCGGCTTGTGGAGCAATATTAACGACATTCGCCTGTGTTAGTCAACGAGATAGTACAAAAATATTCGGCAAAATATTTATGGAAAAAAAAGCCTGATTGAAAAATTCAAAGAAATCAGGAGGTTTGATCAATTTTGAAGATTGGACGACGGAACTGGTCAATCTTTTTAGCCATCTAGTCCTTATATACCAAATCCCGAAATTTTCCGGATGTTATATTTTTTTCTTTCACCCCAAAGCCTGAAACACCTGTGTGATAGACAATTTTTTTTGTTTTGTTTTGAAAGCTCAGAAGTAATTATATGTAATATCCAATTTATCTATTCTGCGTTACGCTAATAACACTGTGTTTTATCTTTACCATGCATTCGAATTGAAAAGTGCCGCGCACCTATCGTTTATGTCTCTCAAAAGATTCAAATATCTGTCATTTGCGGTGAAATTCCCTACCAAAAGTTCGATCCAGGTATACAGAATCATTCCTAGATTCCTGACGACGGTATCTATATCCTAGGTTGCGCGTTAAGGAGTCACGTGACTGGAGGATGGTTGTTTGGAGACAGCTGGCAAAGTACGAGAAGGATTTGATGGGAGAACGCACCTGCCTCAATTCAAAATAAATACTTCATCAATAACTTTATGAAAGGACGTCGTAGGCGCTTAGAATAAAGTGCTTCAAGGCGGATATGAACAGCGCAAAAAAATAAATTCGAGTCCCTAGGTTTTTTTCACGGGCGCCAAAAAATTAATAAATCTTTTTCTTCACAGTGAAATTTAACACCCATGAAAAATAATTTCCGCGCTTGTTGCATTAAAAATGGTTATTTTTTCTTCTTCTGTTCTTGGTGAATGGTGGTTCCTGTCATAATCAGAAACAACGGTCATGTCAAAACGAGAAAAAAGCTTAAGAGATATCAAAAAGATCTTCCCCGGAAGGCTCTTCACTCGAGAGTTGGGCACGTGCTCCGGAAGAGAAGATTTTCCCAAAAAAACTCGTAAACAATTGAGCAGATGTTAGCTGGACTAATTCAGTCGGCCAACCTAAATTGATGGTTTAATGTGTGTTTGAAATCCTAGAGAAAATTGAGCCGAAGGAAACGACAACACAGAGCCAGCAAACTAATTTGAAGAACGCGGTTAGGCGAACTCGGCAAAGCGAGCGACGGTACCTAATTTATAAAGTAAGCTATTCCCAATCACATCATTTTTTTTGTATATCTCTTAATGGAAATTTTCGCGACTTTCATTCTGGTGAAAGTAATTTCTAACTCAAATAATGAGGATTAATTTTGCCGGAGGATTGGAGGTTTGTGTTATCAGCTGCAGTTGAACATTGAGATCAGACGTACACACACACATACAAGTCCATCAGAATTGCTGGATATGTGATAAGTTACCAAAAAGACAGAGTTTTATACAAAGTCAGACTCTTGTCCATACAGGTGCAAGCTGTTCGACTTTACATAACAATAGACAGAACATAAGCGTAAAAGAAAAATAGATAGCGGGAAATATTTTCATTATTAATTGAAGTTATGCGAGCGGAAACTGCATCCTAGAAACCAAATTGCTCAAATTTGGTAGTATTTTTGTGGTTTTAAACTGGTGAGTATGCTTAAACCATGGGGATATTCCCTCGATGGAAAACTGGCGTGATTTTCGACTCGAAGAAACTGAAAGCGAACGCGGAAAAAACTGTTGGTTTCAAATGAGTTCAGAGTCTTTAGGACGTCATCTGTGTTGGCACCGAGTCGAGGCTATCGTAGTTCACAACTGACTGAGTCAAGGACGGGAGATCTCACGGACAAACGCTCGTCTCAAGCCGTTGAGCCTTTCTCTCTTCTATCGCCGGATACTGATCAAGTTGTCAAGAATAGATAGGTTGAGGGCAGACACATCGAGTTGTCGCTCGTCGATTTTTAAGCTCAATGGAAACGAGGAATGGATGATTTCAAATTTGATGTCGGAGATGTGGTATTAGCCGAGTGGGAAGATAAATTGTTCTACGCTAAAATTCAGAAAATCGACAGTGCTAAATCTTACTGCCATCTTATCTTTGACGATAATTCAGTCGAGGAATGCCCGTTTTCCAAGATTCACAGTGGTTTGTCTTTAATTTCTCATCTTTATAATTTCTTCATACAATTCTGTTTCCTCCACCGGGAAATTCATATTTGCCTGAATCCGGTCGGGTCGTAGCGCGATGTCTGTCTGGTTACGGAATACGAACCCAGCTTTGAAGTAGGAATTGGCTCAACTAGAAGGAGCCGAGATGATTTTATGGATGTACTCGAGGCTCAGGCGAAATTTCTTGTAAATCATGACCTGTCTTTTCTCTCTTTAGTAACAGAAACTACCGCTGAAATTGTGTGCATCATCTGCAAAGACGGTTCTTCAGCGCAGCCGAATGAAATCGTTTTGTGTGACAAGTGTGGAATAGGTAAGTTAAATCACTACTTTCTACTTTTATTTTTGTATCAGCTTTGTAATGAAACGGAATACGGCCGGTCGTGATAACGGAGCCGGGAAAGAAAGCTTGCTGATATATACATGTGTCTGTCGATCGTTGATGAAAGAATACTATTGTAGACTCGCGCGGCGTAAGACTTTCACAGAATCCACCTGTCATAGAGATTCTGTTGTTCGACCTCGGGGACCAGTTCGCAGATAACGACTACGTGTACGAGGCAAGAAAAATTATATTTCCACAAAGAAAAACAAAACCTCGGAATCCACGAATCGGGATCTCATCTCAGACTATCTCATCTATAATATTTAGCGTTTGGTCTTAACACATTCATACTCTCAAAAACAGTCTACTCGGCCGGGGCCATGTGTTCACACTGCTCTTAGAAATTCGGTAAACCATTGCCTGATGTTTAAGGTATAAAATATATATTAAGTTTTCAGGGCCCTTAAATGTGTTATTCCTTTGGTGAGTCGCTACGTACGTTAAAGTAATACAATCAGAAACATAGAGTCAAGAGAGACAAGTGAAACACGCGGTTCGCACTTTGTCGTTTCGGACTTATAAATATTTTGCCAGAGAAAGCAATTTAAGATATAGATCAGATAAAGTTTCAAAATATCCTTACAATCGATAAAAAAAGATACAACAATTCGTCATTTATGCATAGGTCGGTTTCCAAAACAATATTGATAGTTATAAAAAAAATAAAAATAATAATATTGACGTCAACAGTGGTACACTTTTTTTTACAAAAATATTTTTGAGATTACAGAAAAACAAGTTTACTTAAGGTAAACCTGTAAACGGACTGACTTTTCGAAGACTTTTCGACATCACGCACATTATTTAGGAGGCCAAAGAGAGAACATCGCTACTCATTATATTCGTTATTATGACCGTATACTTTGACAACGGGAAATGAGTTGTATTAATACGAGAATAATAAATACGAGCCCACTACAGGTTGATTAGTGACGTCAAAGTTAGGTTAGCTCACTAGTTCGTTTATACCTAGTTTAAATCTAAATCTTTTTTCTAGGAGTGAATACAAACTGATTGTCACTAGTAATCATGATCCACGTTACTTTTAGTTTCGAAGAGCTGAACGACAAAAGAAATGATTCATAACAACGAGCCGAGAAAGAAAAAAAATCTTGATTTTTTATAATTTAATTTCTTTCGAAAGCGCTACTTCCTTGGTGATGTATAAGTTGCCGAAAGAGAAAGTTGGAAGGCAAGATTGAGTCAGAGGTCATGCGTGCTCGCTCTAGCCATTTTAAATGCATCCCGTTTGCTAAAGGCGTGAAATTTCGCCATTCTGCGTCCATATACACATGCGTGTATTATTTGTTGCCGGTACGAGTGCAAAATCATAATATAGTTCCTACTCTAAAGCCGTCAATTCAGCGGTCTACTTACTTATAATCAGCTTCCATAGTGTTAACTTATAGTTTGTTAACATCCGTTTGTAAATCAAGTTGAATGATGCTCAAATCTAGCGGCTGTTTATTTTGATTAGAAGTTCCTTCTTGGTTTGTCATAGCGCGTTGATATATTATCGTATTTACCCCTAGTTCACTAAGCACAACCCAGCGACCAAATTTCGATTTATTTTTTTTGAGTTTACGACTCCCTGTAGTTAACTTGATTAATCGTATAAGTATCTTTATACAGCCAGAAATTTTAGCACCGTACTCCAGAGCCAAGCTGTGAATGGCTAACAGTAATTTATTAGTGTTTGCATCCTGCAACCATGCTCTCGATCGAAATCCCCTCTCGGGTTGGAGCTGCTTCAAACTAAGAAATATTTCATTTCAACGCCGAGTCCTAGAGCTGAAAGTGTTTGAGCGCTCGAAATCTTTTGCTTCATGTTACTACAAAAATGGAAATACGCTTTCTCCATTGATGGGCCTCGACGGGAGATTTTGCTTTCGAGTCCTTTCCTTGAGCTGTAATTGCGAATTGTTTTGCTATTTCAATAAGGATTTTGTCTTGTTTCAGTGGTTGACACCCAGTGAGGCTCTTCATCCCTGTTGTTGTTACTTACGGCTGGACACACCTGCCCTGTCATTTACCGAGAGCGAATCTTTTATCTCTGTTTCAATCATTTTCTATTAAAATTTTACTGATGTCGTTAATAATTCAGTAAGACTTTGCTAGAATTCTAAAACCAGCAGCTTGCAAGCTTCAAATATATATGTTTTTCCTACATTGAGAAATATCACTGACCCGACTATTCCGAAATGATATATATATATATATTTATTTATTTGTACATATTTGGTATTGTTTTTGGTTCAAATTTGGTAAGAAGAAGTACCTTGAGTCTAATGGTTCTAATATCAGAAAAAAATCTCGTGCAGATGGTTTCAGGCCCTTTAGCCTAATTTTTGAACCAACGCCATTCATATTTAAGCTACTTGAAAAAAGACATGAATAAGGACATTTATTAATAATAAGCTAGCTGAGTGTTGTATGGATAAGCCTCTAACTCAATTCAAAGAATAGGTATATTTTGATAAAGATTGCCATTGCAGGTTGTATATTTTAGATAACGTCTTTCAATATTGATTGACCGGGAAGGTGGATCAAGGAAATCGAAGCAAACCAGTTTTCGCCAGGTTATATATACATTGTATAATATTAAAATCAAAGATGCAACCCGACGACCAACGCAACATTCCAGACTTGGTTTTAATGCAGAACACAGACATGCTATCCTGAGCATTGTCAGCCAGATTTGAGGCGTTGCTAGGCGACTTACCAAGATCTTAAACTTAATGTCATCACAAGGAAAATTGAAAGTAATTAGCAAAATCAAGAGTAAGATTAAAAAGAGACTTTTACAACTCGCATGGTAACCGCATTATCGACTTAAAACTTAAAAACAGCAACAAAAAAGTGAAAGAAATGAAGGATAAAAGCGAGCTTCTTTTCGTGACCTGCGTTGTGTTCTTTAAGTTTCTTTGCATCACCTTTGACCAAAAACTTTTTTATATAATTATTATTTTTTCCATATAATAGAAGAAAAAGTGTTCTAGAAAAGATAGCATAAAAGAAAAAAATCAAAGAATAAATTAAGTAAATATGATACGGTTTTCCAGCTTTTCAATCGTTTTTTTATTTTATTTGAAAAGCGGTCTGTGGCCCCAGTGATGGTAAAGTTTGTTCAGCTAACTTTCCCGAACTTTGACGTTTTTTTTCATCTTTGTTGAGCTTCTGCGATCTATTGACAAACATAGTAAAGGCTACAGCACAAGAAATTCCAATTTATTTTGAAAAACAGCTGAACAAAGCTGCACTTGTCAATCAAAGAACGCGACCGCTAAAAAGCAACTTAGCTCGGGGGGGGGGGGGGGGGGGGGAATGTGGTTTACGCATCTCTTTTTGAAAATACTTAACTATAGGCTGTGGAATATCATAGAAAAATAAAGATGACTCGTACAGAAGCCTGCCTTGAAATTTGTTAACAAATTTTTTTATTCAGTACAAAAATTGAGTTAATTAACAGTTATTAGCTATTATTATTTCCAGAGGAATTAGATGTTTCTTATTCCAATCCATGTTTTGGTAAATATTTGTTGGTTGAGCACCAAGCCCACCTACCTGGGGCTTCAGAATAGTGAAATAATGTTGAAAGTTTTTAATAATTCTTTTTGTTAATTCGAAGAAAAAGAATGAAAAGAAAAAAAAAAGAAATTCAAAAGATTGAGGGAATTAAATTAAAAGGAAAAGTTAGAAAGAAAGAAAGAAAAAAAGAAAAAAAGAAAGAAAGAAAGGAAGAAAGAAAGAAAGGAAGAAAGCAATGAGTCAGAAAATTGAAGAACAGCTTTTGAAACTCGCTGAGAATTTATTTCAAAAGGGTTAGCGATTAAATAGAGAGAGAGTGAAAGAAAAAGAAAAGAAAATATAGGACGAAGAAAAAAACTAAAATTTACGAAAAAAAGTAGCATTTTGACGTCAGAATTCATGACGTCATTGCCACAGTTGCGCTCTACTTGGTTTTGCGGTGCAAAGAGTTCATTAAATGTCCTTTTCTAGCCGCAAAGCATGTTTGAAGCCGCGCAATGTACCACCCACAAGTAAATCAAACCTATACCCGAGGGAAAGATAAGTATACAAACATCGCAAAACAGTGTTATACAAGAATCCTGTCATGTATGCTCACACTTCCGGAGCTCCTAATGTGTGTGGTTCAGCTGGTAATGTTAATTGGAACTTAAAATGGCATGAGAACGTTAAATTGGTCTACTAGGAGTGGGTTGAAATACTCGCACGTTCCTTCTTATCTAATTTTAGTTTGGTCTAATTTCTTGCTCCACTATTCTGCTATACAATGAATAGCTTATCTGGAGGCTTCCTAATGCATTACTTTGATGTAAGCTCGATCATTTAAAGTCTATTTGAGTTTCCGTCGTGGAATGACAGAATATCGCCAACATCTGACTGTGTGCTAACACGCCCCAAGGCAAAAAATAAAAAAATAAAAAAATCGCGAGAACGGACTTACAAAATAAAAATAGATAATTTATGACGAAATATTGCACGATCGTCTATATTCGTCATGACATTCGGATCCTAAAAGTTGTTTTCCTAGCAGTGCAAGCTTATCAAACGTTTTATTGAGACTTTAAGAAACGCTTGCATCGTTCGTTTTCAGTTATCAGATTTACTGATGTGTTCCCAGAATGACGTCATCTTGATTTACCATCCAAATCCAATTAAAACTGATAGACAAGTTTGAAAGCCAGGGAGGAAAATGAAAAATCCAAGACTACTTATTCGTGTTTTGAAAAGGTGATTTAGTTTTCTCGTTGTTAGAGCTTTTGAGCTCTACGACAGATACACTCATTCAAAACACGCCAAATTCTTCGAAGCTACACCGGGAGCCATGACAACTAATCACTCTACATCGTGAAGCGAGTGGCCATCTGAGGAGACTACGCTACGAAACGTCTTCGAAGCGGGCTGTTAGTTTGAACTCACCGGTGGAAAAATCAAGCTGTGATTTTAAAACCAAGGGGGTAGGATATTTATTTCATTGCATTCAGTCCTTAGGAGGTTTTGAGGACGCCAATGAGGGGTCGTTCCTTCCGGTAAGTGTAGTAGGACAAAGACGATGAATTTTCTAGTAAAATTTTGTATGACAATAAAAGGCGGTGCGTGTGGGCTTTGAGTTAGAGCTTTAATAATCATCAAGAACTCCTTTTGTCGCAGAAAAACGGGAAAAAAGTTCTGTTCTTTCGGTTTTTTCCGAGTGCTTGAAGAACCTAAGTACACAAATAACACTTCAAAATTAAGATTATCTTCAGTTTTCTAATTCATTAAAGCTATCTTTTCTAACTATCATTTCTCCTCGGGGTATTCTTTGGTCCTTCGAATCAAAGTGGCAATAAATTATCCTCAAACATCTTCCGGTAGAACCAATCTATTTGGCGTGCGTTAACCGACATATTTATAACCATAGTCGTAGCTTTCACTAAAGTCTAAAAAGAGTATATTTCTGCGATTACCATGAAGCTAACTTATATTCAAAATTTTTTCTTAACTGAATCGTAATATCACGAGCCAATATAAAAAATGAAATGTCAAAGGAGCTTTGAGGACAGGTTGTGACGGGTTAGAAATGTTTGTTTTTTTCTTCTTCCGAACTGGCTGGCTTTTCATTTGTTCAATCAGTTATCTTGCCATAAATAACCGGAAATAAGTTTTGCTATCTCTCTAGCGTTTATTCATTCTGTTTGTCGTAGGATATTAGTGCTTTTTAATTGCATTCTAAATATAAATCATTTCAATTATATGGGTAGCAACAAGGCATATGTACCGTTCGATCGGACATTTTGGGATCATTTGATATTTTTACATTAATTATAGACAAATAAATAATTCGTCTTCTTTAGTGTTATACTAATTAATCAGTTTAAGGCAAAGTGATAAAAGTTTCCAGTTGCTCCAGTGTTACAGTTTTCACAGCCATAGCCGATCTTAGTCACTCAGGTCAATCAACCGTTTTTTAAAGCATTCTTTCTTTCGATGGCAAGTTGCTGTCCAATGCTCTTAAGCTATAATTTTGTTCAAACTGAAGAAGAGCCTCTAAAGACACCGAAACCATGACAACTAAGCCAGAAAGCTGGTTGCTAAGCTATATGGAATTGCCATAGCAACTAAGTACACACAAGTGGAAGTGAGGTGTTACTAAGTTGATAGATTGGTTTACAGCTAGTTCGTTGTACCTCTGAGAACATGTTTTTCAAAATTCAATTGCTATCTAAATCACAACAGACTTCACAAAAGATTAGGCGTCAAACTACCTATGAAACCTCTTGTTTAGCTTTATTCTCTTTAAAGAATTAAAAAATATAATATATATTGTTTGCCTTTTCGCTGGCAAACGCGTTTGTAGCGGTGAGCACATGTTCCGATTTCTAGACAATGAGCGTCACGTGATCGCTCCACCGCAATGACGTCATCCTATCGCGTATTCTTCGTTATCAGAATATCAAAAATCTAATTAAATTCACTTCTTGAATCTCAGAGAACGGAAAATTTCTATTGATGAACAAACTGAAACAGCAAACACGACAAAGTTCTAAGATTAAAATCATTTATTGGAACCGATTTAAGTGTGTTTGTTAAATACAAATTTAACCCGAAAATATACATAGTCGATTGTTTAAAATTGAAGGGAAATACGAAAAAAGGGTGTGAAAGTGTAAACTGCATTCTGATAATTATATCCGTCAGTTGTCATTTTAATGAATACGCAAAATATTTTACATGTTTTTTTTACTGAGCTATATAAACTTTATTCGTATTTACGCTCAAAAATACTTGTTTTTGGTTCATAAAGTGATTCTTCTAGTGCTTTCCATTTTTTTTTTCTCTGCGGGAAAAATCATTATGTTTTGTGATCATCACAATATAAGGACGTTTAGAGGAAAGTGAGTATACCTCATTAACTGCTTGTGATGTCTGGCTCGTTTCCTCGGGTATATCTCTGAACTAAATGGTTCAAAATATACATGGATTGAGGTGGCCAATAGCTCGACAGCTGCTTAAATCAAGCTTTTAATACAGAAAACCACAGTTTGATATCGATATTGGGTACTGTTAACCTTACCGCAGTGTAAACATCAATCTAACTCTTCGTCTCTCAATACCAAACAAAGCAGTCAACCAATATTGAAAGTCTCGTTACCAAAACTTATATATATTATTTGATTTTGAGATCAAGTTATTCCAAAAACAATGCTCTTCTATTAAGCTCGTGTACTAAGAGAATAAATGTGACTTTTGAGTATTAAACAAACGGTGTTGCGCTCGAGATAAAAATAAAGAAATTGATCCACCAATAAAAGCCTTGAGAAGAAGCCATCAGCCTATATCCGGCTACACCGACACACTTTGATTATCATAGTGATGTTCAGCGACATATGAATCGAACACTTGGAAGGCTTTCTGCCCGTCTAAGTCTTTGACGTCACAGGAAAAAAAAGCGCAACCAGAGATTTTGTCACTTGTGGTTCTAAAGACAGACCGTCCAAAATCGCTAAAGAAAAACCATATGTATTGGCGAACGTTCTACGTTTGACTTGATTTTCTACATCTTTCAAGTGGTTTGGATCTGGATAACTGTTGTATGATAGCAAAATGAAGAGTCGAAACGCAATATGAAGGTAAAGCCGGTTGTTCATTTATTGATGTTTTTTGGTATCGAATACGTTGTAAGCATTATTCATCGGTTTTTTTTTTCCCTCCTACATATATAGTCTAGACTTTCTCTCGTATAATATATTCACTATAATTTCAATTGAATCCAAGTATCCCTTTGACATTGAGTTTCAACTAATGTTCACTTTTGTCATTATTAGTACGATTGTGTGCGAAAGGGTTGAAATAATCTTCAAATTGACATCCCAGACGCGTTCTTTTCTCTCTGGAAGTTTAATTTTTTTCATTTTCAAGTACAATTAATTGATTTTATACGATTTTCTA
Organism: Actinia equina; assembly: GCA_011057435.1. Taxonomy (NCBI): domain Eukaryota; kingdom Metazoa; phylum Cnidaria; class Anthozoa; order Actiniaria; family Actiniidae; genus Actinia; species Actinia equina. The sequence continues at coordinate 291,769 of WHPX01001190.1, forward strand.
GCGATATGCGAAGAGTCGTAGTCAATTGAAAGAGAACTTTCTCAGCCATTGATCAGCTGTAAACTGTATCTAGCCAAAATCGACTCAAAAGAAACAACAAACAACAAAACAAAACAACAAAATCTGTACGGCAGACGGAAGAAAGAAGACCAGTAATTACCAGCTTAAACGGGAATATTTTTTTAATATACAAAATTAAAAAATCACTTGGCAACCCTTGTTTCGCGGTGACGAAGAAAATATCCATAGTCATCGACAGGCTGTCCATTAGCAGACATTTCGCGCGCCTAAAGACAACACTCCACTCGATACCAGTTTTTTTTCTTTCGTTCGTTGTGGCGGGAACTTTTTCCATGTAATACTACAACCGTTATAAGATTGGAACCAGCAGGCATTTTCTTTTGTTTGACCTTGATTTATTCTCTCGATTACAGACCTTCTGTAAAACGGCGATTCAAAAACCAATATTCTCGCACATGGTCGCTCAGTGGAGCAAAGGCTATTCATTAAAAATAGATTTGGATACATAAAGCCATTGGATTTTAACGAGGAATGGCTTGGAGCAGCACGAGCGTGCGCATCATCGGAGTCTGCAAATATCCCCTGTGACGCGCCACTTGATAGCGTTATTATTTCGTGTTATTTAAGTTTCCTTTTCATACGGGTGGTTTTTTCAAATGGTCTTCATTTTTCCGGCACGAACGTATTGTCAGTTGGCTTTTTGTACTTGTATAGACACAGCCACGCTAGCGTTTAATGAAATCTTGGGCTAATCTAGA
>WHPX01001191.1:0-45000 GCA_011057435.1 Actinia equina
TCTCTCTCTTTTTCCTCTTTTTCTTTTCTTCGTGTTTTTTTTTTTTTTTGTTCAGAGAAACAAGGAGATATTCGAGCTATGGGCAACGCCTTTAAATTAACTGCCAGATACTAACCTATGAAATGTATGACTCCTGCACATAACTTAGGTTGTTTGGACAAGGTCTGTTCACTGGCAATTTTTTGTCTGGATAGTGCTGTACAAAAAGCGATCCAGAAACGCGTACTGTGATTTAAACAGAATGGCAACAATATGATTATTGATATATAAAATTTGTGTTGGCTAGATAAAAAAATCCAACTCCTTCCTGAAGTCCCAATTTGTCTTTTGGGTAGGCATACACAAATGTTCCAACATAGCAGGATTCTGGTGTACAAGAAAGCCCAAATACAATTTAGACTGGTTAAAAATTTTTGTCATACAAAAACTATGAATGGAACTTATAGCAATCAGCAACGAGTCCAGAAAATCAGACTATCCCTCCCCCTCTCTCCAGTTCTATTCTTTATTCGTAAACCAAGCTGCGAACCAAAGACTACCCCCCCCCTCCCAGTTCTATTATTTATTTGTACCATCAGACCGAGACAAGGATCATCCATACCCTCCCATCCCAGTGCTAGCTTTATCTGTACAAGCAAACACCTGAGACCAAGAAAACAACACAATACACTCTCCCCTCCCGTTCTATTCTGTATGCTGGACAATCAAACCTGAGCCCAAGAACTCCAACAATACCCTCCCTCCTAGGTTCTATTTTTCTCCGTACAACCAAGCTGAGACACGAAGACCACACCCCTCCAAGTTGTATGCTGGATTCTGCACAAGCAAACCGACTACAGACTATCCAACCCCCTCCCCAGGCTATTTTTATTCTGGACAATCAAACCATTGACCAAAGACTACCCCACCCCTCCCCCCCAAGTATCCAGTATAACTGAACTAGGAGTATCTCTTATAGCTGACCAGCAAGTATCCATGATACCTGACTATGGTATCCCTATTGATGAACTAGGAGTATCCCGGATACTGAACGAGGAGTATCCGTGATACCTGAAACTAGGGAGTATCCCAGTTATACGGAATAGGAGTATCCCTTATACCCTGAACCAGGAGTATCCCCTTATACAGAGACGTGAAGAGTATCCCTTATACCTGAACTAGAGTATCCCTCATACCTGATACTAGGAGTATCCCCTTATACCTGAACTAGGAGTTATCGCTTTTCCTTATACATGAACTAGGAGTATCCCTATAGCCTGAACTAGGAGTTATCCCGTATAGGCTGAAATAGGAGTTTCCCTTTACCTGAACTAGGAGTATCCCTAAAGCTACTAGGAGTATCCCTTATAGTCTGAACTAGGAGTATCCCTGTACCTGAAATAGGAGTATACACTATAGCTGAAAATAGGAGTATCCTTACGTGACTAGGAAATCTGATTATGTGTAACTTAATATTAGATTGAATACTCTCTCAAACCAAGACAAGGAAAAGACACATGATTTACTTTTTAAAAGAGTTTTATTACCGGGAAACAAGAGGAACACCAGGACTACATGAGGTTAGAAAAAGGGCTATCTATCACCAACTGATCGATGTTCACGAAAAACTTGAGGAAGAAAGAAAAATACATTGTGTAGTTGTGTTAGATTGTACTGTTGTATGAATGCAAGTTAAAAAAAAATCAGGGGAGCGGTATGAAGGTTAGAGGGTTATAGAGGAAATGTTATGAAGCGACTGATAACAAAAGTACTATCCCTGTCTCTTTTCTTCACTGAAAACAGCGTTTAGTTGATTCTCTTATCGCTTTACAATTCTTCATAGTCTGGTACACCAAAATACTGTAGTCGATCTCGGAATAAAGGAAGCAAGAAAAAAAAAAAAGCCGCGATTATTTAATGCAAAATTTTGCACTCGCAGTGATTAAGAAAGTAAATGACTTATCAGTGTCATAAGCTATGTGGGCACAGCCATGGCAAAGCATGTGTCCACATAATCCTTGAGCTAGAATAACCTCGGAACACTTGTTACACTCTAAGAAATCATGTATGATACAGCTGTTAAACTGAATGACTTCAAGAAGTGGAAAGGTTATATTTCTTATGAGCGAAGGGAAGAGAAAGAGAGTGAAGGCATAAAGAACACTTACTTTTCTCTTGCATGATGAGTTGTGCACACCAAGCGACAGTCATCGGTCATCATCAGGTTTTCCCTCTCGGCCCGTCCCTGGCCTTAGGGCACAACTGCTCTGGGAAAACGTCCTCTGAGCAGATGTTTGAACTTGGTTTTGTCCATTATCATTTTTCTGGCTTGCATTGGATCTATCTGGAGGAGATCCTCAACTCGCTTCCAAACTCTTGAGGTGGTCCTTTTATCGAAAAGGACCTGTTCTGGAGGGCGTCATTCTCCATGCGACCAAACATGGGCCATGTATTTAAGATGTTGGACATGGCAATAATCCTGGATGGAACTGGATTTTGTATATCCCGTAGTCGCTTATTGATATTTTTATCCCCCAATCCAGCTGTCCTTCCACCAAGGAGCTGGGTCCGACACCCTTTAATTTTCTTTGCTTGTTACAAGGAACATTTTTCCTTGCCTAATCTCCCGATCCCATACCATACAGGTTCTATTTTTCCTTGTACATTGTTTCTCTTCATAATTTATCCAACAACGCCAAACTTGTTTACGTTGGTTAATTAATTTATATGTTTGTACATGCTTTTCTCGTGGAAGGGAATTTTCTTTTCGGTTTTTAGTTTATGTCATGGTAAAATGCGTTTAGGAGATGAGACGAATATTTTTTTTGGCTATTTAGTAAAAGTACACAAGTGATTATTGAAAATCTCCCGTTGCGCTTGTTTTTTATACTTAAACTCAAATTTATAAATTGATATTTTTTTCATTTTCACACAGTGAAGTTTATTTTGAAAGTCACAATAGAAGACAAATGTTTAATCCGTTTACTCCCCTTCACGTGTGTGGCAATATTGTAAAACATTGACTGGAATGGACTGGACTGGACTGGACTGGACTGGCCTGAAAAAAATCTGTAAAACATGGACTGGACTGGACTGGACTGGACTCGAAATCTGTAAACTGGACTGGACTGGACTCGAAAACCTTTAAACACATAGACTGGACTCGAAATCTGTAAAACATGGACTCAAAATAATAAGCTTAAATAACCGGAAATGACTCACGACTTCAGCTTATTATCTGTAAGCTTGATTATACATTGGAAAAAATTGCCCATACATTAATTGGAATATTTGCTCTTTTCGGTCTTTTTCCTCTCTTTCCATAGCAAAAGGTCGTCTTAAAGTAAAGTCATATAGCACAAGTAAACTGTGTGACACAACATCATAAATGACCCGTAAATCTTCTGTTCTTTCGCTAACTACCGTAGTTAGCGTGTTTTCGAGGCTACGAAACCTAAGAAACCATAAGAGGCAACTGTATAGTGAACACAGCTTATAAAATCAGCTAAAATACGGTTCCAAATTTTAACAAGTTCCTATGAATTATATACCAAAATGTTCAGGAAAGCCCGGGGTTTTCAATCCACTCTTTGCTTTTTTGACAGGTTCTGTTTTATTTCAAGGAGAGACGATTTTCTAGCTTGACCCCGGTTATGTCATGCATTTTCTCTTGTAAAACACATCCAATAGCGTACATTCAACTCAAAAAGTACGGTGGTTTTTTTCAATAGGATTCAATCTAAACCGTATATTACAGTCCGTGAATAGCTGAATTAACTGAATCCACTTCTGTTTTTTGCCTAGATAGTCATTGTTTTGAGAAATGATCCAAAAACCGTGTACAACTTCAACGGCAACACGGGAAAATAGAGCTTTGACTTTGGGAGTACACGACACTTTATTAACCCAAAATATTCACGGATATCGCCGAAGTTCTCTGTAATCACCTTGGCATGTCCTATTGGATAAGATTTAGCTTTGTTTTGAGCTGGGTAAAGCGAGCAAAAATCCAAATATTTTTGATTTCGTTTGGGCCGCACTCATAAATAGCTTGGAGCCTGAAGTGCGCCCGCCATAGAATGCGTCACGAGGTTCTAGTCTAGTTACTAATTCAAAATTCTTCGAAAAGGTTTTGAATTCCTTTGTTCGAGTTAGGAGTTCAAATCACACTCCCAAATACGCTTCACATCATATCCCAAGGATCTCAAAACGCTCTTCTCGAGAGAGTTGCTAAATATATGTCGGCATTCTTAGTATCTTTCTTGATGGCATTAAAATCATCACCGTGAAAACATTTATTGTGTGCATGTGTAACACATCCATAAAACTCGAAAACTTCTTTCGTTTCCTCACAATACCCATCTACGAACATCGTTTTTCCAGTCAAATGATCCTTAATGCAAAATTCTCCGCCGTTTTCCGCATGCTGAATATTTTTTCCTGTCAAATAGCGAATAAACTCTAGCCACTGAAGTGAAACAATGGAATAAGGCTTAAAGCTTGTACGGTATCGATTTTTCGGAACTATTCCGATGGTGTTAGGCTTTAAAAATTTTGACCGGTACACGGCCATGCAAAAGCTAGCTATGGTAACATACCTAAAAACGTCAACTCCCGTTTCTTCGAGAAAAAGTGAACGGAATTTTATACAGCTTTCTCTCAAAATCCTAACATCCTGTACGCAATAGGCCTTGATCTCATCCTTAAATACGAAATGGTAATTACGAGCACGTTGTTCTCTGTGCCACTCCAAAAACTTAAGCCTCGAGGAAGAGTCCATTTCTCCCGGGGAATAATATTCCACGTCACGTAGGGCCCCTTCATAATCCCAGTTTTCACGGCAATTGAATCGGTGGGGAAAAGTACCTTACTTATACTCAGATTCATCAAGACCAAAGATCTTAGGCAGTTTTGCGAGGCTTGTCTGAAAAAAATTTAGACTATCAATAATCCGTATGTCGTATTCTTTGACAAAAAGTTGCATAATTTTCTGGACTGATCGAATGATCTGTGTATTGGCAGTTGGTCGATTTTTCATCAACCATTGTAAAATAAAGAAGCTGTCAAAGGACTTCGAATTGTGTGCAATGGCTGTAATTCCGGAGTGATCTTCACGGAAAAGGAATTCACAAAATTCCTGTAATGCTGAATACCCCTCAAAAATACTGACATCACCTACAAAGTCCTGCGCAACAGCAAAATTAACAATATGTTCTCCACTTGACTGATCTGTTTCGAAATCAAAAAAAATTAACTGTTCTGAGGGAGATTTAGGCTTCTGAACTTGCATAAAGCACAAATGACTTTCAGAAACGAACCGCTTACAATTTTTGCAGAACCTTTCACCACACAGATGCGCTTGTTTTCGCTCTGTTCTGACTATGGCGTTACACTCGACACATCGATAAGTTGTCTCACACTTTGAAGGATAAACCCTGTTTCCACGAACATACTGTTTTTTATGAGCGTCATGACAAATTTGATCTCTACAAAATTTATGACAATCTTGACACATTAAATTGTCTGAGCGCAAACAGTTGCGTCGTTGACACGTTTTACACACATCTAAACTTGGGTGCGTTCGGATATCGTGAAAACATTTCTTGCATTTTTCACAATAATGTCGCCTTCCGAAAAAACTTGGTAAACGTTTAGGTACTAGCGTATCGAAATGATTTTCATTATGATAAAGTATAATCTTGTTTGTTTTCGAAGGACCTTCCTACACAATCGCATTATTGGCAGCGAAACTATATACGATTATCTGAAAATCAGGCAGTGCTTTTTGAAACAAATCAACCTCTTCTAGACCACATTCACCAAATGGAACGTGCGCTTTTTGATGAAGCTCTATAGCTAAACGTTTTTGTATAGAACGGCCCATCTTGATCTGTCTTAGACGCGGATTACTTAAACACATTTCACGCCCCGTGATGATCGCCCTGGCACAGCATAAATTATCATTGCTCGTTATAGAAATCAAACTCTTCTTCATTTTCTTTTGCTTAGCATAGTTTAAGACCTTAAAACGATCCTTTCCCCGACCTCGGACTAAAGGCAACTTAACTGCTGTGTGAATTTCAAATGTTTCATCCATGGGAATTGTTTCATCTGACTGCAGAACCTTACTTAGCTCAGATAAAATCATACTTGCATTTTGCTCTGAAACACTAATAAGACGGGTAGAAACGGGTTTCTTAAGATGTTTAGAATCTATCATTACCCTCATCTTATCTCTAGAACTATCTAACTCACACTTAAGCTTAACATCCTGTATAACATCTGTAATTACGTTTTCCAATTGGTTTAGACAATCTCTTAGCAAATTCCCTACTACTATACCCACAGCTTTGGACCCACCCCCTCCCCTATCACTTTCGTGGTGAATTTTTAATTTCTGTATAAATTATCGAAAAGGTTAATTTATTCATATTTCTTGTTTTCGCGCGCAAAAAATTTTGGCTTTTTTATTCATGCAAGAACGATATTTTTCATTCCCTGTTTATCCCTTCCCGTAGACGAGAAAAAGTAGGAACACAGGATATGTTTTTTAAAAATGTTTAATATTACATTGTAATTACATAAATGATGGTATAAAAATAGTAAATAGTAAAATAGTAATAGTAAAATAGTAAATAGTAAATAGCATAATAATTTTTGTATCATGACTTGATATGGATCTCGTTTTCACTGAAACACAAGTTGACAAGAAGAGTGATTACATCAATAGTTAAGATCAATGATGGAAAATCAGATGTTCTTACCTTGTTTTCTTTATCGAAAACAATTTTCGACGCCTTATGCATGGCGTCGAAAAGCTTTGGGTCCGGCATTTTATTTCCCATCACAACACTCACCACTGAAATATCCGAACTACAAACAGAAAAAAAAAAAAGACAAAAAAATTGATAGATTAAGTTACTGTTAAGTTTTTCTATCTACTGGTAAGCAAAAAGAAAAAAAAAAAAGTGAATAACTTACACGCAGATTGGACATTTGTCCAAATCGAATGCTCTGTGAGCACATGCATGACAAAGCATGTGCCCACAGAGCCCTAAGAATATTTTCACATTTCCTCCACAAAGTGGAGTAGCACACGCTGTGAAAAAAGAAAAAAAGAGGAAGACATGTAAGTTGAAGTAGGTGATAAGGAAAAAAAAAAAGAGTTTTGACGATAAGAGAGATGATACTTTGAGATCACTTACTCGATGGACGTGTGTTTGAAGACATCTTTTTGCAACTGTCCGAGAGGGTACACTTAACGTGGTATCTTATAATGGGATTCTTTTAACCAAATATCCCTCCCACCCACCACAATGTGTAACTGACATCAGTTTGGACACTTTTTTAATTTCCTTTCCTTCAAGTTTACATTTCTAAATTACCATGACTCTAATAGTTTTTGTACCACGATTCACATTTTTCCCACGAATTCGAAGCACGAAGAAAACGAAATTAATCTGAATCATGTGAGGAAACCTAAGAAATGTTGCGCGTACAATGTGTTTTTTCCGCATTCGCCCTTTTTTTATTAATCATCTTACATTCCATATGAAGTATCCTTCAGTTTTTGTTTTTCATTACGCAACTCTCTCACACACACACACACAAACCTATCACTAAGTGTCACTTTTTTTTTCAATTTCTTCTTACTGAGGTTTACATTTCTAAGTTACCATGACTCTAATAGTTTTTGTATCACGATACACATTTTCCCACGAATTAGTAGCACGAAGAAAACGAAATTAATCTGAAACATGTGAGGAAACCTAAGAAATGTTGTGCGTACAAGGTGTTTTTGCGCATTCACCCTTTCCATATGAAGTATCCTTCAGCTTTTGTTTTTCATTACGCAAACTCGCTCTCTCACACACACATACAAACCTATCACTAAGTGTCACTTTTTTTCAATTTCTTCGTACTGAGGTTTACATTTCTAAGTTACGATGACGCCAATAGTTTTTGTTTTAAGAAACCCATACGCCTTACCCTTAACTTCTTTTTTTACAATGAAATTAGAAGAAAGAAAAAAAGTGTGAAAATCTAAAAACCGGCATTACATGTGTAATAGGGCTTTTTTTTTTTTTTTGCGCATTCCATTCCATTTTCTAATTACGTGCCTTTACAGAGTAAGAGACGTACATAGTTTACTTTTTGAGTTGCTATATACACAAATATAGTTTTTTGTTTTTGTTTTTTTTTTTTGTTTTCGTATCCAACACAACGTCAGTTATACACTTAATATTGTATGCGCAATTCTGTTCATTACGATTTCTAGGTAAAAACAAGCGCACAATTCTATTGAAAAGAATAGTAAGAAGTACGATTTTCCTCACCCCTCATCCTTCATTACACCCTACTACCCATATCCTTAGGTAATTACCCTTTTTTTTTTCGTTGCATTCTTATAGGTACCGCTGTTTTGCTCTTTTGTGTGTTGTGCGTCATTGCGTGGGTATGTTGACTCTAGTGTGCTTGGTTTTTTTTTTCCGATACTCACATATCTAAGTAACGTTTTTTTATGAAATGTACCAACATGTTTTGAGCACTTTTTTTTTTCGTATCACAGTGAATTTTCCAACAGCTAGAGTGACATTTTTTTATTAATCCAATCAATGTGTTTGATTTTTTTTTTTTAATAATAGGATCAACATTCTTTCGTTGGTTTGTTAACAACAGCGATTCAATACTTCAATTCACCCCCCCCCCCCCAACACACACACACACACCATCCTTCCACATGGTTTCAGGATCATGTTACATTTACCGCACCCATCAAGAACACGTGACTTCAATCTTATAAGTACGCGTACTCACTTTCATTGCCCTCACTCCAACGATTTTCACTCCATCTAGTGTTCACGAATTTTTAAAGCTTCTATCTTTACTTATTCATCAACATGGTGTCTTTGGAAAACTACAAATGTTTTTGCCCTGAGTCCTCTGGCTTGGAATTGTTTACAAGCAGGAAAGGAGAGCAATATATAAATGTAAAAAAGCTGGTTGTGGTTTTTTCACACCTGCACGAGACATGAACGACTACCTCACAAACATAGAAGAAAAGCTACTCGATGAATACAAAATATTACAGATAGTAATATGCGATCATCTCATGCCTGCTACCCTTTGGATCTCGAAGAGTCAAAAGAATCCAGGGAAGCCGTTTTTCAAGTGTGGAGAAAGGGAGAACTGTAGCTTTTTCCAATGGGGCGATCAATCTCCAAGTTTTGCTACATTGCAAAACCTAGAGAAGAGGAAGGCGAAGTGGTCCGTTGCTACTGCAGATAAGGCCACCATGACTGATGATGATGTTGAAGTACTTGAGCCACCAAGACCTAAGAAAACCAAAGTCAGTTTGAATAAGGAATATGTGAAGAAGAAGAAGATGAATCGCGACAACGAACCATCACAAAAAATGAACAAATGAACTGCATCTCTAAACTTTCTTATTGATAAGTTTGTAAATTGCATGATTTGTTTACGACTTTGATTTTTTTCAATAAAAAATTTTGTAAGTTCAAACATGTTCTGTATGTATTTTTATTATGAGGATGATAAATTCGAGAAAGATTTGAGCCAATAGATAATACGTTTGAGACGTGGGTAAAGAATGAAATGTGGGAGGGGGATAATGACTCATGAATAATAAGAAAGTGTTTGATGTTTCGCAATTGCTAACACATGACTCGAGTGCTTCGAACCAAGTATAGATTTGTGGCTACACCTTGCTACTACTCACATACGACTAAGATGGGGAAGACTAAACACAGTAATAAGAAACGTCCCATCGATCCTATCACATTAAGAAAAACACAGAAAAAGACTGCAAATTGTTGAAAAGAACAAATCGAGAGTTAGAAAGGACGAATCCTGATCTCCAGAAGGTCATCCGTCTCCAAAAGAAGACAGCAAAACTGTTAAGCTACGTCGCTGATGGAATCGGTTCCGCAGAACGTTTCCATCCCTCACGCTCCTCTGATGAACACGAAGAAAGAAAAACGTATCAAGACTTGCATAATGCTTCATCTCCCGAAGATCAAGTCACTGCCCAAGAAAATAATCAAACGAACAATCTGTCTTACGAACTAAAACTAGTTTTGGAAAAACACGTTAAGAAATATGGTGCCCATGCATGTGCGTATTCCTCTAAGGTCAGTAGTGTAACAAACTCAGATAACCTTTTAAAAGATTGCATGAATGCCTTAGATAACTTGTTTGAAGAAGCAATTTCTGAAGTCAAAACAAAATGTAAGCTCGATGATCCAGTTAGAGATCGAATGCGCGTCATGGTCACTTCATCAGGATTTAAGAAACCTTTGAGCACGCGTCTCGTTAGTCTCAAAGAACAATCCCCTTCTTTGATACTTTCGGAAATTGCAAAAGTGTTGCAGTCGGACGAGGGGTTGAGATTGGATGAGAGTTTTACGATTGACATTGTTGCTCTTAAATCACCAACGGGCCGGGGTAAATCTTACAAGGTACTTAACTATCGGAAACACACAAAATTGAAAAAAAGCATAATAACGATTCGTAACAAAGATCATCTTTGTGCAGCTCGTGCCATAGTAACTGGTAAAGCAATGGCTCTCGATGATCATAGAGTGCGTCGGATAAAACAGGGGCGTCCAATTCAGAGGAGGTTAGCTGTAGAACTACACGAGAAAGCAGGAGTACCACTTGCACAATGTGGACTCGAAGAAATTCAAAAATTTCAACAAATCATGCCCGACTTTCAAATAAAGGTTATCAGTTTTCCTTCGAATAATTCTATTATTTTTGAGGGTAAAGAGAGCGACAAGCAAATCGTATTGTATTTTAACGATGGTCATTTCGATCTTATTAACCCAAAGAAACTTCCAGCTTTTTTCGGTAAGCGTTTTTACTGTAAAACCTGTAACAAATATTATACTGATGTGCGAGCACACCCATGTAACGATCCCTGCCGTGTCTGCGAGCGTAAAATTTGTGATAAGTCTTCAAGTATTATAGAATGTAAAGATTGTAATAAGCTTTGTCGTTCTCAAAAGTGCTTCGATGTACACAAAAAAGACAGCACTAAGAATGGAAAGAAATATCGATCAAAGTGTGCGAAGAGTTTCCGTTGCAAAAAATGTAATGCGACAGTTGCATCAGAACGAAAATTCCAACATCGTTGTGGTGAAATCCGGTGTTTTGTGTGTAAGGAGATGGTTTTAACGGTTCACAAATGTTTTATGCAGAGACAAGACCCAAAACAACCGTCTGAGAGACTCTTATTTTTTGATTTCGAAACAGACCAGTCGAGTAATGAGCACGTTGTCAACTTTGCAGTTTCTCAAAATTTCCAAGGCGAAACTTTTGTTTTCGAAGGTTATGATGCACTGGACGGATTTTGTAATTTTCTTTTCGAGGAGAATCACAAAGATTACACAGCTATAGCTCATAATGCAAAGTCCTTTGATAGCATCTTCATACTACGATGGTTATTACAGAATCGACCTACTGCTGATTTAAAGTGTATATGACAAGAAAAAATTTTAATGTTAAGAATGTGTATTTTATTGGCATTAATAAGAATATCACGGTTAAATTTGTTCCAAAAACGCATTTCTCTAGAAATTCAAAAAATTTTAGCACGAGTTGTGACGTCATTTTGTTTACAAGTCTCCAGATTTAGTTGCAAATACATGAAATATGTTTGAATATAGAATCTTAATTTCAAGTAGTACACTTTTCAGTTTCCCAACATTGGAAGAGTACTACGTAAGCTATCAAATGAAGCTGACTAAAATATGTCTTTTGTTGTTAATTCATATGAATTACAATTTATATTTAGTACATTACTACTGAATCTAGAGTACGTGTCAACAAAATGACGTCACAAATTGGGATTAACTTTCGCAAATATCTCAAGAAATAAGCTTTTGAAACAAATTTTGTTACGATATATTTATTATTACTAACAAACTATACATTTTAAATGATGGAATGTTTTCGTGTCATATACACTTTAAGTATAATTCGTAACGGACAAAAGATCATGCAACTCCTTGTTCGTGATTACAACATCAGGATTATAGATTCTATCAATTGGTTCGGTATGGGGTTAGATAAGCTAGCTAAGACCTTTGGGTTGGACACGAGTGAGTTTTCCAAGGGTACCTTTCCTCATCTTTTCAATAGAGCTGAGAATTTTGAGTATGTAGGACCCATTCCCAACTTAAAATATTATGCACCGGATACCTTACTCCCTGAGAAGCGTGCGAGACTTATTGATCGGCATAATTCGATGCGTGAAAGTGGTTACGTTTTCGATTTCAAACAAGAAATCTTGAAGTCTGTGAACAAGATGTCAATATTCTGAGAGAAAGCTGCCTTCGTTTTCGTTCCATTTTCCTTGAGGAAACTGAAACGGATCCTTTTCAATATGTCACCATTGCCGCCACCGTCATGGGTGTTTATAGGCATAAGTTCTTAAAACCAAACACGATTGCGATAGTACCAAAACATCTTTATCGAGGAATCAATAAGATGTATTCCAAAGATTCGATTCAATGGTTAAATTATCTGAAACACTGAAATTATCCATGCAGAAAACTCAGGCGAACATGTTATTCATGACGAGGAACAAGGAAAAAAATACTTTGTTGATGGATATGATCCCGTCAGTAAGATTGTATACGAATATTATGGGTGTGTTTACCATTCACACAACAAATGTTGTGATCCTACTTCTCCTAATCCGTTTCGATCCAATGTGAGCAATCTAGATATCTATGAACAAACGTTGAAAAGAGAACAGCGTCTCCATCAATTAGGGTACGAAGTTCGCTTTATTTGGGAGTGTGACTTTAAGACATTAATAAGTCATTCCCATGCCTTTCGAAATTTCATAAGTACACACGAGCTCGTAGGTCACCTTTATCCTAAAGACTCATTTTTCGGTGGTCGTACTAACGGATTCAAATTATTTTATTCGTGTGCTCCGGGTGAAAGAATTCGATATGCGGATGTTACTTCACTTTATCCATTTGTTATGAAGACGAAAAAATTTCCGAGATCTCATCCGATCCTTCTTACCAAAGACTTTCAAAACATCGAATCCTACTTTGGTCTTGTCAAGTGTAAAGTACTAGCTCCTGAAGGACTGTTTTTTTCCAGTTTTGCCTGTTAGGATAGACGGAAAGCTATATTTTCTCTTGTGTAAGGAATGTGCCATTGCTCATTTAAACAAGTGTTCGCATTCGAGAGAAGAAAGGAGTTTTTGGGGAACTTGGGCAACTCCAGAGATAAACAAGGCTATCGAGAAAGGATACCAAATCCTTGAGATAAAGGAAATTTGGCATTTTCCTGAATCTTCTTCTGAATTGTTCGCTGACTATGTGAATAGTTTTTTAAGGAGCAAACAAGAAAGCTCCAATTTTCCCTCTTGGGCTACGACGCAAGACGATAAAGATCGTTATATACAAAGTTACTTTGAGCACGAGGGCATACATTTAAGACCAGAGAAAATTCAAACTAACCATGGTTTAAGAGCAATTTCTAAATTATGCCTTAATTCTCTTTGGGGTAGGTTTGGGATGAACACAGATCGTGTACAATCGGAATTAATACACGATCCAAAAAGGTTTTACGATATCCTGAATGCTAGTGACCATGAAGTTCATGACATGCATTTAATTAATGATGAAGTTGTAGAATTAGTCTTTCAGAAAAAGAAAGAATACGAACGTGAAAGTCCAGTAACGAATATTTTTTTAGCAATTTTTACCACATGCTGGGCCAGATTAGAGTTGTACGAACTACTAGATAGATACAAAGAACGAATACTTTATTGCGATACAGATTCGATTATCCTAGTTGAACGACATGGTGACCCCGGCATTGAGCTCAGCGACTATCTTGGTGGTCTGACTGACGAGATAGCAAAAGACCACGGGCCAGAACATTTTATACAAGAATTCATTTGCTGTGGCCCTAAGAATTATGCTTATAAAGTATCAGATGGAACATGCGTAGTCAAGGTGAAAGGATTTTATTTGAATTATGAAAACGCTAGAGAACTCAATATGGACAGTATGAGAACCATGGTGCAGAACATGAACCTAAAAACTGTCATCACTATAGTGAACGAAAATAAAATCACGCGTGAACCGATCACGCGAAGAATCGTAAATAAGAGAGAGGAGAAAAAGTACCAGCTCGTTTACGACAAGAGGATTATCATGAACAATGGTGAATATTCATTACCGTTTGGTTACAATTGGACTCCTCGTGACGATAGCTTCCCCGTCAACAGAGGTCAAATCACGCATGACGGCCTTGATTTCTCTGACGTAAAATTGTACTCTGAACACTACACTGTGCCCGAGAATACTCTAGGGGAACTATTTCCTTACAACAATGGAGAGGAGGATAAAGAGGATGAGAATGATGTTGATATTGATTTGATGGTCACATCCGAGTCAGAAGAAAGCGAAGATGGACTTACCCATGAAGACATAGATTTCATTGCAGATGATGACAATCAACACTTCGAGGATCCTTCCTTTTACAGAGCACTACAAAATGAAATGTAAACTTTATGAACATGATATTCCCTCTTATGGATATGTTATTCATTACTATTCAATCAGTTTTCTTTAGCATTAGTCGTAGTTTATTCGTAGCAGTTGCTTGAATTTAGAGTTTTACAACATATGACGATTATTCATAGCTTGATAAGTTTGATTACAATCAACATTTTACAATCCGAGTGATAAGATGGTTTAAGTCAAGATCATATTACTTTACATCATTTGAATAAGGTTTAGCATGAGCAATAGCTCCTAGTAATTTGGTAGAAATGCCTAGTAATTTGAAATCGAGAGATTTTCTCAACACAACGATATTGACAGATTGCTAATGTCGTGCAACATATTGTTACCAAAACCTTATCACAACATATAACTATATTCATAGGTTGATAGGTTTGATTGCTAAATTTTTCAAATGATAATCATGATAGTTTGAATCAAGTACATATTACTCAACATGATGTGAATAAACGTTTAGTATAAATTATTGTTATTTAGTAGTAATTCATATTAATTTTAAATCAAGAGATTTTCTTAACACAACGTTGACAGTTTCCTAAAATATCCTTCAACATCAGCTTCAACGAAAATAATAAATGTTGTTGTTGTTTCAATCAGAGTGTGATTTTGGTATTCCATATATGATAAAGCATTTTGTGTTGATGGTTCTGGTGAACTCGCATCGGTTAGATTTGCCAGTGCAATAATTACGCAAGTTTTAATCACGATGATACTAGGAGACATGCATACGCAATGCTTGCAGGTTAATGGATTATTTCGAAGATCCATGAACATTATTGAGGGAAGGTCATGTTTACGTTGTGTTCACAAAGCTGATGTTGTTCCGACTTAGAGACAACGATCGGTACTTGACGGCATCGGGTACAGAAAATCTCGGGACAGAATTAAGTTTCATCTTAGAGCAATTAATATAGGATATTTCAGGTACGAAAATACACTTCGGAGTTGTGGTAGCAATGACAAAGCAGTAAGTGACAAGGAGTAATTGTTGAGAACCCATGTTTGCTAGCTGACTCAGAACCCCATGCGATTTTCCCACTCCTCACACTCAAACAATAGATGTAGTAAGTTTCATAAGCACAGATTTTCACACATACCTTAATTTTGATCACCTCTTGTTCATAAATCCTCTTGTTCATAAATTCATGCATTGATAAAAACACTTCTCTGCTCCGGACGTTAAGAGTTTGAGCGCTAGCATTCTCCATGATATATTGTGTTTACTCAAGGATCAAAAAGTAAACCGCGAAGTACACTGTCTTCGAATAAATTACTTTTTGAACGGTCTCCTAGCAACGCAAAACTACAAAACTTACCATCCGGTGTGCATCAGTCTTCATTTCCTTGCGAGCATTGCGAAGAAATGGGGTGTTTTTCTTCATTGCCCTCTATTAAAGTGAGACATTTTCTAAAACAAATCAGATGCGTTGTTGGGTGCTGTCGAAGTACTATTGTCATTACTTCTGTGGATGGCGAAAAGAACGCTTCGAAACTTCCTAAAAAAACTGTATTACGATCCAAAATATCCAGCAAGTTTCACAGGCCCCGAAAACTTTTATCGTGCTGTCAAGGAAGAAAGCAAAGGCAAAATCTCAAGGAAGCATGTGTATGACTGGTTAAATTCACAAGACACTTACACTTTACACAGACGAACCCGGAAAAAGTTTAAGAGAAATCGAATCATTGTGGGGCGAGTCGATGAACAGTGGCAAGCTGACCTTATTGATATTCAGAAAATTAAAAAATATAATGGTGGGAACAGATACATATTAGTTGCCATTGATGTCCTATCGAAATTAGCATGGGGGGAACCTCTGAAGGCGAAGACAGGCGAATGTATCATTCAAGGGTTTGAAAAAATATTCAAGAAAGGAAGGAAGCCAGAAAAACTACAGACTGACCATGAAAAAGAAATTCTTAAACAAACGCTTTCAGAACTTCTTAGAAAAAAATGACGTTCACTTTTTTACTACCGGTAACGAGACGAAAAGTGCTATCGCGGAGCGCGTGATCGAAACTGTGAAAGCAAAATTGTACAAGTATTTTACTCATAAGAATACTTTAAAGTACACTGATGTCTTGCAGGACATTTTTCATAGCTACAACAACACTTATCACACTTCCATTAAGACTAAGCCCAGTCTGGTCTCTCAAGAGAACGAAGATCATATCTGGCACATTCTCTATGATAAGGATCTCATTGATGGTCCAATTAAGTTTAAGTTTCATGTCGGTGATAAGGTTCGGCTTTCTAAACTGAAAGGAACCTTTGAAAAAGGGTACACTACCACATTTACGAAAGAAATTTTTGTCATTTCAAAGCGTATCGCGAGAAATCCCCCCGTTTACAAAATCAAAGATTTAAACGGGGAAGAAATCGAAGGTACTGTGTATGGTAATGAACTTCAACTTGTAAAAGATCAATAAAATTATTTGTGTTTCAAACTTGTTGTCATTTTTCTTTACATCGCTAACATGGATGAACCTCAGTTTTTCTTGCTCTTGCCCTCTAATGCTTCCCTTGATCTCTATAGCGATAATACTTTGACTAGCTATACCGTTCATCTTCCAGAACCTATCATCTTGGAAGGTGATTACGAAGTTGGTTTACAAAGTATCATTTGGCCAAGAACGTTCTACAATATTACAGAAAGTTCGCAGCGTTTATATTACCAATTACCAACAGGGATAGCAGACACCGTAATTCTTTCCAAGGGATATTATGAAACAATAACTAGCCTAATTGATCATATCAACAATCAACTACAAGCAGATGTAAAAGATAATATTCACTTGAAATTCGAACCTCGGTCAGAAAAAGTATTCGTGACCCTTAAAAACAGATATAAGTTGTTGCTATCAAGCAATTTATCCCAAATCCTGGGTTTCGGGAATGAAGAAAATTTAATCTCTCATTCTCAATACGGTGATTTTGTTGGAGATCTCAGCGGAGGCATGCAGTGTTTGTACGTCTATTCTGATATCGTGAGCTATCAAATCGTGGGAGATACGAAAGCAAGGTTGCTGAAAGTCCTTCCTGTAGAAGGAAAGTATGGAGACACCATTTACAAATCCTTCGATGTTCCAACTTACTACCCGGTTGGAACTAAAGAATTCCAAGACATCAAGATCGATATAAGGGATGGATCAGGTCGCAAGATTCAGTTTCAGAGAGGACGCGTAGTCGTGAACTTGCATTTTAGGAAAAGGCAACTATCATACCTTGTATAACAAGAAGAAAATGAATCGGAAACACATTTCACCCCCTGAACTCTACAAAAATTACTATTTGAACCAAGCACAACAAAAAGGGCGCGGTGGATCCTTTTTCGCGGGAAAGCTTTTTCAACGCGGATATGGTCAACGAGGAGGAGGTATTGGAAATTTTTTCGTAAGCCTGTTTCGAAAAGCTTTACCTTTCTTAGCAAGCGCATCCAAACAGGCTGGAAAGGTTGCGCTAAAAACTGGTGCCAATGTCCTAGCGGATGCAGCTGCGGGTCAGCGCTTTCAAGACTCTCTCCGAAATCGATTGAAAGAATCGGGAATGGAATTAAAACGTGACGTCACAACACAAGTAAAAAATGCAATAAATGGCCAAACTGGTACCGGTAAAAAGCGGAAGCAAGGTCATCAAGAAAGGAGTCGAGTCCCACCGAAAAAGCGGAAACAAACGAAAGCCAAACCGAAACGCATAAAACGCAAGACCAAGTCAAAGAGTCTCACAACTTCGAAAGCTACTAAGCCGAGAACATTTCAAGATATCTTTGGATAAGTCACCACAACATGGCCTTGATTCATCCTCGCTCACAAGAATGCATGGTGGAAGAACTCGATTTATTTTCTGTCAGTCCAACTCAAAATAGTGTAGTGAAAAAGACAGATATCGAATATCAACCCATTTCAGCCCTTAGTAGTTCTTCACCTGTTGAATTTAACATCCCTGGTACTGAAGACTATGTTCATCTCCCCTACACTCAACTCTACGTGTCCGCTCGCATCAAACATAAAGATCTTGATGCGGACTGAATCTTGATGCGGACGAAAAAATAGGACCCGTGAACAACCTTCTGCACAGTCTTTGGCGGCAGGTAGATGTCTATTTTGGTTCGACACTGGTATCAAGTTCAACCAACACTTACAGTCCCGAAAGCTATAGTAAGACCCTCCTAAACTTTGGAATGGGTGCTAAAAAGTCTCAACTACAAGCTGCCATGTGGTATGGAGATACGTCTGGTGCATTCGAAGATGCTAGGGTTGGCGCTACAGGAAAAAATGCAGGTTTCAAAAGTCGAAATGCACTCGTCAAGGAGTCCACCGAGTTTGAGTTGATTGGACCTCTGTACTGTGACGTATTCATGATTCAAAAGTATCTCTTGAGCTACGTAGACCTAAAGATCAAACTCGTTCCAAATGAACCTGAGTATTTCCTGATGTCTGCAGAAGCAGGAAAAGAATATAAGATAAGTTTTACTTCCATCAAACTCAAGGTCAGAAAAGTCAAGATTGCTAACCATGTAATCATGGCTCACGAATCAGCTTTGAGTAAAGCTCCTGCTGTTTACGGCGTCCCAAGAACCATGTGCAAGTCCTTTACCGTACCAGGAACAACACCCTCCCTCGTGAAAGATAATGTGTTTAACGGACAAATCCCCAAGCGACTCATTGTATTCATGAACAAGTCTGCCGCTACTAACGGAAGTTACACAACAAATCCCTTCAACATGGATTTATTTTCCATATCGTCCATTGGCGTATATGTTGATGGTGAACAAACTCCATCTAAACCGCTGAAATTGAATTTGACAGGGAGTGACAAAAAGTACCTAGAAAGTTTCCAGACGTTGTTCACAGGGACGGGGAAGTACCATGATGATGCAGGGAACCATATCACCCGTGATGATTACCACAAAGGATACGGATTTTTCGTATTCGATCTACGACCTGATGGATGTGATGCGTCCGAATACTTAGGCCTCAAACAAAGAGGCAATCTCTCACTAGAGATCATCTTCAGTCAGGCTTTGGCAGAAGCTATAAATTTGTTTTGCATTGGGGAATTCGATAACATTGTCGAGATCGATCGAGAGCGAAACGTCCTGTACGATCACACATCATGAACTCTTCACAGTTAACACAAGTCATGGAAAAAGATCCCAAAAGTCGCAATAAGTTTTGTGGAGTGTATGCCTCTGACACACTACCTATTACCATTGAACACTTTCCCTGTGGACTTATCGTCAATACTGACCCTCAAGAAGAAAAAGGATCACACTGGTTGGCAATGTACTTTCCATCTAAAGAAAGGGGAGAATTTTTCGACTCCTACGGAAATCCACCAGACTTTTATCGTGAAAATTTTGAAACTTTTCTAGATAAACAGTCCAAAAGTTGGAAATATAATCATCGTTCTTTACAAAGTCTTAATTCAAGTACATGTGGACAATTTTGTCTTTATTTTATCATGAACAGAAACCGTGGAAAATCATTATCTATGATTGTTAACTCGTTTAGTAAAAACACATCGATTAACGATCATCGTGTAAGTGAATTTACTCGTAGGTATCTTAGTTCCTTAGGAGCAAGATTCAAACAAACAACACATCAGTTAGCGTTGACTCGTATGCAAAATAGAATCAATAAAAAACGATAGACGTATCATTGTGTAACGCGTTTATTCAATCATTTCACTCGCATACAAATATTTATCTCCTAATACGTAATCCAATTATCGGAAAAGCGCTTGGTCTTGCGTTGTCTGAAAACTGGACTCTTGATCCCCCTTGGCGTAGATGGTGGAGTGGGTGGAAATTGATAACCATCATTGGTCGTAGCTGAAACTGGAGTTTGTTTTCCCTGAAGCTGAGCAATATGGCTTCGACGTCTCTCGTTTCGCATCAGATACTTAGGCATGTTTATCTTGTCCAACGATTGTGTAAACAGTTCCCAACCCTTGGGATCAAAATCTTTCCTAGACCTCAGCTGATCTTTCACCAAGTCAATGATATTTGAACCGGGTATCGGATGGTCATTAATAGAAATTTCGCCTTTTTCGTTCCACGATATGTGTTCCCTGTTAGCTTTCAAACGGTTGATCATTGATCGGGCTAAGGTGCGCGAGTTCTTTGGAACAGATTCCAATATGTCGTTGTCTGATAAATGTCTTTCTCCTACGACTCCTGGTTGATGGGATTCGTCCTTGCTTGCTTCATCTTCTTGAGGGGTGGTTCTAGACGTGTTCTCTTGGTGAATCTTAACAGTAGGAATAAACTGCTTTTTTTTCTCTTGTATGTCAAGAAATCGTTGAAGGTCTTGATGATATTGAGCTATTTTATCGCCTGTGGTCTTTTTTCCATCTTCTAGTATACCATCCATTTCTTTGTCTAATCGAATCAAGGATTTTGTCATGGGTGCAGTCTGAATGTTCTCTTTGCGTTCCAACATGTCCATGAATTCTTCAGGTACTAAAACCATTCGTTTAGAGTACTTAATTTCTTTCGAAAAAACAACTCCTTTAGAACTGAAATGACCGGGGGTAAAAGTGACAACAACAATGATCCTCCAGTCTGTACCATGTAGCGCTTCTTATGCTTCAGTGAAACTTGACGATCTGCGATCGTTCTGAGCTGTTTCCTAAATCTCCCCAATTTCGCCTTCTGAGCCGGTGACAGTCTTACGATTCCCTTTAACACGTTGATTGCAATTTCAGAAATCGTCAACAACAAGTCCTTATCGCAATGTTCAAGTAAAGCCTTTCGCTGCTTCTTATTACACTTTGCTAAAACTGTCAGAAAATCTAGGTTACGTCTTACACGATCCGACATTCTAAATGAAATGAGACAATGGTAATATGTTCACCTTTTTTAAGTTCGCCTTAGGTAGGATACGTGCCGTTCGTTGGGGAAAATATTAGTGCGAAGCCTAAAGCTACCGGGCGTGGTTGGATGCATGTCAAATAACAAATAGCCATACAGCTTATCGGTTGCATCTTGGAAACTTTCTAATGCATAAAGACGATCCTGCTTCCCATGAAATGCCTGCTGAATCAAGTTAGAAATACCCAAAGAGTCACGACAATTCTTAAAAGCAAAAATGTAATGGCAGTTGAGGGAAATAGTGCGAGAAAACTTGCCGGGTGGAAACAGATTCTGCAGAATGTAAATCACGGTGATGTTTCTGTGGTGAGAATGTTTCGTCATAAGGTCAGCCATACGCTGATCATTAGAACATGAAGCCATCAGGTCGTCCACGATCAAAATACCCGGTTGGTTTTCAAACAGATCAAGCACATTCTCAGGAAATCCTTCCACGAACACAATACCAGGTACTTGCTCCCTAAATTCCGTAAAACTAGGTTGATAAGCTCCGTAACAATATATTATTTTGGACATTTCGCCTACAAAACTTTCATCTAAATTCTTCAACAATTTCAAAGTTAAGA
Source organism: Actinia equina (assembly GCA_011057435.1). NCBI lineage: Eukaryota > Metazoa > Cnidaria > Anthozoa > Actiniaria > Actiniidae > Actinia > Actinia equina. The sequence continues at coordinate 21,994 of WHPX01001191.1, forward strand.
CGGTTTTTCCACATTGAGAAGGACCTGAGATCATGATACTAGAGGGGGTCTTAATTCGAATGTCTGTCATGGTTCAAAGCAGTAACGAAATAAAAAGAACACAAGAATTTACAAGACTTTATATCTTTATTTTCCTCATCGTACAATATCAAACATTCATTCTGAATATTCTCTAAGATCGTCTATGAGAATGTCTTCAAGCTCTTCCCTCCTGCTAGATACGATATCTTCCCTGCTATCTTTACACTGATATTTCAAGAGCTCTAGCGCATTAAGTGGAGGATTTAAAGTTTCAATGTTTTTCATAAAAATCTTCATCACCTTGTCGTCATCCACATCTTTCAAGGCTTCAAAAAAATAACGATACACCTTGATTTCTCTCGAAAGCATTAAACAGTCGTGATGGTCTTGTGACGGGTCATCAATTTCGCAGGCTTCACAATTCTTGTTCACAAGGTGGCATATGTCTCTTTGCAGGACATCAGCATAAGCTCTCAGTAGAATATCTTCGATTTGTTGATTCCTCCCCGTCTTTGGGGGAGGATCTTCAGGTACGTAGGGGCACTCAGCAATGTTGAGGTTCAAAGGCAAGACCTCTTCGTGAAAAACGTCTGAGGGATCAACGTTGGCAAGCATGTCATCCAGCTCTCTTTGCCTCACATGGTCATAGAAGGCTGTATAGGCGTCGTGTGAAAAACTTTCAAATCTTTCTCCTGTCTCAACCAACTCGTAGGTCCAAATCCGTGAATTATCTTCCACGATGGTGGTATAAAATTTCTTCACGATCGTAACAGTGTCCATTTTTGGTTTTCGCTACTTCTTTTTTCAACGTCTGCTTAAACTGATTAATGATAATGCAAGGTAACATGCCTTATGCATTTGCGAAAAGGGATCTGGTGCCGTACACGTGACACAAATGTATGCTGATGTCATACACGTACAAAAAACATATACGTATAGCCATCAACTCTCCATCATTCTTACACAAGCCTCCGTATCGTGACCTAAGAAAAGAACCATGAAGCTGAGAAGTGGGCGAGTTCTCAACCCTGTAGCCACCAAACGCAAAACAGATAGGAAGACAATGAATGATCTCAAGAAGATCATAGAAACCTTCAAGTTCCAGTTAAAACTTCGAAGTGAAGAGTGCAAGATCATGAAGGAAGCAAAAGCATTCTTTCGCTTTTTATTTTATAACTCTTGCAAGTACTTTGGTAACAAAGTAAGATTGGAAGATATCGAAAAATCCAAAGGACGAAGACCATATCTTGACGAACTCTTGAATTGGAAACCAGATGAAGCTTTCTGGAGGGAAAATTTTCAAAAAGCTTGGATTCGCATGCGTAGCGAACTTGCTTCCTCAACACTCTTACAAGCCTCTTACTACTTCATGATGCATGAGCACCCCCTTCAGCTAAAAGAACCTGGCGTATTCGCGAGAATAAAATCTGAGATGGTGAGATATCTCGAAGAGCTTTATCATCAAAACAACAGTGCAAGAATGGTGGAACTGATGCGCCAACAAGAACAAGTCAAGACCCGCGCGTTTCCTATTCCAGACAAGAAAGTTTACTTCATCGAGCTAACTGACGACTTGGCGTGCCAAATCGTGAATCCTATAGCGAGAGAACCTCATCCCAACTTTATACCTTGGATTCGATGGGGGTTGTACAGTAGTAAAAATGCCCTACAGCAATTTTTCTATGTTCCCAAGGTACCAGTTCAAGATCCTCGAGACCAAAGAAACATTCAGTAGTCCAGAAAAGGACTTACGCAAGGCACTCTTACTCCACAAGAAGTGTACCGAGAAACAACCACCGTCTTGCAAATTACAGTTTATCCAAGAACTTAGTGGACAATTTGACTTTTAGAAAGATTAAGGTAAAAAAACTCCAGTAACTTCCATATGATGTTGTATTCTCCTATTTTTATAATTAAACATTATTAAAAACATATCCTGTGTTCTTACTTTTTCTCGTCTACGGGAAGGGATAAACAGGGAATGAAAAATATCGTTCTTGCATGAATAAAAAAGCCAAAATTTTTTTGCGCGCGAAAACAAGAAATATGAATAAATTAACCTTTTCGATAATTTATACAGAAATTAAAAATTCACCACGAAAGTGATAGGGGAGGGGGGTGGGTCCAAAGCTGTGGGTATAGTAGTTCCCTTCACGCTCATGCACGATCAATTTAGCTTTATACGAGCAACCATTAGCGTTGTATTTCTTGACCTCACGTTCTGAAACCTTGGACAGTTCGTATGTTATGGTGCGTTCGTCCGCTTGCTGTACTTCTTCTCTTTCAACACCATCACTACCTCCTTCTTCTGCTCCTCCTCTTTCTTCTTCTGCTCTTCTTCTTCTTCTGCTCTTCTTCTTCTTCTGCTCTTCTTCTTCTTCTTCTCCTCCTTCTTCTCCTTCTTCTTCTCCTTTTTCTTCTCCTTCTTCTTCTCCTCCTTCTTCTTCTGCTTCTTCTTCTTCTGCTGCTGCTGCTGCTGCTGCTGCTGCTTCTTCTTCTTCTTCCTCTTCTTTTTCTGATTTAGACACATCGTCTTTTCGCTGTTTTTGCAGGTTTTCATACTTTAAAAGCCCTGAAATAGTTTCATCTAACAATTTCGTGGCTCTTCCTTGGAGTTTTTGAACCTTATCTAGATCAGGTTTCCTCCTTCTCAGTTCTTTACCAGCACGCTTTAAATATTTCTTTGCTTTTTTCCGTTTGCGCACTAAGAGAGCGAACTTGATGCTCTTAACCTTACGTCGTTTCATTTTATTCTGAAATGCATTAATATGTTCAAAGCTTTTTAATAATGCAATTGTTGAAGTTGCCCCCCTCCCCATCTCCCCATCTCTCGATATGTTGAAAGTGGCGGGGCGATGGTGTTCGCACACCGGATATCTGGTTTCCTTATAATGCTGGTGCGTAGCAGCTTGGTACGCATCCACGTACGTTGTCAATCGTTCTGGATTCGTAAAGAATCCACAGACTCCTTTGATGCATCTTATGTACTGCACACCTTGGCGACTCGTGAACAGGGTTAGACCTTCACTCGGTGAACAAAAGCATTTCCATTTGTCAAGATTCACCATATTTTCTAGCTTGTTAACTTCTCACGTAGTATGGAGAAAATTGAAATTTGCCCTTGCGGCGCTCCTTAAGTAGGGTATGTATGTTACGTAATCATTACCCTATGCATAGCCACACCTTAATGTATGGGGGAGGGGGTGGTGACTGTATGTTACACACCCTTCTTGCGTACACATTAACATATGTTCGGGGGGGGGATACTTCATACCTTCGCAGGGTCACTCGTCAACCTATAGCTCTCTATCTGACAGGTAATAATTAGAGATGAAAGAAAAACAATGTAGAAAAGTTAACAAGTATTTCATATCCAGAGCATACAAACTTCTCGTTGTCAAGCGTAATTTGTTTAGTAATAAATTTAGCGTGGGAAAATTCACAAGTTTTTAACGCACCCTTTAATATACACGCGAGGGGTGGGTTGGTATATGATACATCAGTAGGTCTAAAAAAAAATCTACTTAACTCATGGAGGACAATCATGTTTAATAACCATCTATCTTTATGCTCAATTCCCTCCGAATATGAAAAATCGAGTTTTGTGATATTCATCGCTATGTTATGTAATCTCAAACTCGCATTCAGAGTATACAAAGCTTTCTCGTTGTCAATCATTACGACTTAATTCAACGTAGGAAAATAGCAATGCTTACTCTGTGTGGGGATATGAGTCAGAAGCGTCATCCAAATAAATCCATGATGTTTGGAAAAACAACCTACGCTAAGCTAACATCTAAGTTATGTAACACGAGAAAATTAATGTAAGGAAGCATGATCTTGCTTTTTCCCCATGAAACGTGCACGATAAGAAAAATTCATCTTTTCTTTACTTCTTAAAATATATGAGCATCTCAGCTAAACATTATTGCATAAATCCTTGATGGGAAAACTTTGCAACAAAAACAAACAAGTGTTCGTAAGATACAATTAATTAAGTACGAAATGTACAAAAACAACTTCATTAACGTTGCTGATATTAAAAACCGAACAAACAAACCATACAAAGATCTGAAGCTATGGTAAATAGGATGTGATCGCAATTTCCACAAATGCAATATCAATCTCGTCTCAACTGATATATGCATAAGAGTTAGTCAACGAAAGGGCGAACTAGAAAGAAATATGCAGAACTTAGAAATCAGTAAGTACGGAATCTTACTTTTATATCCAAAACTCAAAATGTTAAAAAAAAAGAAGCCGACATCAAGTCTAACTTTTAATCTTTTACATCCACAGTGTGTGAAGGGTGTGAAAAGATGATTAGAAACAACAAGCCAGGGCTCTACTTAGAGGCCTGCGAACATATCATCTGCATGACATGTGCAGAATTTCTTTATGAAACAGGGATGTGCCCTGTTCCTGAATGCGAGTAAGTACTCAATATGCATATATCCCAAATTTAATAACGTCAGGAGATCAGATCCAAGGTCTGATTTTTTCTTCATCACTAAATCCCTTTTTTTTTCCTTCCATAGCAACATCAACATCACAAAAGCGAAGGGCTTTAATAAAAAGCCTGAGTGAGCTCCATAAAAAGTAGAACATTAGTTTGTTTCTTTTTTCTTCTTTATCAGTAACACAAGTGAAAATCACAACATTAGAGGAGGGTATCAGAAACTAGCTATTCATAACGACATTCTTAGATCTTTGCCCCTCTCTAACTTGTTTCAGAACTTCAAGCTCAATCCAAGCTCAAGCTCAAGCTTTTCCTTTAGCTTAAGAATAAAAAAACTTAGTATGTTTTTAACTTAGTTTAAGGTTATTTTTTATCTTTTCTTAGCTTCATGCATGTATGTCTTTTTTTTCTCTCTCTCTCTCTCTCCGCTTTGTAATTTATCCTTCATCATTGTATTGCACCTGATAAATAAAATACCCGTAAATGTAATGCACAAAGTTCGTTTTCTTTTAACTTTTTTAACGTCCCTTCTTTATTTTTTGAAAAAACGTTTGACAAAAGTTTTTATGAATACATGAATACATACATTCATCGCTCAATACCTCCTGCATGTCTCTTTACTTTCATAGGAACACTGGCATCACCCGTGTAAAGGGGTTCAATCAACCTCCTCCAGAGGCAGTTTAAAAGGTAAAAATTAATACTTTGTTCTCCTTTTTTAATAATACCAGTGTGGTACATTAGAGGGGGAATCCGAAGTTACCTATTCGTAACCGTTTTCTTATATTTTTAACTCTCTTTCTCTCTCTTTAATGTCAGAACTTCAAGATCAAGGCAAAGAAATACGATGCATGACCGGCAGAATATATATATATATAGATGTAAGCTTCTAATAATCTGTCGACCGGAACTCTCATCATTAAATAAGCGAAACGAACTTGCATCTTCATGCCGCCACAGAAACAAAGCATTACTACGCAACAGCTAAACTACATCCACTAATTAATTATGTATACTTTTTCTATATAAATGACAATTCACGAAACAGGCTTGTCGGGAAAAATGTTGTCTTGACTTTTTCTTCTAAAACAAATATTCTGCTCTACTTCTATCGATGTATTGAGCACTATTCTACGGAAAATTGATTCACAGATTTCTTATATATGTATATATATATATATATATTATCAATGATAAAACTTGCACAAGTATTGAATTTTTAGTCGATATAGTACTATTAGATATCGATTTTAATGAGTTTTTGAAAGCTTTGAATTGAATTAAAAGGATTTCTTTTTTAAAGTGTGTGAATAAAATTGAATTGAACTGAATTGAATCAAGAACAAGTGTGAACTTGGATCCTCTATGCTAAAAAAGATACAGTCAAGTTTGTAAAGGGCACTTTGGACTACCTCAACTCACGTCTTCCTTTTTTTTCGTAGCGTGTGCTACACCACTTTGCAATCAAGATATAAAGATAATGCTGGGTCTCAGTGGGGACATGCTATACCATGCATGTGCCCGTAGGGCCTATGATATGGAAAAATGTCCAATATACCTGTAACTTATTCCCTTTTTTCCTTTCCAGTGGATAGAAAAACTCAAAGTGAACATTATCTATTATTTTTTTTCTTTTTTTTTTCTTTTTGTAGTAGCGAGATAGCAGTGGTAAGTGTGGTAATGGCGTCCATAATGAACCCCTAGCTTCTCGACGCCATGCATATGCCGTCGAAAATTGTTTTCAATAAAGAAAACAGAAAGGTAAGCACATCTGATTTTCCATCATGGATCTTAACGATTGATCTAATCCCTCTTCTTGTCAACTTGCGTTTCAGTGAAAACAAGATGCGTATCAGATGTATTAAAAAAAAAAACTCAAGTCTTATTATACTCAAGTTATATTCAGTAACTCTTTCGTATTCTCCTATTTTCGTAATTAAACATTTTAAAAACATATCCTGTGTTCTTACTTTCTCTCGCCTACGGGAAGGGATAAACAGGAATGAAAAATATCGTTCTTCTAAGAATAAAAAAGCCAAAAATGTTTTGCGCGCCAAAACAAGACATATGAATAAATTAACCTTTTCGATAATTTATACAGAAATTAAAAATTCACCACCCAAGGTGATAGGGGAGGAGGGTGGGTCCATCACTCTTATCCTCAAAACTGTTTTTTTCCCTTATCACCTACTTCAACTCACATGTCTTCCCCTTTTTTTCCCCACAGCGTGTGCTACATCACTTTGTGGCAATGATGTAAAAATGCATGCCATGCAATGCCATGCATGTGCTCACAGAGCATTCGAAATGGACAAATGTCCAATATGCCAGTAAGTTATTGTCACTTTTTTTTTTCTTCTTTTTTTTGCTTACCCATATCAAACTTTCCACATAGAAAAGTTGTCCTTCCGCTCGAGACGTTTCTTTTACCATATAAGGAATGTACTTACCATATTTGGAAATTGGAATATAATTTTCTTCACTAAATAGGCGAATTTCTGGCTCAAAACTGCTCAAATTTACAGTAAATCGAGTGAAAACATCACTAACTAGACAGCCATATTGGTTTTGGCCGAAAAAGGACTGGAAATGTGTAGGGGAGGGGAGCGTGGTTTGTCACCACAGGAAGCCCGCGAACGACAACAATTGTTTGATATGAGTGGATAGAAGAACTCAAAAGCAACATAATCTATTTTTTTTCTCTTTTTTTCTTTTTGTAGTAGCGAGATAGCAGTGGTGAGTGTGATAATGGGGTCCATAATGAACCCCAAGCTTCTCGACGCCATGCATATGCCGTCGAAAATTGTTTTCAATAAAGAAAACAGAAAGGAAAGCACATCTGATTTTCCATCATGGATCTTAACGATTGATCTAATCACTCTCCTTGTCAACTTGCGTTTCAGTGAAAACAAGATGCGTATTAGATGGTTTTCTTTTTTTTTTTTTTTTAATCTCAAATAAAACATTTTCAAATTAAACCTGTGCACTCTTTACTGATAAATGTAACTATTATTAATAGCCCTAAGAAACGAAAAGGTCTTCTTAATAAAACTCTTTCAAAATATCTCATTGTCTCCTTCATCCTGCAGTGTCTTGGTAAAGGGAGGGAAAAAACATCAAACGTATATTTTTTCAAGAGCGATAAAACAAAAAGAGAAAAATATTCTTTTTGCGCGCCAAAAAAAATCATGAATAAAGTAACCTTTTCGATAATGTATACAGAAATTAAAAATTCACCACCCAAGGTGATAGGGGAGGGGGTGGGTCCAAAGCCACCAAAGGTATAGTAGTCATGTCATCTAAATTTTTGAGCTTCGAGTGATGATTTTGAGATTCCAGTCCACCTATTCTAAGGTTACAGAGTACATTACCTTCATTTTTCGTCAAAGTTTAATCCTAATAAAAGTTTCTAATTATTCATAAAATATAGTTTTTCTGTCACAAAGCCTGTTGTTAAAGGTGTGTACACCATATGTTCCACCTCATCGTGTAATCTTCATTATAACGAAACACTACGCAAGTAGTTACTGTAGTTTATGGCTGCTTACATGTCAAGGAAATATTAGAGGCTATTTCCATGGCGTGTAATTAATTACTATTATTATTATAAGTTTAAGACCCTGAAGAAATATGTAGCGAGTGACAAGGTATCTCTCTTGTTAAGGAAGGGTGTTTACCCCTATGAGTATATGAATAGTTTCGAGAAATTTGAAGAAACAGGTTTACCCCCCATCAATTGCTTTTTATAGCTCGTTGACGGGTAGCACGATTTCACAAGCAGACTACGAACATGCACAGAGAGTATTTAGGGAATTTCAGTGTAGGAATCTAGGAGACTACCATGACTTTTATCTAAAATCAGATGTTTTACTGTTAGCAGATGTCTTTGAAAACTTTAGAGAAGTTTGTCTGGAGTACTATTAACTCGACCCAGGTCATTTGTACACCTCTCCCGGTCTTTCGTGGTCAGCCTCTTTAAAGATGACTGGGGTAGAATTGGCCGAATTGCTCACAGACCCCGATATGTACTTGTTTGTAGAAGAAGGGTTAAGAGGTGGGATTTCGATGATCATACATCGATTTGCAAGAGCGAATAATCGCTATGTAGAAGGTTTTAACCCACAATTAGAAAATAATTATATCATGTATCTCGACGCAAACAATCTCTACGGTTGGGCTATGTCTGAAGCGCTCCCTGTTAACAACTTTGGATGGTTAAGTGAGCCGGAAGTGGACGAATTTCGCGAGAACCATGACCATCCATGTAGATGGAGGTGAAGGATATATACTGGAAGTAGACCTCAGCTACCCCAAAGAACTACACGATCTTCATAATGACTACCCCTTAACACCAGAAAGGCGAAAGGTGACAGAGGAAATGCTATCCCCCTACTTCAGCAACTTCATGAAGATCTACAACTCAACTACGCTCCCACAGACAAACTGGTCCCCAACTTGAACGATAAGACTAAATATATTGTGCATTACCGCTATCTACAACAGCATTTGTCTCTAGGCAAGAAACTGGAGAAAGTACAACGAGTATTGGGGTTTGACCAATCTCCCTGGCTAAAGAAATACATCGATTTCAATACAGAAAAACGGAAAAATGCAAGAAATGACTTTGAAAAGACTTTTTCAAGTTAATGAATAATTCTGTGTTTGGCAAGACCATGGAGAACAGGAATGTGCCCTATATCAGAATGCAAGTAAGTCCTCATGCATGTATCTCAAATTTGTTAGCGTTAGATCAGAACATAGGAACGATGAAATATCTTCATTGCTTCATCGCTCAATACCTCCTGTCCCTTTACTTTCATAGGAACACTAGCATCACCCGTGTAAAGGGGCTCAATCAACCCCCTCCAGAGGCTGTTTAAAAGGTAAATTAATACTTTGTTCTTCTTTTTTAATAATACCAGTGAGGTACATTAGAGGGGGAATCCGAACCGTTTTCTTATATTTTTTACTCTCTTTCTCTCTAGTTTCAGAAAAAAATGTTAAGGGAGTCTTGATACAAATATCTATTCGTATCATCGTAACTTAGAAATGTAAACTTGAACGAAAGGAAATTCAAAAAAGTGTCACTTAGACATCACCGTGGGTGTGCGAGGTATATTTGGTGAAAAGAATCCCATCATAAGATACCACGTTCAGTGAGCTCTCTCGACAGTTGCAAAAAGATGTCATCCAGCACACGTCCAGCGAGTAAGTGATCCCAAAGTGTCGTCACTCTTATCCTCAAAACTGTATTTTTCCCCTTATCACATACTTCAACTCACATGTCTTCCTCTTTTTTTTCCCACAGCGTGTGCTACACCACTTTGTGGCAATGATGTAAAAATATTTTAGGGCTCTGTGAAGGTGTGGTGATGGTCTAAAGCTTACGTAATACAACACACCCTGCTTAACGCACACCACGACGGACTGAAATTCACTCCGAACTGAAAAATCGAACTGAAAACATGATGAGCCTTGAGAAATGGAAATACTTCTGTTCACTAAGCCAAGGTCTAACCTTATACACAAGCCGCCAAGGAGTGCAGTACATTAAATGTCTAAAGGGAGTCTGTGTGTGGATTCTTCACGAATCCAGAGAGATTGAGCGCATACGTTGATGCTTACGAAGCTTCTACGAACCGTTTTTATAGAGAAACAAGGTATTCAGTATGTGAACACCATTGCCCCGCTACCTTCCATGTGTCAAGGAGTAAGAAAAACCCTGGAAGAGGGTATTTTGCCGACAAAAAATGCAAGTTTTTCCAGTGGGCAGATGAGCTCCCTAGTCAGAAGACCCGTTCAAACTGGCTCACGATGAATAGAGTAGAAATGGTAGAAGTTGGTACGATGACCGAACCGTGTGCAACCCGAGATGTCTGCAGCATGACAGTAGAAGGAGGAAGTGAAAAGAAAAGGAAGAAGTGGATTGTACCAGATGATCAATGAACTTTCTTCAAACGTATAAGGTATAACATAATTTAATTAAATTTAGGCTTTCTCAACAATTGCCAGCATTAATACGCTCTTACCTGCGTTATGAATATATCCGAGAAAAGACGTGACATGAATATATGTTTTGTAAGATACTTAAGCTATTGAAAATTACTGTTTTATGTATTTTTTAAATTATTTTTGTAATTTTAACCAAGGTTTTCCTCTTTCTAAAGATGAAAAAAAATATTTTAGATGGTACCCAAGAAATTCTGGTAAGATCGATGATAAAAGATGCAATAGAAAAGAAGGAAATCGACACGATTATTTATTCGTGGCCTTTTTACACCATAGTGTTAAGAAAAGTCATGGATAGACCCATCGGAGTAAATATGTTGAACGACAAGAAAACGGACAAGTCTTTGTATATCATTTTACAGGATAAATGTGTAGTGACGTGTATTAAATAACTCTACAATGAATCATGTCCTGCGAAACCACACCAGGCTCCAAGACTCATAAGGAGAACCATGAATTCCCCAACATGGGTTGAAAAACACGTACCCAGCAATTCGAAAGGTAAGAAATCAACTCCCTGAACTTTATAAAGTTCTACTTTTTTATCCATGTTACTTAAAAAATATTTTAAAAGCCACATATCTTTATTAAGCTTTATTTGTGTTAGTATTAACCAAGCAAATTAATGGCTTACGTTTATATTTGCTTAGGCTGTATGCTCACATACAAAAGAAAGTGTACTGACCACTGTGGAGTCTGCGCCAAACATTCAACCTTTCTGATCACCTGAAGAGGCATCAAAACATTCATAGCAAAAAGAAGTCTTTTTAGTGCCAAAGTAGGAGTTTCAATGACAAAACAAATAATCGTAAGAGGCATGAGAGGAGGTAATAAATAAACTCCCTCAACTTTCTATAGCCATACTTTTTTTCAGTGTTACTTTAAAAAAAGTTCTTTATCCTCCTTTTTCACTTTCAGAGCTATCTTCAAAGAGTATTAAATACTAATTTTTTTTTAAAAAACCCATTGAGGTGCACATGAGTTTACAGGTAGGACTTGTTATGGGGTACAGCTAGTAGGTTTAGTAGCACAAAACTCACTCCTAATAACTGCGTACCCAATTCTTCAAATGATAAGTATATATATGCATGTACTGCTTTATGTTTGTCTCTTTCAGGGCTATCAAATGTTTCTTTTTGTGTCGAGGATCTTGAACAAATAATGAACTTTTAAACTTTAGCTCTCATCTCTTAGTCTGATCTTGTAGTCCTGTTTCCAAAAGGGTTGCACGGCAGAATCTTGATAACCGTGTACCTCCTTTTTTGATTCTTTTAAATTTTTTACTTTTCTTAGTTTTCTGTCTCCTTTTCTTTTCTTTCTTTCTTTTTTTTTCCTCTCTCGAGGAGGAGAATGAATCAAATAAACCAGAGAAGAGATAAAAATAAACTACGGAGAACATAGAAATCAAATGACAAAGTTCAGAACATTAATCACCAATAACGAACGGGGTGTGTGCCTCGAGCCATGTGGTTGTATCATATGCTGGAGTTGTATTGAACTCGTAATGGAGCTGACCTTTTGTCCTGTGTGGATATTCTTTACTTTTGGATTATGTTTCTGACTAAATGTTAATCTAAAAATCCTTAACCATGCCTTCCAATTATTAATCTTTATTCATTTCGAGGATTCACAGCATAATTTTGTCTTTTCCACAGCATTGGCTTCATAACTGATTATAAAATTATATTTGAGCTAGGTCAACGGAAGAGTAATTTATAGAATGCCTTTAATTAATTAATTAGCATACTCATTAGCATCAGTTTTTTTTACTAAATATAAATGAGCAACTTAGGTTTAATAGGCCATTTTACAACTAGATATCATATATGTATATTTTAACATTTTAGTATTCTTATTTAACATTCATTGCAACATTAATAACATTCAATATAGTTTTCTTTCTTTGCATAAACAATACAACATAGCAACAAGCATATTTAATTTATTAACAAACAAGAAATCAAACTCACAATTTTTTTCGAAACTGCACGATGAGAAGATAGCCTCTTTAGATCTTTTTTGTTTTTCATAACTTGTAAAGTTCTTGTTTGAAAAAGTATGAAGCTTAAAAAGCTTATTTAAGGAATTCTGCTAACCTTTGTAAACATGCATTCCAGCATCACCAATTTGAAGTAAAGCCTTGGTTTGTATTCGGAAATATTATCAACAAGACTTCGATTCCTCTTCTTCGACTCCATGAAGACTTCCTCGCGAGTTACAGGAATAGTTTAGAGTAATTTTCCTCTTCGTTACCTTTAAATTTCTTTTGCTCTGGTCATGGTCGATTTTGGCGCCAACACCCAGTTCATTACACTTCATTAGAGCACGTGCAAGTTGTTGGTCTTAAATCTTCATTTCCGTCTGATTGAGGAAAATCAAAAAATTATACCGTTTGATGCCTGGGACACCTTCATGTCTTGAAGATTTGCTGTAAATTGCTATGAATCTTCGATTTCTCCTTCAGTTTGAGGTCGTACTCGTGGTCTTTTGACATGGAATTCTGAGCACTATTCTGAGCCATCTTTTCTTGGGGCTAAAAATTGATCTTTGCATCAAAATATCGACTTATTTTCGACAGAAATATTGAAAATCGAAGTCATGGTACGTACTGCTTTTCCATCGTTAGAAGTGTAGAAAAAGCGATGGAGAGCAAAGATTTGAAAGTCATACCCCGGCGAAGGTAGAAAGCATTCTGAGTAAATTTGTTTGATGCTCAAGTAAAAACCAACAAAAACCACATGACCACGAAGTTCAACAATAGGCATGCATGTTATAAGAACTTGACATTTCATCATATGATAAACGAATCTTAAACCTTAATTTATCGATTCAAATGCCCTTAAATTTTAATACAAATATACTGATATAAATTATCAGTTTTAAATGTATATCATTTTGTAGAAAAATGTGAGTTTTAATTGCAAACTAGATAAATTTTAGAGAAGTGAAGTTTAAGGTTAGGAGAGACAAGAACGTAAATGACAAGCTAACAATCTTAACCTAATTAATATTTTTTCTTCAAATAAAAAGAAGAAGTCTATATTATGGAAAGTGTTAATCTAAATCTTATAACTTCGTTTTTACAGGCTTTATTTGCGTTAAAATAAGTCAAAATTTTGCTGTGAAAACTAAATATGCAGGAATTTGGAAGTACAGTGTGTTTGAACACCAGACGCAAAAAGAGATCTTACTGTAATGCATTAATCACCTCTTTGTTCTCCACTCTTTTCTCTCCGCTTGAAGCACAGTTAATTAACAATGTTAACCATGCTTTACAGTAATGTTCTTCACATCTTTTAAATTTATTTAGGGACCATTTGACCAATTTTTTCTCGACCCCTTTCGACGCCCTTCACTTTTAATATGAGAATAATAAACTATCTAAGTTTTGTAGTCTTCTTATAACGTTAGAATATGTGTAATAATCTAGTATGCGCATTTGCGTGTCGTTTGAATCACCTGTTTTCTCGACCCCTGTCGACGCCCTTCGCCTTTAATATCAGAATAAACTGTCTAAGTTTTGTCATCTTCTTGAGTTAGAATATGTGTAATAATATATGCGTATTTGCGCGTCGTTTGGTGGGCTTTTGTGAACTAAAACAAACAAGCAAGACAGAGCTTTTTGCTCTTTTTGTTTATACAGCTAAAGAAAGGAATGTCGGTATGTGCAAGACTCAGCTCAACTCTAGCTCTTCACAATATGCCTTCTAATAAAAGAAAACAGCTAGTCTATAATTCAAGACAAGAGCAAGAGAATATGTAAAGCCATTAGTTCTACAATTTTCTCTGAATAATAAGCGCGCCAACACACACTACGTGATGAAAGGCGCGCCCGTCAAATTTTTCTCAACTTCTCATTTTTGCAAAGAGTTACTTCAGGCAGTAAAGAAATATTCGTCGGCGAATTGATCGTCTTCATAGATAATAGATTTTTACTTATGGGCAAACCCTTCCGAAGACCACGTTTGATCATCTCATGCATGTTCTTCCGTTTCTGCACATCTATGTCTAATGTCTTCAAGTTTTCCGCATAAGCGAGACGCGTACGTACAGACCTACCTAACTCATCTAAAACCACCAAATTTTCTTCGTAATATATTAATATTTCAGTTTATTTTTAGAAATTGTAAAGACATTTAATTCCAAAACCAACAAAGCAATTCAAATTTAAGTTTAAAATAATTTTAGATTAAAGAAAAATTATGGGGGTTTGCTTATCAGGTTAATTAGGGAAGGTATATTTGTATTTGGGGGGGGGGGGGGGTGGGGGAGGGCAGGGGCAGGACTTTGGGGTACAGGTAGGGTAGCGTCGCGTCATCAGTAATAATTTGGACTTTTTTGGACTTTTTTTTTGCCCATAGGTACATCCCCACGAAAAAGATATATAAAATAAACTACAGCAAAAAGGAAAATAAACTATTTTTTTAAATTCAGTGATTGATTAATTTAAAAACTAGCGCTGAGATTAAAATACTCAGGATAGTAGTCAAAACTACTAGCAAATGGTAATACATTGGGGATTCGAGGATGACAAGAGGTCTTCGTTATGCTTGGAAGTTCTGGCCATTCAAAGTCCACAGTTGAAGCATGTTTTTCGGGGTACTGTCTTTTCTTTTGTGCACGGAGTTCAACGTCAAGAAGTTCTGGGGATGCTTTGGATTGGCTGATTTCTTCAAAGTCTATAACGCCATGGTTTTGAGTGCCAATCATTCTTTGTCTGCAAAAAAATACCAAATAATATATCAGGTCTTATCAAAGTCGGAAAAATTTAAGAAATCCAGAAATCTGTTTCTGTTTTCGGTTAAACGCGAATAACGATTTCCATCATCATTTTGTGTAACTTTATTTTTAACCCCCCACCCCCCCCCCCCCCTCAAAAAAAATAGTAGAAGAATAGTAGAATAGTAGTGTGGTCTCTACTTAAACAAAAAACATTTACATGCAATTTTGAAGCAAAAGGAGATAGATGAGTGGACCTTAAGCTTTTATAGGGGAGGGGTGCACGTGCACCCTGTGCTCCCCCCTGGTTACAGCCCTGCATTGGTGTGGAGATTGCATTTATAGCGCAAACTTACCCACTACGCTTTCGTACTTCACTATCAATATCATGAAGCTGCATCCTAAGCCAGGTTTTACACTGCACACCATGTCTGCCGAGGGGTACCATAGGAGGACTAGGAAGATAAAGCTCTTCTATTTCTTTGTCAGTTTTAATTTCACCAGTCGCACATCGAATCACAGCTCTATCTTCGTTTCTTTCGGTTTTTCTTTGGGCTATTAAGCAGTCATCTAATTCATGAGTTATAGCCTGAGGATCAATGAGACGAAAGGTTAAGAAAAAAACAAGAATTTTTAAGACTTCCAAAAGCAGTGCATGTGGGAACCATGTAAACCCTCCCCCCTGAATCGGGCAACGTAAGATGACAAGTTCCTGGGGGGGGGGGTACTCTTGTCCGTTTAGGGTAGGGATGTGCCGCTGAGCCCTCTGAACCCTGACCCTGTTCCAGAGTAAAATACCTGAAATTCATACCCTGTTCCAGAGCAAGATCTCTGAAAAACCATACCCAGTTCCTGTATGTGAAAATAGATACCCTGTTCCAGAGAGGAGAGAGAGTAATTTCACATACACTGTCCCAGAGCGAACGCGATTTTATATACCCTGTTCCAGAGTAAAATCGCTGAAAACCATACCCTGTTTGTTTCAGGGTTCAGAGGACTCACACCGCACATCCCTACCCTAAAGGAGCAAGAGTACCCCCCTCCTGGGAAAGAGGGAGGGCTGAGAAGCTTTATTACCTAAAGCGAACTTCTTAATTAGGCTGCGTTCATAATGTATGGCAGAGGGGGGCCAGCAGGTGAAATTGAGGGGGGATCTGGAAAATTTTGGTAGGTGAAAGGGGGGGATGGGCAAATTTTTATCAGACAAATGGGGGGATGCACAATTTTTGGAAGAAGCTACAAGCCTTGCTTAGGGGGGATCATATTTCTTTGCATGACTTTAAGGGGGGGGTGTTAAGAATTATTCTGGGCATTTTAAATTTTCACCTGCCCCCCCTCCCTCTGCCATAAATTATGAACGCAGCCTTAGAATATTAATTATAACACTGACCTTGAGCGGTGCTGGTCGGTTGGCATTCAAGAGAAGTGGGTCATATTCCTCAGATGATATCACATCAAGGAACACTACACCCTAAAATCAAACATTATTTTTATAACATTATTAAAGTGTTACTACGACGAAAATCGCTCAAACTTGGATTCAGCTGAAACTTCCTAAGAATACTCTTTAAAGGTCCAATAATCACTGTATGAAGTGTTTTCTCGATATTCAGTATGAAAGTATGATATTTTCACGATTACCTTTTGGAGTCTGTGACATCATACACTCAACATCAAACATTGCTACATATATTTCTTTGTATATAAATCCTTAATTTATTTTATTCCTATGAAGCCCAAAGGGTGGCTAATGTGCTTATTTCACATTACTTGTGACTATAATTTATATTTTGGGGTGTTTGGGTATTTCTTTCTCCCTTTACTACTGATATTTTGATCATAAACTACAAAGAAATGTATGGAGTGATGTTCCATGTTGAGTGTATGACGTCACAGACTCAAAAAAATAATCGTACTGAATATCGAGAAAACACTTCATACAGCGATTATTGGACCTTTAAAGAGTATTCTTAGGAAGTTTCAGCTGAATCCAAGTTTGAGCGATTTTCGTCATAGTAGCACTTTAAAATTAGTAAACAACAGAAAGTTAGCTACAAAAAAAATATAATCTCCTAGGGTGGGGAGGGTAAAAATCTGGACATTGCTCCCCCTTGCAAGGGTGATTTGAATTTCCTAGGGGTGGGGAGGGTAGAAATCTGGACATTGCTCCCCCTAGGAGGGGTGATTTGAATTTTCTAGGGATGGGGAGGGTAGAAATCTGGACATTGCTCCCCCTTGGAGGGAAGATTTGAATTTCCAAGGGGTGGGGAGGGTCTGAGGAGGGCAACTTTATTCTGTAGTTCCAGAAGATATCCATACAGCTCCCCATAAGAGGAGAAAATAAAATTGCTAATGATGGGGAAATTTGGAAGGAAACACAGAACAATGTAGTTCCAGAAATTATCCATACCCACCCCACAGAGGATTTTGGAATTTCCGAGGGGGGGGGGGGGGGTCAGAGAAAGAACAAAAATTACAGAGTTTGTATGGAAGAAAATTGGAATTTCAGGGGGTAGGGGTGTGTCTTAAAAAATTCCTCCGTGGGGGAGGGGGAATGGATAATTTTTGGAACTACACAAACAAAATAAAACACTTTTATATTTCATATCTTACCTTCTTATTACTGTAATCTAAATATTCTTTATGCAATTGTCGTTTTCTTTTATCTAAATTCTTGAAGTTTTGTCCATTCATTTCATTATCAATTTGGTGCTTAAGAAAAATGCATACATAAAAAATCAGTAAAAAATTCAACAAGCTAGTTATAGGCCATTATATATAAACACCACAAAGTTTGAAGTACTGTTTAATAAACGAGCATACGGGTATAAAACACAAGGCACAGCCGAGTGGTTTTAGACCTGATTAAAAAACTTAAAAAACTCATGATGTATGTTCTCAAATTGTACAGAATTCTTTACGAAATAAACCAAGTTTGATAGAGAAAATCTAAGTTAAAGTTTATGCTAATGAAAACAAATCGATATCAGATATAAAATCACCTTCATGGTCATGATTTCTATTGTGTTTCCTTCATGAATTATTAATGAGTTTTAAGAGTAAAATATAATACTTAAAAGAGTTTTGTAGGTACCTGGATTGGTATAAACACACGTTCACTCCATTTTTTATGAAGCATTTGTTTCTTTCTTTTGTCCAGGAAGGTCTTGTGGTCAAGGTATCGTTGAACATCCTGAAATATTAATAAGTCACATCATAAGGTGTTAATAATGTTTTTATAATAATAGTATAAGGTTGAGCATGGTATATCATGAACCATTAAGACCAATACTGTGTTCTGTTTGCCAAAGCCAATAATTAGCAGAGATAAAACTGCCAATTGATCTAAATAATATATGATATGTGAACGACAAATTCAATAATTGTTTTATTGTGTTTGTATACACACAGGTGCCAGGTCTAATATTTAAAAGTGAACGTCACCCTCAATAGATCTTATTCGTGGTGTGACAATGTTTTCCCAATTCAGCGTGACAAACCTCCAGGGGATTCATATTCTTTTGTTTTTACTCTTCAAAAAATTCATGAGCATACCAAAGGATACAAAAGGAATAACGATGATATCCCGACGAGTTTCAAAACAATAGCTCTTCATTCCCCTAGAGGTTTGTCATGCTGAATTGGGAAAACATTGTCACACCACGAATAAGGTCTATTGCCTTAGCTACAGTCTGGTGTTCAATGAACAGACCTCTTTACCTTAGGCGTAATATTTTCCCATTTCAACTTCCATGTCATTTCTTATAGTAGTGTATAGAGTAAGATTCTTTGTTTGATTGTTGCCGATACTCATATGTCTTATTCTCATGTGCAACGACTTAAACAAAGATTTACTTGTGCACTCTAGGGAAAGACATGGTCTGAAATGGGAAAACATTGTGCCCAAGTTAAAACAGTCTATTGAGGTTTGTTTTGCAGAAAATATGGGACTGAAAAGTTCAGGGGGAAAAAAATTATTTGTGACCCTTATAGAACTTTAATTGGCTTGCATTTATGATAACTGTATATTTAGAAAAAAAAACTACAAATGCAATTTCAAAGTAATCATCACACTCCACAAATGAGCTCTTCTGTGAGTCATACACAAAACCACTACATTATCTATGTACAACACTCAGCCGGAAATATTTTGTTGATTCTACCCACAAATGAAGCATTTATAATAGGGGTGCAACTTAGAGAGTATTCCAGTAACAAGAATAAGTGTTACTCATTACAAGTTCCATAATTTATATCAAATTTTTCTCTGACCTTGACAAATGAGCCTTCATTGTCTAGTAATGTTGTATACATGTTCTTGGTGGCTCTTGATTCAAAGTCTGTTCTTTCCTGCAAAAAAAGTAGTATTACAATTTTCTGTTAGGGCCCACTTAATTTGAAGCCAAGCTCTGTTGTACTGTAATTAACCCTTTCCACGATAGCTTAGAAACTCAGATAATTGACATAGATAAATCTAAGTTTTGTAAAAAAATCATATAGGTGGTAGTCCAAGGATGAACTTCCAGTTGAAGGATCCTCAAGAATTATTCCTCATTCATTATTCAAAACTATTACATATACATACGTATGACATTTTCACTAAAGAACATCCAGGGATACTTCCCATGGAAACCCCCTTTGTGAGATCTCCAATCATGTTTTTTTAAGCTCAGTAGGATAAAATTAAAACCCTGCTTTGTGAAGATAATTTCACAGGCTAAAAAATTGGCTGCTATTTTTTAACCCTCCTTTTTAAAATTCTGGATTCGCAACTGATTTTGAAACAAAAATTAATAGCAATATTAAAAACTATTGATAATGATAATGCTAACAAAATAATATTTTTCACGTTAGAATTGCCATTGGGAGGAGCCACAGAGAGAGGATTGGGGAACTGAGTTCCCCTTCCCCCCCAAATAATATAAACTACTTTTTCAAGTCTCGCAGCCCACACTTCTTAGAAAACTCTTATAAATGCTCAGTAGATTTACTTGAAAAAATTCTTTAAATATTTCATTATTCCTTCTTTAACTAAGAAAATATCTTTTGGAATAAAATAAAAAGAATAAGTAGTGTTAATCTTATGATAATATAAAGTCACTCAAGTTTAAAATAAGTAAGCTTAATAAAGTTTATACAGTTGCTAAGCTTGAACTAGATGCTACTTGGCAAAAATTACAGATGCTATTGTAGCTTTTTAAGAAAACATACATAAAGCTATATCAAATTTAAACGGCCAGTTAAATAATCCACAAAATACAATAAGACGATAAATCATACTTCATCTAAACTTACTTGAATATTACGAACCGACTTCTCACTCAACCAGTTTTGGATCCTAAAAGTTTGTTCTGTCACGCTTTGATCTCGTCTCTCTGACGCTTCTTCTGGAGTCTTCGAGCGAGTCATGGCTGAGTTTGATCTCCTGTGAGCTCGCTTTTTATCCTGAACATAGAAAAACAGTATAACCTTAAGACCTTGAAGAATTTTTCAATCATTTTTAGTCCTAATTGTGAGGAGCTTTCACCTTGAGAGACTCGATGTGACCAGCGCTTTCAACTAAAATATTATCGATAATTTCCGGCGTGTGGACCGAAATTCTACCATTTCCAGATCTTCTTCTTCTAGACATTTTGAGATCGAATAATGTTTTGAAAAATCTAGTTGATTTATGTTGTCACGGAGCCCAAGATTCGTAAACAATGGTTCAAAATATTTAGAGAAGAATGCAGACCACAATTCCACGGGAGAATGCGCTTTTTTTGCACGTGTTAATTTACAAAATAGTTTCCATAACGACAAGGACGCTTAGGAACAAAATTGGTGATTGTCAGGGGAGGGGTAAAATGTGCTTTATGCAATCACTAATAAAAAATCTTATTTTCTGTTCTATAGCTTAAAATACCAACTATGATCTACACACAAATAAGTGTCATCGATATATAGTTCCTTTTTTGACATTGGATGGATATTAAAGCAAAAACAAAAATTAATGATAAATGTAGCTCTTCCTCACCCCCCAAAGTAGTACTAAATTTTAGTTTCTTTCAGCGCCATCTTGAATTGTCACGATATACAAAATCATTTGTCAAAATTCGCTGGATTATTGAGAAGAAATATGACTTAAAGACATAAATAATGCAGAATGCTGTTACCAACAGGCTGAAGAAATATTTTATAGCAAAAAAATTATAAATTTCGGCGAAGAAATAGTAGAAAATATTTTTTGTAGCAAAAGTTTGGACTAAGTTTACGGCATATGAACCAACTACAGACGTTATTGCATGACTCTCTGGTCGCTACGGGACATGTGAAGAACTGTGCTATCATCCGAAGAAAGGATACGACCTTGAGAGCAAGTTCTGTTGGCTTTCATGTAAGTGAAATATGTTTTTAATCAATCTATTCTTGTTTTTTTTAATCAATCTATTCTTGTTTTTTGTTTTTTAATATCAATCAAGGGAAATTTCCTGAAAAAAGAATGCCTGGAACTAGGTCCCTTATCTTTTTTTAAAATTTAATTAATTTTTTTTTGGGGGGGGGGAGGGGTGAGAAGGGACTGAAAGTAGGCTAAAGAATTTGAAATTTTCTCTGGGAGGCGTGGGGGCCCCAACTTCCACCTTCGGCACCATACAACACCTACATGTAGCTACCCAATATTAACTGCAACAATATAATATTAACAAACAATGGCCGATCTGTCACGAGTCATGATCACAGACCATTGGCAGATATCGGAGTTGCACTCTATTGCCTTCAGACAATTGTTACATTTGGGTCAGTTTCTATACATTTCATTGTGTCGACCCAAATGCCTCGACTTGAACCAATTGTTTGAAGGCAACAGAGCTAGTGTAACTGCGCTATCTGCTATTAGTTTACTTTTCTTTAAAATAACTTGTCATCGCCAATCACCACCACAAAGTACAGCAGTGGCGCAGCTCAACAGTATTGAAATGAAAGCATGTGTTAACTTAGTCATATCTTGTTTCTGGCTCAACATTGTTGAACATTTTTCAATATGTGGCAGTTACGGGGGCCCGGGGGGGGGGGGGGGGGGGGGGGGGGGGAGGGGGGGCAAGGGTCCAGGAACCTCCTCTCCCTTAATGGCAACAAAATGCTGGTTTTGCCCCCCAGTATTCTTTTAAGTCCTGGCAGATTATCTCCTTTTTACAGTGTTAGGTGCATAGCTGATCTTGTACTTTTCTTCTTAAAGCCATCACTTGACAATATGCATGCTATTGCCAATGCATTCATCAATCCTAGCGGCGCAAGAAAGGATGGACTGAAGTTTGAAGATGTTCTTTATGAGTGTGTTAGAGCTGACAAGTTTTCTTTGTACGGGAAGCATGTAAGTTTTGTTTTAGTTTCTTTTCATCCTTTCTTCCATTCTTTGTTTCTCTTCTTTTTGTTTCTCCTCTCATTCTGTCTTCTTTCTTTCTTTCTTTTTTTATTTGGTGGCTGGGTGGCCTAGGGCCACCTGGTCAAATTCTCACTTAATATATTGCATAGTATGTGTTGAGTTTTCTGTGGAGCAGTACCATATTTTGGTGGGAAAATATATTTTAGCGGGAAAGGTTCCCAAAATGAAAAAGAAGAACCCCTTTCCCATGTTTCTAAGGCAGTCTACGGGCCTGCACTGTTGTTCTTATTGACATCATGTAACTCTTGCTCCCCACAAAGTGGGAAGGTGAATTAGGTCACAAGGACAATCTTGCATGTGGCTTATCTATCAGAAAACAAGCTTTACCTTATTTTATCCCCAGGAAAGTTCAGGAATAGTAGTTGTCAAGACTGCA